>CAUYUJ010019340.1:15231-29046 GCA_963575745.1 Prorocentrum cordatum | reverse complement strand
GAGGAGGAGGAGGAGGAGAAGGAGGAGGAGGAAGAGGAGGAGGAGGAGGAGGAGGAGGAGGAGGCGGAGGCGGAGGCGGAGGCGGAGGCGGAGGCGGAGGCGGAGCCGGAGGCGGAGGAGGAGGAGGAGGAGGAGGAAAAGGAGAAGAAGAAGACGAAGAAGAAGACGAATCAGAAGAAGACGAATAAGAAGAAGAAGAAGACAAATACTGATGATACTAATAAGAAGAATAAGACGAAGACGAATACGAAGACGAAGACGAAGACGCAGACGAAGCCGAAGACGAGGACGAAGACGAAGACGAAGACGAAGCCGAAGACGAAGAAGAAGAAGACGAAGAAAACGACGAATAAAAAGACGAACAATATTAATAATAATAAGACGACGAAGACGAATAAGCATAATACGAAGAATACGAATAAACATACGTAATAATGACAAGACCAAGAAGAATACTACGAACACGAATACTAATAATGATAACAATACGAGTAATATTACTATTATTAATACTTACAATACTAATCATAACACTAATCATAAGAATAATACTAATCATAATCATAATAAGAACAATAAGAATACTACTAATAGTATTCACAATAATAATACTAAGGATAATACTGCTAGTAATAATACTACGAATACTTATAGTACGAAGACTAATAATATTATGAATAAAAAGAAGAATTACAGTAATAAAACGAACAATAATAATAATATTAATAGTACTAATAAGAACAATAACCATAGCTATAATAATAAGAAGAATAAAAAGGAATAAACATAATAATACGAAGAATAAGAACACTACGAATACTAAGAAGAAAAGTAATAATAATAATAGTAGTAATACTAATTATAATAATAACAATAATAATACTATTATTATTAATAATAATGACAACAATACTACTAATAATAATAACAATGGTAATAATACTATTAATCGTAATAGTAATAATATTAATAATCATAATAATATTAATAATAATAATATTAATGCTGATAATACTACTACTGATAATAATAATAATAATAAGCATATGAATAATAATACTAAGAATACTAATGATAATAAGAATAATAATAACAATAATAGTAAGAGGACTAATAGTAATAATAAGAAGAACAACAATAATAATAAGAGGAGGAGGAGGAGGAGGAGGAGAAGGAGGAGGGCTTCATTGGGTGCTGTGGAGACCCTGCGCAGTGTACCGACGCACGCATCAGATTCGTGGCGGCCGAGATCGGCAACCTCCCTCGCCAAGGGTCACCCGCCCACCCTACCAAGAGATGTTCACGAGGTGGGAGCAGGGAGAGAGCCACGCGAAGAAGGAGCGGGCGGGCGGCGTCGATTCCTGGTTCTCGTTGGAGACCGGGCTGCGCACGCACGGTCGTGCACGCATGGACGCGCGCGCGCCTCTATCCCGCCCCGACCCAGGACCGAGAAACGACAGACGAGATAGGCGACCCATGCTGCAAGGACCGAGTAAGAGTTTGTTGGGCTCCGAAGTCGTAACCGCAGCCGCTCAACCTCGGGATCGTTGGCCCTCGGGGGCCTCGGGTCGGGGATGTTCCGTCCCATTCCGTCCCCTCACACCCCGTCGGCGGGGTGACGCCCTGACAAAAGTCGACGGTTCCTCGGAGCACGCTCGCTCATCCATGCAGGCTCTGGGGGTGGGCAGTCTCAAAGAAGATGACCAGCCACCCCCGTGCTGAAGAAACCACATATCATATACAGATTCGCTTCGCCAGAGCATGCCCAGCACCGATGCTCACGCGTCGACTCGTGGGCTACAATTCCTCGCTCTGGAAGGGTGCAGTCTACAAGAAGATGACCATTTATCCCCGTGCTGAAGAACCCACATCTCACACTCAGAGTCGCTTCGTCAGGGGGCACTCCGCCTCGATACCGACGCGCCGACTCGGGGGCTACGATGCCTCTCGGCGGTAGCGGACAGGCAGGTACAGCTGCTCGTGCGAGCGAGTGTGGCCCTCAGCTGCAGCTCAAGCCTTGGATGTTGGGCGTTGCCCAGGGCCAAATGCTCGGGCGATAAAATCTACACATATCCGCTGCTCCCTGGCCAGACCCATCTTGAACCCGGGAGCTGTGTATACGCCTGCCTGGCCGAGCCAGGAGGGCGTGGCGTACACACCGCTGCTGGGTTCAGGATGGGCCTGGCCATGGACCAGCGGATGCGTACAGATTTCGTCACCCTAAAGGCACGGCCCCCTTCGGGCAGGGGGCCTCGAGCCCGCCTCAGGGATGACCAGCATCAACCAGGCCACCCGGGGGGGCGCGACGAGAATCGCGCTTCGCGCGTCGCGGCCTGGGCCGTGGAGGCGTCGCTCTCCAGGGCGGCGGCACGAGGGTGCGAAGATAACCGCGCGTCGCGCATCGCGGGGCCAGATGCGCGAGTTTGGGTGACCTAGGGCCCTCTGTGGCTTAGATTAACTTAACTGGTCCCTATCGTGAGTCCGCGCCTCCACACGGGAGAAGGGATCAGCTCAATGTTGAATTGATCGAGACGTGGCCCCCAAAGAGGCCACTGAGTCGAGGCCGCCTTCTGCCCGTCGCCTGGGCTGGGGACGTGCCAATCCCACACCCCTGGACTCCTGGGCGTCACCCCAGGAGCTGGACGATCTCATCCCGCCTTTGCCCCCTCAGGTTCGGGTGTTGCTAGAAGTACCCCTGGCCCCAGGTACCCCCGGGGATTCTCGGGGTGGCCCAGGTGGCCTCAAAGGCACCCCTCACGAGGCCCAGAGGACCCCAGGGGGCTCCAAAATGGACCGAAAAGCTGGGGGCACCTTGGGCCAGGGGCACTTCTAGCAACGCCCGACAGGTACGGGGGGGACGAGGACGAAGGCTACGACTCGCCCCCCAAAGGTCAGCCTGGGGGGCATCGCCACCGAGCAGGGGAGACGGGCCCGAGACCCGAGGGACGTGCTCATCTCCAAGCGACCCCTTGCGCACAACCCGCGGGCCCGATACGAATCAGGGCAAATTCGTATCATACGCTGCTGGCAGTTCTCCCTCGCACCACGCTGGACCAAAGCAGCGGGCGTGGGAGATCCGAGGCGCTGCGGTAGAACATCTTATTTTCACACGCATGTGCTACTCTTCTTTGCCAATGCGCCGTCTAGGCGCGGCTTCCTCACTCAATTCCTGGGTTCCCAAGCGCGGTCTTGGCCCGAGCAGCTCGCGCGCCGTGCTTGCAACCGAAGCATCGCCAACGCAACTTGGCTGGAACCGGGGGGAAACTGGTACAATAGCTGGCATCGTCTCCCACTCGCCCAGCCTCAGAATAGAGAAGGTGGGGTGGCCCTGACCATCTATGCGAGCAGCCTGTTCCAAGGCTTGGTGGCGTTTCTCATCGACTTGAGAGCAGCCTTATCCGCACTGTGCTAGTCCCTACTGCGTGCGGCAGCTACATCAACCCACCGCTTACCCTAGACGTGTAGCGCGGTTCTCTTCTGATGAGCCTTATGTGCCTCACCAGCAGGGCCTCTCCGAGACCTCCTAGGTCGTTGACTTTAGCTCACACGTCGTTTCGCAGAGATCGACATTGAGCCTCCTGGGTCCACGCGCCCACAGGTTCAGAGGAGACCCGCGCGCAAACCTTCAACAAAACCCTTTTAATTGGTATTCGCCACAGGCGGTAGCACAGCTATCTGCTAAAGCTGCAAGAAAGCAGCACATTCAGCCCAACGAGAGGACTGGATGGGCTCTGGAAAGGCCCCATACAGATCCGTCGAAACTTGGTGGGCAGAAGCGTCGGGAACAGAAAACGCCATCCCGCTCTGACCGCTTCGGGCCAGCTCTGACGTATCCGTGATGTCCCGTCAGTGTAAGCTGTGCCCGTGATCGTGTCAGCAGGCCCGTACATCACGTGCCAACGCCCAGTGTCGTCACGTGGCGGAAGTGAAGAGATGCATGAGCGAGGACAGAGGTGGCCCCGACCCCAAAGCCAGGTCCCTGCAGCCTTCAACAGAGACCACGACCGTCGAGATTCCCAACACACTGCCTGTCTCATGTCCCTCATAGCATCCCCGATCTAGATGATGAGCATTGCATGCGGGCTCGCGAAACAACAACAACAACAACTGGCATAACTAATCGTATTTATGTTTGTAGTACTTCTAGCGTGCAGGTGACCACATGTCTTCTCCAACGACGGCTCGTGGCACTGCTGCCTCCTCAGCAGTAAGAGTCCAGGGATGCTCCCTACCGATGTTTGGCGCGTCTTCATCAGGCTTCCAGGGTTATCATCATCGGAGGTATCTTCAGGCTCATGTGCGGCGAGGATGTCCCATGACGAATTATATCCAATAGTCTCGTAGTTCCTTGAGGGCCAGATGCTGATCATCTGCTGGCATGTCTCCCAAAGCCGACGGACAGACGCAGCATGAACAAGATCTCGAACCGACGACGATGTGGTACATCGTAGATATGAGATGTTCCCCAAGTCTGTTTTGCAGATGTGCGCTGATCGAGACGACCACCTCAGAGCCTTGAGATGCATTAACATTGCACCAGTGGTGCCTGAAATTGCCTTCAAGGGTGGTTCGAATGAGAAACTGACAGCGCCCGTCTTTGCCGCGCCCTCTGCAGCGTTTCACCTAAAAGAAACACGTCGCGATAATGAGGGGGCCACTGCACAAATGGCGCCGTCTACGCCTCAAGTTGTGGCCCACCTTGCAGCAAATAAGTGATTTAGCACGAGCTGGTGGAGGCAGTGGCGCTACACGCACCCCGGTCCCATCTCCCATGACCGGCCCCGCTTCCTTGATTAACTTGGTGCAGACGGCGATCCTGCTGGCAGACACAGCAACCCTGGAATGGAGCTTCCCAAGCTTGAACGGCTTCCCAGACGCAATCTCGATGCCCAGGACTTCCAAGGCACCATGGAAACTGGAGCCCCAGCGACCCGATCTTCTTGCAGGCTCGCTTTCCCAAGGAGGCCCAACTACTTGTGACTTTCAGCTTATGCCTTGCTGGTGGGAGCCCCATTTCCATTAAAGCGCGTGGGACAAGCGGGAGACCTGTGCATGCTGTGCCAATTGCACTCTTGACCGTATTTGTGCTCAGTTATTTGTTGGTTTATCGAAGACGCCTGCGGCGAATCACCGCCGCCCCCCTGCCTTTTTGGAAACGCCTATGTGGCCGAACGTTGAGACCAGACCTGCCAAGTTATCGGATCATGTGTTCCCCGAATCGGTTTGGAAAGCCTTCGGGGAACACATGGGCATCTTGAAGGTCATCTTGGCCGTCTGGAGGCCATTTTGACCCTTTCGGGCCTTCTTGGAGGACGTCTTGGAGGGCTCTTGGGTTGTATTGGAGGCCATCTTGAGTGTCTTCGAGGCCTCTTGGGCCGTCTTGGAGGCCTCCTGGGGCCGTCTTGGGCCTCTTGGGCGGTCTCTGGGGGCACTTGGGCCGTCTCGGGCAGTCGGAAGGCCGAACAAAAAACAAATGCCACAATGTTTGGAAATTTCATGGGGAATCAACGATTATGGCCTTTTCGGGCCTTCTTGGAGGTCCTCTTGGAGGCCTCTTGGGCCGTCTTGGGCCATCTTAGTGCCATGTTCGGCCGTCTAGGTGGGCCCCTGGCCCGTCCGACGCCGTCGGAAGCCGTTTGGGGGGCCTCTCTGAGCCGACTTGGGGCCCTCTTGGAATGCTCCAGGGCCGTCTTGGAGGCCATCTTGGGCGTCTTGAAGGCCTCCTGGGCCGTCTTGGGGGCCTCATGGGGCCGTCTTGGGGGCCTTTAGGGCCGTTCTGGGGCCATCTTGGAGGCGTCTTGGGCGATCTTTGGGCGATCTTTGGGGGCTCTTGGGCCGTATCGGGCCGTCGGATGGTCGAAACGAAGCAAATGTCAAAGTTCTTCGAAACCCTAGGGAACATCAGTATTTTTGGCTTTTTCTGGCCTTCCTGGAGGCGCTCTTGGAGGCCTCTTGGGCCGTCTTGGGCCAGCTTCGAACCAACTTCGGCCATCTTGGTGGGCTCCTGGCCCGTCTGACGCCGTCGGAAGCAGTTTGGGAGGCCTTTCTAGGCCGACTTGGGGCCCTCTTGGGGTGCTCCAGGGCCGTCTTAGAGGCCATCTTGGACGTCTTGGAGGCCTCTTGGGTCGTCTTTGTGCCCTGTTGGGGCCGTCTTGGGGGCCTCTTGGGCAGTCCTCAGGCCATCTTGGAGGCCTCTTGCGCGCTGTGGGGGCGATCTTGAGGGCCTCTTGGGCCGTCTTGGGTCGTCGGACAGCCGAGAAGAAGCGAATGCCCAAATCCTTCAAAAACCTAAGGAATCAATGATTTTGGCCTCTTCGGGCCCTCCTGGAGGACCTCTTGGAGGCCTCTTGGGCCGTCTTGGAGGCCTCTGGGGGGCCTCTTGGACCGTCTTGTGCCGTCTTGGACTCTCTTGGGCCGTCTTAGAGGCTGTCTTGGACCATCTTGGGTCGACTTGGAGGCCATCTTGGACCATCTTGGAGGCCATCTTGGGCCAACGTGGCCATCTTGGAGGCCATCTTGAGCTGTCTTGGAGGATTTTTGTGGACGCTGATGTGGTTTACGCGGCCTTCCGGGACCCCGGCGGGACGCGCCGAAGCCCCAGGGGGAGTTCTTTTGGACAAAAGAAAGGATTCGGCACGCCAGGCACCCCTGTGATGAATCGACAGGGGGCGGCGGATCGAAGACGCTTACGGCGAATCACCGCCGCCCCCTGCCTTTTTGGAAGCGCCTATGTGGCCGAACGTTGAGGCCAGACCTGCCAAGCTATCGGATCATGTGTTCCCCGAATCGGTTTGGAAAGCCTTCGGGGAACACATGGGCATCTTGAAGGTCATCTTGGCCGTCTGGAGGCCATCTTGACCCTTTCGGGCCTTCTTGGAGGACGTCTTGGAGTGCTCTTGGGCCGTCTTGGAGGCCCTCTTGAGCGTTTTGGAGGCCTCTTGGGCCGTCTTGGAGGCCTCTTGTGGCCGTCTTGGGCGATCTTTGGGAGCACTTGGGCAGTCTCGGGCCGTCGGATGGTCGAAACGAAGCAAATGTCAAAATCCTTCGAAAACCTGAGGGATGTCAGTATCTTTGGCCTTGTCTGCCCTTCCTGGAGGCCCTCTTTGAGGCCTCTTGGGCCGTCTTGGGCCAGCTTCGAATCAACTTCGGCCATCTTGGTGGGCTCCTGGCCCGTCTGACGCCGTCGGAAGCAGTTTGGGAGGCCTTTCTAGGCCGACCTGGGGCCCTCTTGGGGTGTCTTGGGGGCCGTCTTGGGGGCCCTCTTGGGGTGTCTTGGGGTCTCTTGGGGCCCTCTTGGGTCGTCTTGGATGCCTCTTGGGGCCGTCTTGGGCGATCTTTGGGGGCACTTGGGCCGTCTCGGGCCGTCGGAAGGCAGAAAAAAGGAAATGCCACAATCCTTGAAAAACTCTGGGGGAATTTCGGGCCTTCCTGGAGGCCCTCTTGGAGGCCTCTTGGGCCATCTTAAGGCCATCTTCGGCCGTCTTGGTGGGCTCCTAGCCCGTCTGACGCCGTCGGAAGCCGTTTGGGGGGTCTCTCTGGGCCGACTTGGGGCCCTCTTGGAATGCTCCAGGGCCGTCTTGGAGGCCATCTTGGGCGTCTTAAAGGCCTCCTGGGCCGTCTTGGGGGCCTCTTGGGCCGTTCTGGGGCCATCTTGGAGGCCTCTTGGACGATATTTGGGTGATCTTTGGGGGCTCTTGGGCCGTCTCGGGCCGTCGGAAGGCCGAACAAAAAGCAAATGTCAAAATCCTTAAAGCAGAACAAAGGGACATATGGAGGCCTCTTGGAGGCCTCTTGGGCCGTCTTGGGCCAGCTTCGAGCCAACTTCGGCCATCTTGGTGGGTTCCTGGCACGTCTTCGGGAGCCGTCTTGGGGGCCTCTCTGGGCCGACTTGGGGCCCTCTTGGGGCGCTTCGGGGCCGTCTTAGAGGTCATCTTGGGCGTCTTCGAGGCCTCTTGGCCCGTCTTGGGTCGTCTTGGAGGCCTCTTGGACCGTCATGGGGCCATCTTGGAGGCCTCTTGGGCGATCTTGGGGCGACCTTGGGGGCCTCTTGGGCCGTCTTGGGCCGTCGGAAAGCCGAAAAGGCGCAAATACCAAATCCTTCAAAAATCGAAGGAAAATTAATGATTTTGGCCTCTTCGGGCCTTCCTGGAGGACCTCTTGGAGGCCTCTTGGGCCGTCTTGGAGGCCTCTTGGGGCCGTCTTGGGGCCATCTTAGCCGTCTCGGAGGCCATTTGAGCCGTCTTGGAAGCATCTTGGAGGCTAAGTATCTTGGGCCATTTTGGAGCCGTCTTGGGCAGGACAACCCACGGCAACCACCTCCGGACGAGGCTGGAAGAGCCTCTCGGGACCCCGGCGGGACGCGCTGAAGGCCCAGGGGGAGTTCTTTTGGAAAAAGAACCAAGACCAAAACCGAGAGGGTCTAGCACGCCAGTCACCCCTGTGATGAATCAACAGGGGGCGGCGGATCGAAGACGCCTACGGCGAATCACCGCCGCCCCCTGCCTTTTTGGAAGCGCCTATGTGGCCGAACGTTGAGGCCAGACCTGCCAAGCTATCGGACCATGTGTTCCCCGAATCGGTTTGGAAAGCCTTCGGGGAACACGTGGGCATCTTGAAGGTCATCTTGGCCGTCTGGAGGCCATTTTGACCCTTTCGGGCCTTCTTGGAGGACGTCTTGGAGGGCTCTTGGACCGTCTTGGAGACCATCTTGAGCGTCTTGGAGACCTCTTGGGCCGTCTTGGGGGCCTCTTGGGGCCGTGTCTTGGGGGCACTTGGGCCGTCTCGGGCCGTCGGAAGGCAGAAAAAAAGCAAATGCCACAATCCTTCAAAAACCTATGGGAAATTTATGATTTTGGCCTTTTCGGGCCTTCCTGGAGGCCCTCTTGGAGGCCTCTTGGGCCTCTTGGGCCATTTTAGGGCCATGTTCGGCCGTCTTGGTGGGCTCCTGGTCCGTCTGACGCCGTCGGAAGCCGTTTGGGGGGCCTCTATGGGCCGACTTCGGGTCCTCTTGGAATGCTCCAGGGCCGTCTTGGAGGCCACCGTCTTGGAGGCCTCTTGGGGCCGTCGTGGGACACTCTCGGGCAGTTCTGGGGCCATCTTGGAGGCCTCTTCGGCGGTCTTTGGGAGATCTTTGGGGGCTCTTGGGCCGTCACGGGCCGTCGGAAGGCCGAAAAGAAGGAAATGTCAAAATCCGTCAAAAACCATAAGCCTTCCTGGAGGCCCTCTTGGGGGGGGCCTCTTGGGCCGTCTTGGGCCAGCTTCGAGTCAACTTCGGCCATCTTGGTGGGTTCCTGGCATGTCTGACGCCGTCGGGAGCCGTCTTAGGGGCCTTGATGGGCCGACTGGGGCCCTCTTGGGGCGCTTCGGGGCCGTCTTGGAGGCCATCTTGGGCGTCTTGGAGGCCACTTGGGGGTGTTGGAGGCCTCTTGGGCCGTCTTGCGGCCCTCTTGGGGCCGTCTTGGAGGCCACTTGGGCCGTCATGGGGCCCTCTTTGGGGCCTCTTGGGCCGTCTTGGGCCGTCGGAAAGCCGAAAAGGCGCAAGTACCCAAAACCCTTCAAAAACCTAAGGAAAATCAACGAAATTAGCCTCTTCGGGCCCTCCTGGAGGACCTCTTGGAGGCCTCTTGGGCTGTCTTGGAGGCCTCTGGGGGGCCTCTTGGGCCGTCTTGGGCCGTCTTGGACTCTCTTGGGCCGTCTTGGAGGCCGTCTTGGACCATCTTGGGCGGACTTAGATGCCACCTTGGGCCATATTCGCGATTTTTGAGGATGTCCCGAACGAAACGGCCGTTTTTGGCGACGACGGAGCGATTTTCGGGGTGGCCGGCGGGACGCGCCGGAGCCCCAGGGGCAGTTCTTTTGGAAAAGCACCAAAACCAAAACCGAGAGGGTCTAGCACGCCAGGCACCCCTGTGATGAATCAACAGGGGGCGGCGGATCGAAGACGCCTACGGCGAATCACCGCCGCCCCCTGCCTTTTTGGAAACGCCTATGTGGCCGAACGTTGAGGCCAGACCTGCCAAGCTATCGGACCATGTGTTCTATCGGATTTGGAGGCCTCTTGGGCCGTCTTGGGGGCCTCTTGGGGCCGTCTTGGGCGATCTTTGGGGGCACTTGGGCCGTCTTGGGCCGTCGGAAGGCCGAACAACAAGCAAATGCCACAATCCTTCAAATACCCATGGGAAATCAATGATTTTGGCCTTTTCGGGCCTTCCTGGAGGCCCTCTTGGAGGCCTCTTGGGCCGTCTTGGGCCATCTTAAGACCATTTTCGGCCGTCTTGGTGGGCTCCTGGCCCGTCTGACGCCGTCGGAAGCCGTTTGGAGGGTCTCTCTGGGCCGACTTGGGGTGCTCCAGGGCCGTCTTGGAGGCCATCTTGGGTGTCTTAAAGGCCTCCTGGGCCGTCTTGGGGGCCTCTTGGGGCCGTTTTGGCGGCCTCTTGGGCCGTCATGGGGTCATCTTGGAGTCTTCTTGGGCGATCTTTGGGTAATCTTCGGGAGCTCTTGGGCTGTGTCGGGCCGTCGGAAGGCCGAAAAGGCGCAAATTCCCAAATCAGTCAAAATCCAAAGGACAATTCATGTTTTTGGCGTTCTTTCTGGTCTTCCTGGAGGCCTCTTGGAGGCTTCTTGGGTCGTCTTGGGCCAGCTTCGAGCCAACTTCGGCCATCTTGGTGGGTTCCTGGCCCGTCTGACGCCGTCGGGAGCCGTCTTGGGGGCCTCTCTGGGCCGACTTGGGGCCCTCTTGGGGCGCTTCGGGGCCGTCTTAGAGGCCATCTTGGGCGTCTTAAAGGCCTCTTGGTCCGTCTTGGGGCCCTCTTGGGGCCGTCTCGAGGCCGTCATGGGGCCATCTTGGAGGCCTCTTGGGCGATCTTAGGGCGACCTTGGCGGCCTTTTGGGCCGTCTTGGGCCGTCGGAAAGCCGAAAAGGCGCAAATTGCAAAATCCGTCAACAACCGAAGGGAAATCAATTATTTTCGCCTCTTCGGGCCTTCCTGGAGGACCTCTTGGAGGCCTCTTGGACCGTCTTGGAGGCCTCTTGAGGGCCTCTTGGACCGTCTTGGGCCATCTTGAGGCTATCTCAGGCCGTCTTGGGTGCCTCTAGGACCGTCTTGGAGGCATCTTGGGGCCATCTTAGCCGTCGCGGAGAGCATCTTGGCCGTCTTGGAGGCATCCTGGAGGCCATCTTGGGCCGTCTTGGGACCGTCAGGGGCAGGACAACCGTTTGCAGCCACGCCACCGTGCCCGGGTTGTGGGTTATACGCCTAGTGGATGTTCGTTGGAATCTCGTTTGGGGCATCTCGGGGGCCTCTTGGAGGCAATTTTGAGGCCTCCTGGGGGCCGTTTTGGGGCCTCTTGGGTGCCTCTTGGGGTCTCTTGGGGGCCTCTTGGGCGCCTCTTGGGGGCCTCTTGGACGCCTCTTGGGGCCTCCTGGGCGCCTCTTGGGGCCTCCTGGGGTCTCCTTGGGGCAGAAGGTTCGGATTTTCGGATCGTGTTTCCTCTCTGCGGCTCATTTTTGGGCCGCCTTGGGGCCCTCTTGGGCCGTCTTGGGCGCTTCTTGGGCCGTCTTGGGACGCTCTTAGGCCGTCTTGGGGCCCTCTTGGAGGCCTCTTGGGACGTTTTGGGGTGGTCTTGGCGGCCTCTTGGGCCGTCGTGGAGCGTCGGAAAGCCGAGACGGCGAGAACGCCAACATGTAAAAAAACGAGAAGGCGAGAACGCTAACGTTTTTCAAAAACGTAGGACAATCAATGATTGCGAAGGCCTGACGGCCGGTGCCGCCGACCCTGTTCGCAATGCGCAGCAAGAGATTACGAGGTTGCTCAAGGTCGGCTTGGCTGGAGCCCAGGGGAAGAGGAGTCCCAGGGGGGGGCCGTCGTATCTGACCCGGGGGGGGGTCGACACCCCCCCCCCCGAGGCGGGGAGGATCCAAGGGAAGCGTTCCCTTCGACTCAATTACGAGAGATCGGAAGATCGCTTGGCTGGAGCCAGGGGCAGAGGCGTTCCCAGGGGGGCGGCGTCGTATCTGTTCCCTGGGGGGGGGGTCGAACCCCCCCCCCCCTCCGGGGGGGGGAGGGATCAAAGGGGAAGGGGCTTTCCCTTGAGACTCAAGTACGAGGTTGTCAAGGTCGGCTTGGCTGGATCCCAGGGGAAGAGGAGTCCAGGAGGGGGCGTCGTATCTGACCGAGCGGAAGAGCGGGGGGGGGCTCGTCACCCCCCCTTCTCCCGGCGGGGGAGGGATCAAAGGGAAGGGGCTTCCCTTCGACTGAATTACGACGTTGCTCAAGGTCGGCTTGGCTGGAGCCCAGGGGAAGAGGAGTCCCAGGGGGGGGCGTCGTATCTGACCCGGGGGGGGGGTCGCTACCCCCCCCCCTTCCGGCGGGGGAGGGATCAAAGGGAAGGGGCTTCCCTTCGACTCAATTACGAGGTTGCTCAAGGTCGGCTTGGCTGGAGCCCAGGGGAAGAGGGAGTAGAAGTCCAGGGGGCGGCGTGGTATCGGACCCGGGGGGGGGGTCGACACCCCCCCCCTCCCGGCGGGGGAGGATCATAAGGAAGGGGTTTCCTTCGGACTCAATTACGAGGTGCTCAAGTGGCTCTTTGGCTGTTGGAGCCCAGGGGAAGCGAGGAGACCAGGGGGGGGCGTCGTATCAGACGGGTGGGGGGTCGACCCCCGGGCCCTCCGGCGGGGGATGAGGGTTCAAAGGGGTGGGGCTTCCCTTCCGATCAATTTCGAGTGTTGTCAAGGGTCGGTCGGCTGGAGCCCAGTGGAAGTAGGGAGTCCAGGGGGGGGCGTCGTATCTGACTCGGGGGGGGGTCGACACCCTCCCCCCCCCTCCCGGCGGGGGAGGGATCAAAGGGAAGGGGCTTCCCTTCGACTCAATTACGAGGTTGCTCAAGGTCGGCTTGGCTGGAGCCCAGGGGAAGAGGAGTCCCAGGGGGGGGCGTCGTATCTGACCCGGGGGGGGGGTCGACACCCCCCCCCCCCTCCCGGCGGGGGAGGGATCAAAGGGAAGGGGCTTCCCTTCGACTCAATTACGAGGTTGCTCAAGGTCGGCTTGGCTGGAGCCCAGGGGAAGAGGTCTCCCAGGGAAAGGGAAGGACAGAGACGACGAGTACAAAGAATGACGGAGATGACGGCTCGAACGGAAAAGCCCCTCACACACGCCGACAGGGTCGGCGGATTTCTGCCTTTGGGGGCCCTCTTGGGAGGGCTCTTGAGAGGGCTCTTGGAGGCCTCTTGGGGCGCCTTGAAAGCCTCTTGCGCCATCTCGAGGCCATCTTGGGCGTTTTCGAGCGATCGTTCGGCGACTCGGGGCCCTCTTGGACCCTCTTGGGGGCCTCCTGGGCCGTCGTGGAAGCCTTGAAGAGCCCCAGGGAGACGCCATGGCCGCCCAAGGACCCCCCCGGGAGCAGGGCCCGTGCGTGCGGCGATGTGCGGCGGGGAGAGGGGGGAGGTCCCTTAGAAGATTTCAGAAACCCTACCAGACAGCACTTGGCATTCTCGCACGCCTCAACGTGCCAGGGGCCACGGTGGCGGACACCAGCTGGACACGTGAAGTGTCCGCAATCGTTGTGATAGGTATTCGCTCAACAGACGTATTGTCAACATTCCATCCATAATGCTTTCAGGCGGAGGAGAAGGAGGAGGAGGAGAAGGAGGAGGAGGAGGAGGAGGAGGAGGGGCTAGGGTAGGAGGAGGATCAGGAGGAGGAGGAGGATGAGGAGGAGGAGAAGGGGGAGGAGGATGAGGATGAGGAGGAGGAGGAGGAGGAGCGGCTAGGGGAGGGGGAGGGCGTTCCCTGGCGGGGTCTGGGGGCCCCCCCCCCCC
>CAUYUJ010019340.1:0-15131 GCA_963575745.1 Prorocentrum cordatum | reverse complement strand
GGGCGGGGGCGGGCGTTCCCTGGCGGGGTCTGCCCCCCCCCCCCCCCAAAGGCAGCTACCTGGTTATCGGCGCCAGCGGCCACCAGTACGGCGCCGTGCGCGTTTACAAGTATGATGGCGACGACTTGGGCAGAGGGAGAAACGGGACCCATACTTCTGGCGGCCCGAAAACCCGTCGCCACATGTTGTTCTTCAATATCGAAGACGCCTCTGGCGAATCACCGCCGCCCCCTGCCTTTTGCAAACGCCTTTGCGGCCAGACGTTGTGTGCCGAAGTCTGGTCAAGCTATTGAACTACGTGTTTCCCAGGCCGCTGTGGAACCCCTTTGGGGTCACAAGTGGTACAGGAAGAGACAGGAGGAGGATGATGAGGAGGACCAGTGTAAATCCAAGGCGCATCAGCGATGTTACAATAACCCTCCCTCCAAGTTCTCTCTTCATAGGTCCCTACAATAATTCCCTACCTAGGCTCTGCCTAGAAGGGTTCTTACTCGCTTCGCTCAAAGGGGCCGGGCAGTGGAAATCGCCCCGGGCGGTTCCCCCAGTACCCCGGGAGCCAAGCAAACACAACAGCAAAGGTAAAAGCAAACGCGTGGTTCCCCCAGTTGCGCTCCCTGGGTGCCAAGCAAAAGCAACAGCCAAGGCAAAAGTAAAGGCAACAGCTACGACACAACAAAAGCATAGCACAGCATAGCATAGCATAGCATAGCATATCATATCATATCATAGCATAGCATATCATAGCATATCATAGCATATCATAGCGCATCATAGCATAGCGCAGCATGGCGTAGCATAGCATAGCATAGCATAGCATAGCATAGCATAGCATAGCATACCATAGCATAGCATAGCATAGCATAGCATAGCGCAGCGTAGCATAGCGCAGCATAGCATAGCATAGCATAGCCTAGCATAGCCTAGCCTAGCCTGCTAATGTTGCTTTCCTAGAGGCTCCAACTCCTGGGTAGGGCCGCACTGGGATGATTTATTTTCACTGCTGGAAGTGCTCCGTTGGAATGCAACTGTTAGAGAATCCTCGACCGTGCCAAACACCATCCCTTGGCTTGGACCTAAACGCCGCGAGTCAACTTTACTGTCACGTCCTGACGATCCTGCAGCGTGCCAGAAACCATTCCTGGGACTTCGATGCCGCCAGCCAACGTGACTGTAGCGCCCTGACGATCGTACACCGCGCTGGAACATTTCCCAACCATCCTGTGGTGTTGGGTCCTCGTTTTGAAGAGACGGTGCCCCGCGTCTCTCCTCCTCTCCTCCTCCTCCCCCTCCTCCTCCTCCTCCTCCTCCTCCTCCTCCTCCTCCTCCTCCTCCTCCTCTCACCATCAGCATCATCATCATCGTCATCGTCACCGTCATCATCAGCATCATCATCATCATCGTTCTTATCACCATCGTCGTCATCATCATCGCCGTCTCCATCATGGCCACACGTTTCGTGGACCCATAGTGAGCTCCACCGAAGGCCCCAGTGGCAAGGTCCGCATGCGGTTCCACCTCCATTCCGGCGCACCCCTCACACGTTCCGTGGCCCCATAGGGAGCTCCACCGAAGGCCCAAGTGTCAGGGTCCGCATGCGGTTCCACCTCCATTTCGGCGCACCCCTCACACGTTTCGTGGCCCCATAGGGAGCTCCACCGAAGGCCCAAGTGTCAGGGTCCGCATGCGGTTCCACCTCCATTTCGGCGCACCCCTCACACGTTTCGTGGCCCCATAGGGAGCTCCACCGAAGGCCCCAGTGTCAGGGTCCGCATGCGGTTCCACCTCCATTTCGGCGCACCCCTCACACGTTTCGTGGCCCCATAGGGAGCTCCACCGAAGGCCTAAGTGGCGGTCCGCATGCAGTTCCCTCCATTCGGCGCACCCCTCACACTTTTCGTGGCCGGCCATCCAGGGAAGCTCCACCGAAGGCCCAAGTGTCAGGGTCCGCATGCGGTTCCACCTCCATTTCGGCGCACCCCTCACACGTTTCGTGGCCCCATAGGGAGCTCCACCGAAGGCCCAAGTGTCAGGGTCCGCATGCGGTTCCACCTCCATTTCGGCGCACCCCTCACACGTTTCGTGGCCCCATAGGGAGCTCCACCGAAGGCCCAAGTGTCAGGGTCCGCATGCGGTTCCACCTCCATTTCGGCGCACCCCTCACACGCTTCGTGGCCCCATAGGGAGCTCCACCTGAGGCCCCAGTGGCAGGGTCCGCATGCAGTTCCACCTCCATTTCGGCGCACCCCTCACACGTTTCGTGGCCCCATAGGGAGCTCCGCCTAAGGCCTAAGTGGCAGGGTCCGCATGCAGTTCCACTTCCATTTCGGCGCACCCCTCACACGTTTCGTGGCGTCATAGGGAGCCCCGCCTAAGGCCCAAGTGGCACGGTCCGCATGCAGTTCCACCTCCATTTCGGCACACCCCTCACACGTTTCGTGGCCCCATAGAGAGCTCCGCCTAAGGCCCAAGTGGCAGGGTCCGCATGCAGTTCCACCTCCATTTCGGCGCACCCCTCACACGTTTCGCGGCCCCATAGGGAGCTCCACCGAGGGCGCCAATGGCAGGGTCCGCATGCAGTTCCACCTCCATTTCGGCGCACCCCTCACACGTTTCGCGGCCCCACAGGGTGCTCCACCGAAGGCCCCAGTGGCAGGGTCCGCATGCAGTTCCACCTCCATTTGGCGCACCTCTCACACGCTTCGTGGCCCCATCGGGTGTTCCACCAACGACGATACTTACAACGGCGGCATTCGGAATTGCGTATGGTTGGGCCCTTCGCCAGGATAATTTTTTCTGGGGCGTCAACCATACGAATCCGCTCAACAGTTTTATATTGTAGAATCAATGTGCGCGGCGCCAAGGCGATAACCACATTTTGAGAACAACCCGCCTGACATCCATGAAACTCTTGCAACATTTTACGATGAATGTGCGCGGCGCTAAGGTGAGAGCCACATTTTGAGAACGACCCGCCTTCCATCGGTGAAGCCGTTGCACATTCAAACAGCACATGTGCGCGGCGCTGAGGCGAGAGCCGCACTGTGAACACGAATCGGTTTCTACACGTACAACTTTCGCGACTTTTGTGAACACGAACGTGCGCGGCGCTGAGGCGAGAGCCACACTTTGAACGAGGAGCAGCACTCCAACCGAGAAGCTCTTGCAATATCTGAAGACGGAGTGTGCACGGCGCTGAAGCGATAGCCACATTTTTGACAACGGCACGACAACGACACGTCTCGGGGTGCGACAGGGATGATAAGGAACATGAATAGATGATGAGAGGGAGGATGGGGGAGGAGAAGGACGCATAGCAGGAGGGGGAGGAGGAGGATGACGAATCAGAGGCCTCTTGAAGCTTTCTTGGGGCCTCCTGGAGGCTTCCTTGGAGCCTCTGGGGGGCCTCTGGCTGGTCCTGGGGCCTCCAGGGGGCCTCTTGGGGGCCTCTTGGAGCCCCCGGGGGTCTTTCAGAGACCACTTGGCCTTCGGAGGCCGTTCTGGGGCCCTCTCTGGGCAGTCGTGGTTCTCTCTTTGGGCGCTTTGAGGCCGTCTTGGAGGTCTATGAGACCGTCTTGGGGTCGTTTTGGGGGTTGCTTGGGTCGTCGGGTGGGTCCCCTTGGGACATCTTGCGGGCCTCTTTGAGGCCTCTTGGAGCGATATCAGTGGCTTATGGGGCGTCTTGGACCGTCGGAAGTCCGAGAATGCCAGAGTTCCAAAATCATAGAAGAACCAAAAGGCAATCCATGACTTTGTCCTTAGCGGGACCTCATGGAGGCCACTTGGGCCATTTTGGAAGCTGCTTGAGCCGGCTGGAGGTCATCTTGTGCCGTGCTGGGACCGTCTTGGCCCGTCTCGGAGACATTTTGGGCCATCTTGGGCTCTCTTGGAGTCATTTTGGCCGTCTTGGGGGCCATCGTGGGACCATCTTGGGAGGGGAGACCAGTTTTCTGCGTGGCCCGCGACTTTGAGGAACCGCCCCAAGGCGCATATGCATGTATGCAGTTATGTATGTCTGTATGCATGCATGCGTGCTTGCATGCATGCATGCAAGTATGTATGCAAGTATGTATAGTTATGTTTATGAAGTTGAATATAACGTTGTTCGTACCGCCGCTGTCTTTGCTCAAGGCGGCGCGCCCAATTTTCTTTGACTTGCGGCGGTCCATTACCTGCGGCGGGGAGTGGTATCAGTAAGAGGCGTCGTCCCCACTTCTGAGGCATCGTCGCTATCGCAATCTCTATCTCTTTACACTTTCACATGACATCATCCACATTGACACCCTCGTGGAGGCGGAGGTGACCAGGATATCGAGGACAAGAACCCCGTGGATGCCCATCCTGGGCGTCTACAAGACCGTCCCCCAGGACTACGCCACCACCTGCTGCTCCACCCCAACCTACCAGCCCCACGCGCCGCCCACGCGCGCGAGGAAACTCGACCGCGTTAGCGAAGGTTTCTCTACCCAGACCCGTATAATTGAACAGCCCCACGGTCTCCAAGCGCGCGAGGCACCTCGACCGCTACTTCAACGACCTTGACTCCGACCTCGACGTCGACCCCGTCACCTACCACGCACGAGCGCTGGAACGCGATCTACAATTTCACCACCCATCTTGAAGAGCGCCGACAGCCGAATTTGTTTCAACACCCAGCTGCTCGCGGAATTGTGACCGGTATCCCCACTACGACCACTACATACAACGCATACTCCCACTGGCTCTACCGCCTGAGCCTCGCCATCTACGGGGTAGTGGCCGTCGCCATAAGCGTAATCATCGGCCACATGATACGAGAACCCGAGGGCGACCAGACGCGGGGACCTTCCTGGGCACCTGTTAGGAACATTTTTTCGTGTGTGAATCAGTGAATTCCGCGCGTAGCCCAACGTCCACTCTGGACGCTTGACGCCCTCCTAGATGGTTGCTGCCCTCCAGCGAGGCCTCCAATGCTTCGCTAGGGGCATGGCCATGCGGACCCCGTCAGGTGCCATCTATTCCGGGTCAGAAATAATCGTGGAGTTCTGCGGCGCACATGCGGTATCTTCTGTCGCAGAAGTTTGGGAATTTCAAGTGTGAGTGCAATCTGCAACCAGGACTTGCGATGCGCGGGTTTCAGAGTTCACAGCAATGAGCGCATATATCGTGTTCTGGCGCGTTGAGAAATACCGCGTATCGAAGCTGAGACAGCAGGGGTCGGATAGGACAACTTCCAGCTTCTGTTCGCGACCCTCGTCAGAGCGCTGCGAATACCACCGAGCGAGGCAGCGTCGCTTCTTCAACCACTCCATGGCATGGCGCCACACGCCCAGCTGGAATGCGCTCAACTACTTGAGGCCGTCAGACGGGGGCGCCATATTGTTGAACGCGTACCTGGGAACATTGCGCAGCTCATTGGTGGCCCAGGAAGAAACGGCGCCTGCGTGGCGACACTTCATTCCGGATGAGCGACGCTCAGACAGACGGACAAGATCAACCTGCAGTCGCAGCTGCAGGTTCGTGGGCCCTGAACGCTACCGCGCCGCGGGCCCCTCGAGGCGCCCAGAAGGACTTGGCCTCCTGGGCGCTGACGGAGTAATTTGGCAGTGGTGCCGACTCAGTGATTTTTTCTACCATCAGCGAGACACGTCGTGCGCGGAATGATCTGGCGAACTTTTCCGAAGCCGAATGTGTTCAGGAATTCGCCTTCCTGGGGCTTGCGGCGGGCGCTGTAGACGCTGCGCGCGCAGATGTGTTCGCCGGCTCGCAGGTTCATGGAGCGAGCCCTCATGGGCATGTGTGGGTTGGGGGGGGGGGCGAGGGGGCGCCGGCGCCCCTCCGCGGGCGCCTCCCGGCCGCACCTTCGGGCCGCGGCCGCTCGCCGAGGTCGCAGCTCGCGCAGCCGCCCCCCGCGGCGCGACCCGGGCGCTCGCGGGCGCGCCTGCGCAGGCAGGCGCGTCCGAGCGCGAGCGGCCTCGACGTCTTGAGGCGCGCGCCGCATTGGACGCGCGAGAGGCGGAGGCCGACGCGCCGCGGCTCGCGCGCAGGATGCGCAAGCGCCCCGCCGCGGCGGCGGCGGCCAGGGGGACTTTCCAGCGCCCGCGCGGCCGTTGTCTGCGCATGCGAGCCTGCGTTGCGGATTTCGACGACAGAGCCGACGAGGCAATGTTCTCCCGAGGCCGCGGCAGAAGTGTCGGCAGAGGTTTTTTGACTCCGGCGGGGATCGTCGGGCGAGGGCGCAGGCGACGTCGGGGCCCCGTCGGCGAGGGTGGCAAGAACGTGGCGCGCCTCAACTGTGGGTCCACCCAGCGTCTCGGCCCGATATATCCCGACATTGCACGCGACCTGGGGCATTGGGGCGCGCGTGGGTTTGCGAGGAGAAGCAGTGCTCACCGGCGTCGTTGAGTATTTAGATTTGCCAGAGCGAAGTCAGCCGGGCCGCGCTACTTCGCGAGTGCGACGGAGCAGAATATTTTCTTGATCTTCGAATGAAGCACGGGGCAGTACCTGTGCCGCCGGCAGCCTTCCATGAACGACTTGCTCATGGGATCGCGGTCCGAGCGTTTTGTGTCTGATGATGCTGGGGCGCCATGATCGGCTACTTATGGCATGGGAACGGGGGCGCGCGCGCGGCGTGGAATGTGTGATCGCCGACGACGTGCTAAACCCGAGCGCGTCGCCATCGTCTCGACACCTCTTTTCGTGCCCTCTCAACCGTTTGGCCCGGGTGCGCCGCCTCGTGAAGAAACCGAAGCTATGCGCTTGCGCCTTCCTGGCGTCTGTCTGCCAGCGCATCGCCCGTGGGGCGCGATGCCGCGGTGCTGGTTCTTGCTGCGAATGACGAACAGCTACCTTATAGACCTGGATGCATCGGTAGCTGGCCTCCCATCTTACAGATGGACAATTGGGGCACAACAGGAATTCGACATGCATTGCAGACAGCTGCCGTGGCCAGACGAAAGCTCATCCCCGACCTAGGCTCTGCCTAGAAGGGTTCTTACTCGCTTGGCTTAATGGGGCCAGGCAGTGGAAATCGCCCCGGGCGGTTTCCAGTCCCATGGGGGCCAAGCAAGAGCAGAGGTAAAAGCAAACGCGCGTTTACCCCAGTTGCCCTCCCTGGGTGCCAGGCAAAAGCAACAGCACAGGCAAATGTGAAGACAAAAGCGAAGGCAAAGCAACATCATATCCTAGCATAGCATAGCACAGCACAGCGCAGCATAGCATAGCGCAGCATAGCATAGCGTAGCGTAGCATAGCATAGCATAACATATCGTAGCATAGCAAAGCGCAGCATAGCATAGCATAGCATAGCACAGCACAGCATAGCACAGCATATCATATCATAACATAGCATAGCGCAGCACAGCACCCACTATTGCTGCTGCTACTACTACTACTACTACTACTACTACTACTACTACTGCTACTACTACTACTACTACTACTACTACTACTACTACTACTACCGCTACTGCTACTGCTACAACTACGACGATGAGGAGAAGGAGGAGGACGGCGTTTACCGTTCCTACTAATGTTGCTTTCCTAGAGGCTCCAACTCCTAGGTGGGGTCGCATTGGGATAATGTTTTTGCATGGATTGCGCACTTCCTCGCCGACGCAGAGGGCCTCGACCCGCCGAGCTCCTGCAGCGACGGAGACGATTGCGCCGTGGCCGCAATCTCGTGGGGCCCAACGGCGCTGGAGCCCCGTCTTCAGCTTGGCGATCCAGGCGAAGATCATGGGCAAATTTCTGGCCCGCGACCCCGCCTGCGGCTATAACTCTGATGAGGGAGCGACTGAGATGCAGGCCGATTGGTGGAGCGGGGCTCGCATGGGCCCGCGACGACCTGGCCGAGCAGGTTATCCCCGACTCGTCCAAGGAAGCGTTGGATTTGGCGTGGAAGAAGTGTTCGCCGGCGCCCGCGATGTATATCTTGATCGACCTGACGACCTCGACGAGGAGAACTTCAGCGGGGCGCCGTCAGCGTTCATTTCTTCGAGGGTCGACGCACTATCAGATGTTGGCGCGCCAGAAGCTTTGCCGCATTGAGAAGGGTGACCCTCGAATCATCGACCGCTTCCTCCTGGCCCAGAAGTGACCGTGGTTCTGTGAGCTCTCCCAGTGTCTGCTACGACCCTTTCCGGACGAGTGCCTGCCTTCTGACCGCTCTGGTGTAGCGAAACAGCGCCTCAGATGGGCATTTCCTGAGGGGATGTGCCCTGCCTTGTAGAGCTGCCGCGACGACGTGTGCCCGAGCTGTCCGTGGCGCAATGAACCTCGTCCGCGATTGGTCAGCGTGCCCACTAACGTTGACTTCGTTCAAACTAAAACGACTTGGCACGTAAATGAATCGGGGAACGACGATGCCGTGTACATGGTTGAGGCAGAGGAAGAAGAATAAGCAGCCGAGCCACCGCGGGCTCGACCTCCACGAGGCGGCCGAGGTGCACGTGGACCTCCACGGTCAGCAGGCCAAGGCGTTCGCCGCAGGAGCTGTTGTGCCCGACGTGGACATTCCACGTATGCTGCTGACGCATTTCCTCGGCAGGATAACCGCCGTCGCGAAGTGGCCGAACGGCGCTCTCGGTGAGGTGGCCGATGTGACTGCGCGCCATGCCCCCTCCCATGACGCGGATTATCCTCATGGCAGCAACGCGCCCATGTGGCTTTTCGAACTCTGTCCTCTCGAGTATGCACCCTGGGAGTGTGGTCGGGACCAACGACGTGCCCGCCAGAGCTATAATGCGC
Source organism: Prorocentrum cordatum (assembly GCA_963575745.1). Classification (NCBI taxonomy): domain Eukaryota; class Dinophyceae; order Prorocentrales; family Prorocentraceae; genus Prorocentrum; species Prorocentrum cordatum. Next base: position 6,404 of record CAUYUJ010019340.1, on the reverse strand, counting down.
GTCTGAATTTTCGGGCCGCTGGTCCACCGCCTCGCCGCGCTGGGAGATCCAGGTCGTGGTCGCCACGGGGGGGCGCGGCCGACGCCATCGCGAAGGCCCAGAACGCCACCGAGAACAGTGGACCTGGGCACAAGCCCAGCCACGCCAACGGCTAGTTGTGGATCTACTCCAGCAGGCGTCACGCGATTGACCTTGTTGGAAGGGCCGGGTGCAGCTGCCCCCAAGGCAGCGCCCGTGCACGTTATCCGAGATCTACCAGCACTTTCGCTTCTCGATGCGCACATGAGTGGCGACGCACAGTCTGCGCCAGCGTCTCCGTTATCATGGCCAAAACCGAAGCATCCACCACGACATAAGCCTATTGCACGGCGAAGACCAGCTGGCAATGCCGCGCTGGGACGCTGTGGGGGGAGCAGTTACTCACGCTCCCCTCGCTCCATTTTGCTGCCCCGCCTTTCGCCTCCAAATCAAGGTTGGCGGGGCCATTGCCGACGTTGCATCGTTCGCTGCTATCCGTGCTTGCAGCGCAACGAATCCGCGCTCGCGCCCTCCCGTCGCCCCAGGCTGGTCTTTTTCGCGTGTCGAGCATATAGTTACTCGCGCATATGCTTCCCGGATATTATATCCATTGTGTCAAGTACTACATCACCGAAGCGTAGCTCGATACCGTAGTTGGAAGACTATTCATTTGAGCGCACGGACCAAGAGCCTATCAACCGGATCAAGATGATGCCTGGATCCACGATGAGGAGGCAACGTGCTATCACGCACGGGCCGATGGAACAGGAGGAGGTGGAGGAGGAGGAGGTGGAGGAGGAGGAGGAGGAGGAGAAGGAGGAGGAGGAGGAGGAAGAGGGGGGGGGGGGGGCCTGACCGCAGCCCCTGACCGCAGCGGCGCGCGAGCAGGCTTGCCTGCCCCTGGCAGACGGAGGGCTGGGCATGCACAGCCTCGGAGAGCGCCGCCTGCCTGCCTACGTGGGCTCCTGGCTGGCCTGCCTGGCCGAGGTGCGCCGCGAGCTCGGGCTGCCTAGCCTCGAGGCTTTCGCCGCGGCCTGCCCCCAGACCTGGGCGACGGTGGCGCTCGGCGGGCGCTGGGGCCGAGGACTGGCTGGGCGCAGCAGCAGAGCGCGAGGAGAAAGGGCAACGGCGCCTCTCAAGGCTCGCGCAGGAAAGGCGCCGCGCCCACTTGCTCGCCTCCCTGCCGCCAACCGAGCAGGCGAGCCTCCGCTCGGCCAGCGGGAAGGGCGCCGGGGGCTGGCTGCTTCCGCCCACAGAGCCAGACCACGTCCTCGCGGACGAGCACTTCCGCCCGGCACTGGCCCTGCGGCTCCGCTTGCCCCTGCCGCCGGGCGCCGGCGCAACCTGTCTCCGGCGCCGCCCTGACGGCTCCTGCTGCGGGGCCGACCTGCGCGCGGACCCTGGGCATCCTCTGGGCTGCCCAGTCGGAGGCGGCGCTGTGCTGAAGCACGACGGCGTCCGCGACTGGCTCGCGCGCTGGCTTGCGACGCGGGGCGCCGCGGGCGTGCGGACGGAGCAATTCGTCCCAGCTTGGGACAGACTGCGCCCTGACGGCACTCTGGAGGCCGCGCGGCTGGACGTGGCCTTCACCGACGCTGTCGCGGGGGTCACCTGCGCCGACGTGGTGATCACCGACGCGTCTCTGGGCGCGGGCACGGCCGCGGGACGGAGCCGGGCCGCGCGCGACGGGGCTGCGGCGGCGGCGGCGGAGACGCGCAAGCACAGGCGCTACCCAGGCCCGGCCCTGGTCGCCTTTGCCCTGGAGACGCGAGGGCGAGCCGGGAAGGAGGCGCAGGCGCTCCTGCGAAGCTGGGCAGCGGGCGACCCGGCGACGCTGACGGCGGCTCGCCAGAGCTTGGCCGCCGCCCTGCAGCGCGGCAACGCGGAGGCCTACCGCGCGGCCGCCTTGCCTGCTGGCGCGGGGCGACGCCTTGCGGACCGCGGCGGCCCAGGGCCGCCTGGGCGCCGCGCCAGACTGGGCTGAGCTGACTGACCGCGGGAGAACGGGGCTGGCGCTGACCAGGCGCCGCGCTGGCGCGGCTGCTGGGTGCCGGGGGGCGGCGCGGCGCTGGGCTGCGAGCTGAGGGCGCCCGAGGCAACTGCGGCTGGCCAGAGGGCGGCCAGCGCTGCACTGGACTCAGCACGCGCTGCGGGGAGGCGCCGAGGGGGGCTGGACTGCCGAAGCGGCTGGCCGGGGAGCGGCCTGGGGCGCGCGCGGAAACGGCCGTCGCCGAGAGCGCGGGCGCGCGGCCGGGCGCGGGAGGCGCTGGCCCAGCGAGCACGCCTCGGCCACGCACCACTGGAGCAGGGAGGCCCGGCGAGGAGGTGGCCGCGGCGGACGCCGGCGCCGGCGCCGCGACCTCGCCCTGGACGGAGGCGGCGCCGGCGGCGCAGGGCGCGGGCGGCCGAGCTGGGAGCGAAGGCCTCGGGCGCGAGACTGGCGCCGCGGGCGCCGCAGCGGGGGCGGCGGCGAGCAGGCGCGGCGAGCTGGCGCGGCTGCGCGGGGCGCAGAGCCCCGTTGCTCGAGTGCTACTTTGTCGTCCTGGTCTTCGCGGTGCTCCCGGGTATGCCTACCATGGGCCCCGGCTGGCAGACCCCGCCCCCCTGGGAGTGGCCGCGCTGTCTTTGACGACGGGCCACCCCTGGGGGAGCGGAGTCTGCCGGCCCCCGATCACAGTGCTCCGGGCAGCCTGGGCGGACGCGCGTCCGCCGCAGGGGGAGGGGGAGGGGGAGGGGGAGGAGGAGGAGGAGGAGGAGGAGGAGGAGGAGGAGGAGGAGGAGGAGGAGGAGAGGAAGAAGGACGAGGAGGAGGAAGAGGAGGAGGATGACGTGGAGGAGGAGGAGGAGGAGGAAGAGGAGGAGGAATAGGATATTGGGGATGAGGGGGGGGGAGGAGGAGGAGGAGGAGGAGGAGGAGGAGGAGGAGGAGGAGGAGGAGCAGGAGCAGGAGGAGGAGGAAGTGGAAAACATAAGAATAACATGATGATGAAGATGAAGATGATGATGACGGTGGTGATGATGATGATGATGATGATGATGATGAGATGATGATGATGATCATGATCATGATGATGGTGGTGGTGGTGATGATGACGATGATGATGATGCTGATGCTGATGATGATGATGATGATGGTGATGGTGATGGTGATGGTGATGGTGATGGTGATGGTGATGGTCATGGTGATGGTGATGGTGATGGTGATGCTGATGCTGGTGGTGATGGTGATGGTGATGCTGATGGTGATGGTGATGGTGATGGTGATGGTGATGGTGATGGTGGTGGTGGTGGTGGTGGTGGTGGTGGTGAGAGCAAGGAGGATGAGGAGGAGGAGGAGGAGGGAGGAGGAGGAGGAGGAGGAGGAGGAGGCGAGGGCAACACACGGGAGGGCGTGTGAGGGCAACGATAGGGGGAAAGACTGGCACACGGGAGGATGCATCGACCTGGAATCGGCGATACATCGTCGACAGGTCGGCGATAGGACCCCGATAGCGAAACCGTACGTTCCTGGGCGAGGTGGGGTCATCGGGTCCCATATCGGGCCCCATATCGGGGAGGAGGAGGAGGAGGGGCAGGAGGAGGAGGAGGAGGAGGAGGAGGAGGAGGAGGAGGAGGAGGAGGAGATGAGGAGGAAGGAGGAGGAGGAGGAGGAGAGCGAGGAGGAGGAGGAGGAAGGAGGAGGAGGAGGAGGAGGAGGAGGAGAGAGGAGGAGGAGGAGGGGGGGGTGGAGGAGGAGGAGGAGGAGGAGGAGGAGAGGAGGAGGCGGAGGAGAGGAGGAGGAGGAGAGGAGGAGGAGGAGGAGGAGGAGTGAGGAGGAGGAGGAGGAGGAGGAGGAGAGGAGGAGGAGGAAGGCGGAGGAGGAGAGGAGGAGGAGGAAGAGGAGGAGGAGGAGGAGGAGGAGGCATTGAGGAGGAGGAGGAGGAGGAGGAGGAGGAGGAGGAGGAGGAGGAAGGAGGAGGAGAGTGAGGGAGGAGGAGGAGGAGGAGGAGGGGAGGAGGAGGAGGAGGATGGGAGGAGGAGGAGGAGGGAGGAGGAGGAGGAGGAGGAGGATGGAGAGGAAGTAGGAAAGCGAGGAGGAGGAGGAGGGAGGCGGAGGCGAAGGATGTGGAGGAGGAGGAGGAGGAGGAAGAGGAGGTGGAGGAGGAGGAGGAAGAGGAGGAGGAGGAGGAGGAGGAGAAGGAGTTGGAGGAAGACGAGGTGGAGGAGGGTGAGGAGGAGGAGGAGGGGGAGCAGGAGGAGGAGGAGGAGGACGAGGAGGAGGAGGAGGAGGAGGAGGAGGAAGATGTGGAGGAGGAGGAGGAGGAGGACGACGAGATTGGGGGGAGGAGAAGGAGGAGGAAGAGGAGGAAGAAGAGGAGGAGGAGGAGGAGGAGGACGAGGAGGAGGAGGAGGAGGAAAAGAAGGAATAGGAGGAACAGGGGGAGGGGATGATGATGTGGAAGACGAGGATGATTAGTATATTACCTAACAGCGAAGACTGATAGGTTTCTCATGGACTCAAAAGAGCTCACAGATCACTCCACAGGGGGGTCCGGGCAGGTGTTGGGAGTTGCCGGGCGGCAGGTGCCGGGCTCGTTTTTCGCCAACAGTCACACACTTCGTGCTCTTCGACTTCCCAGAACTCCATTCCCAGGCCACATTCTGGAGGGCCGGATGCAACTGTAGGCCACTTCGTGCTCTTCGAGTTCCCAGAACTCCATTCCCGGGCCACATTCTGGAGGGCCGGATGCAACAGTCACACACTTCGTGCTCTTCGAGTTCCCAGAACTCCATTCCCGGGCCACATTCTGGAGGGCCCGGATGCAACAGTCACACACTTCGTGCTCTTCGAGTTCCCAGAATTCCATTCCCGGGCCACATTTTGGATGCCCGGAGCCAACTGTAGGCCACTTCCTGGTCTTCGAGTTCCCAGAACTCCATTCCCGGGCCACATTTTGAATAGCCGGACGCAACAGTCATACAATTCTTCATACTTGACACCCCAGAACCTTATTCCCGGGCCACATTCTGATTAACGGGATGCAGCAGAAATGCATTTCGAGCTCTTTGGCATCCCAGAACCCCATTTCCAGGCCACATTCGGAATAACAGGATGCAAGAGTCAAACACTTCGTGTCCGAGACCTCCCAGAACGCCATTCCCAGGCTACATTTGGAAAAATTGCACACAAGAGGTACACACGCCGGGTTATCTGGCTGTCATGATAGACATGAGCGCTTCCAAAACAACATCACGATATAAACACACACTAATGCATACAGGCCGTCCTCGCTTTCATCGACATACATCGTTTGAGATTCCATGCGTTCATAGCAGAGTGTCGTTTAGATACACATCCATTCAAGTTCCTAGCGTTGATAGCAGTGTCTCGTTTGGACGGACATCCATTCAAGGTCGGTGCGTTGATAGCAGTGTCTCGTTTGGAGAAACATACTTTCAAGCTCCATGCGTTGATAGCAATGTCTCTTTTGAACAAGCATCCATTCATTTTCCACGCGTTGATAGCAGTGTCTCGTTTGGACATATATCTATTCCAGTTCCGTGCGTTGATAACAGTGTCTCGTTTATACATGTAGTCATTCAAGCGACATGCGTCCATGGCAGTACCTTGTTTGACAACGCATCGAATCAAGCTCAGCGCGACGATGACAACAGCTTTTGCATCACTATTACTGTTACTGTTGATATCACAGTGCCTCTCACTGCTGCTGCATGTTTCAGTTATACTTAGAAACATCGCTGTTAGGTTGCTTTGCCGGGATAATTACCTAACAGCGAAGACTGATAGGTTTCTAGTGGGATCGAAAGAGAGCAGCAGATCACTCCACAGGGGGGTCCGGGCAGGTGTTGGGAGTTGCCGGGCGGCAGGTGCCGGGCTCGTTTTTCACCAACAGTCACACACTTCGTGCTCTTCGACTTCCCAGAACTCCGTTCCCAGGCCACATTCTCAATACCCGGATGCAACAGTCACACACTTCGTGCTCTTCGAAATCCCAGAACGCCATTCCCGGGCCACATTTAGAAGAACCGGATGCAACAGTCACACACTTCGTGCTCTTCGAGTTCCCAGACTTCCGTTCCCGGGCCACATTCTGGAGGGCCGGATGCAACAGTCATACACTTCGTGCTTTTCGAGTTTCCAGAATTCCATTCCCGGGCCACATTTTGGAGGCCCGGAGCCAACTGTAGGCCACTTCGTGCTCTTCGAGTTCCCAGAACTCCATTCCCGGGCCACATTTTGAATGCCCGGAGCCAACTGTAGGCCACTTCGTGCTCTTCGAGTGCCCAGAACTCCATTCCCGGGCCACATTTTGAATGCCCGTAGCCAACTGTAGGCCACTTCGTGCTCTTCGAGTTCCCAGAACTCCATTCCCGGGCCACATTTT
>CAUYUJ010019339.1:139380-182077 GCA_963575745.1 Prorocentrum cordatum | reverse complement strand
GGGGAAGGAGGAAGAAGGGCAAGTGATGGGGGAGGAGGGGCAGGATGGCAGGAGGAGGACGACATCGGCTGCGGCGGTCTGGCCTCCTTTGGCAGCAGGGGCGACTCGCTCGAGGGCGCCGCGGGGCTGGTGGGGCCGTGGACCGCCAGGCGTGGGGGGTGTCGCGAATCTCCCGCCCTTCCCCCCATACGGCCTCCTCCTCCTCTTCCTTGATCATCCACCTTTCGGCCTTCTCCTCCTCGATCATCCTCCTCATCGTCATCCTCCTCCTCTTACTCCTCCGTTATCCGCATTCCTCCTCTTGCTTCTTGTCCTGTGTCCCTCCCTCTGTGTATTCAGCATTCGTATCAACCTATATTTTATTATTCTGTTTTTTTTATTAGTAGTATGATAACTGATAGTAGCATGACTGCTAGTATTCATATAACTATTATTATACGTATTATGATTAGTATTTAGATATCAATTGTATTCCTATGAGTGTCGCTGATATTTCCAAGCGTATTATGTGTATTATTATTCCTCCTGCTCCTCCTCCTCCTCCTCCTCCTCCTCCTCCTCCCAGTTTCGCGCGTCCCACCCACGCGCTCCCTACCCGGCGCCTCGCCGCGCTGCCGCGAGCAGGGGGGCAGGAAGGGTGCACCCTGGAGGGAGCCCACGGGTTCTTCCGTCCGCCCGCCTCCTCCTCCTTTCCTCCTCGTCCTTCCTTCTCTTCCTCCTTCCTTCTCTTCCTCCTTCCTCCCCCTCCTTCCTTCTCCTTCTCCTTCCTCCTTCCTTCCTCCTCCTTCCTCCTTTCCTCCTTCCTCCCTCCCTCCTTCCCTTCCTCCTCCTCCTGCTCATTTCTCCTCCTCCTCCCTCCTCTCCTCCCCCATCCTCCTCCTCCTCCTCCTCCTCCTCCTCCTCCCTTCCTCCTTCCTCCTCCTCCTCCTCCTGCTCATCTTCCTCCTCCTCCTTCCTTCTCCCTTCTCGCCCTCGTCCTTCGTCCCAGCGCGAGCAGGGCGTAGAGAAGGGGTTGGCGAGACCCCCCGCCGACGCACGCGACAAGAGAGCAGCGCCTGCATGCCCTGGCGCGCTCGAGGACCTGGAACCTCCTGCCAGAGTGCTCTTGCGTGCCATTCGGGGTGCGGCGAAGATTCTGGAATTCGAAGAACAAAGAATTGCCTAAACATATATTGTTGACTGTACACTCGGATTTCTTGGATCCGCGCTGGAGCCCCTTGGCGGCGCCTCGGGCGCCGCCCCTGCCTGGATCTGCGCGTCCAGGAGTGGGTCCTACGAGAACTCTGCGCGGACCGTCGAAAGTTTGTGTGTATGCAGTTGTTTCTTTTCTGTGGATTGTGTCGGGTTCTGGTTGGGGCTCGGGTTCTTTAGGCCTCTCTGTGGGTCTTCTTCGGGCGCCTCTCGGGAGTGCGGGCTTGGCCGAGGCCCCAGTGGGTTCTCGTTCCGTGCCCAGGGTTCTTTGTGGTGAGATGTTGCCAGCACTCGTGCTTATGGTAGGACAAGCTGGCCTTCGCATCATCAGCCTCCTCAGGGAGGCCATCCAAGGATCTGCGGCGGCCCCCCTGAGGTCTCTGCAAACAAACACACTACCGATAACGTAAGCACGCCTGCATTGTCGTCTTCCTCCTCCTCCTCTCATCATCATCATCATCATCAGCATCATCATCATCATCATCATCATCATCATCATCATCATCATCATCATCATCATCATCAGCAGCAGCAGCAGCAGCAGCAGCAGACGCAGCAGCAGCAGCATCATCATCATCATCGTCACCCCCTGATCCTGCTTCTCCTCTTGTTTCTCCTCCTCCATCCTTCTCCCACCATCCATCCCTTCTACCCTGCCCGTCTCCGTTTGAGGCTCTGGCGATTCGGGGGCTCGGGCGAGGCTCCAGAGTCGCCAGGGTCGTCGCTGGAGCCTGGGCAGGAGGGCGACTTCTTGTTGTTCTCTTCCTTCTCATGTATTTTTTGTGTCTGAGGGCTTTCGGGGGTCCTCGTCACCCCTGCTGGACGCGATTCGACAACGGACCGGGATGCACCTCGTGGAAGGTCCACGGACCGCCTCTGGAACATATGTTTGGAGGCAGCGGCTGCGCTGCAGTCAGGCCCCACGGCCCGGACGCGATGTTGCACCAAGGCCACTTTTGCAGCCTTGCCTGGTCGGCGCGTACTGAGCCATACGGCGGGGGCGTTGGTTAAGGAATGCGCCCAGGAGGCTTCAGACCCTGGAGGATTCCTTATCTGATGAGGTCGGCAGTGATATCCATGGCCAATCCACGATTGGAGTTCCACCTTCTTCCAGACCCTGGATTCCTTATTGAATGGTTCCATATCCAATGCCCCCACCGTAGGTCCTAGACCTGTTGGACCGATGTCGCCGCGATTGTTCCCACGTGGTCGCCGAAAGCGTCTGGCACCCACACCCTGCCTCCCTACCACGGATTTCGATTGCCGTTAGTGCGAGCTGGAAGGCGGGTGTCCCTGAACTCCCGGGCCAAGCACGTGATCCTCACGTGGCGGTTGTCGCGGGCCTATTTCTTCTATTGCCTGGCATGCTTCGGCGCCACGCTGTGCCTGCTCCTGTGGAACCTCTACAAGGGCTTCCGGGACGACTGGAGGCTGCCAGGCTGGAAGCACCACCCGTGGGAGGAGGCCATGGAGGTGGCCGGCATGGAAATGGCCTAAGTCGGGCATGTCGATCCACAGGAGGAATATGCGAAAATAGACTAAACATAGTACGGGGATGTTGTTTTACTTGTTTGGCTATGTTTGAGCACTTTGGGGGTATGTTTCCTTTTGCGTCCAAAATCTGCCTGTAGTAGGTAGGAGGACATGCCCGACCTAAGAATTGCCCCTCGCCTTGGGGCGGACCCCTACGATGTGTTTGTCAGGTGTCGGCTTCCAGGGGCTGTTGCCGAATCCCAGGTTGTCCAGCAGCGTTTCAGGATGCAGAGCGGGCGCCCAGGAAGGGATCACGACCTTGAGGGAGCCACGGTCCGGAGACTTTGGCCTGGGGCGTCTGAGGTGGTGCTCCAGCTATTGTCGCAGATCTTCTCCTGCGATCGAGCGCGGTCAGTCTCGACGGTCCCGTTTGTTGCATGCTGGTTGACGCTCGTTCCGGAGGGGGACAGACACACAGACACAACGAATCGCCCATCCCCAGGCAAGTATGGGACAGTACGGTGGGTGGGGGGGGGGGACGAACACCCTGATCGCATGGGAACATAGGTGGGACATCCTGGGATTTGTGCGGATCTACTTGTGTGTGTGTGTGTCCCCTGGGCCCCTCGAACTCGTGCTTCTCGTGCCTCCCGTGCTCGCGCGCCGCTTCCCGTGCTCCTCGCGCACGGCGGCACCCTCGTGTGCTCGCGCCTCCCTCGGGCGCAGTGGCGCTCGTGCCCCTGCCTACCTGGACGCTCGCGTGCCGCACTCCTGCGCGCCGCGGGAGGGGGAATAGAACACACACACACACACACACACAGACACAACGGAGCGTCGATCCCCAGGACAATCTGGTAGAAAAATGGAAGGGCGGGGGAGGGGACGACACCCCAGAAAATATAGATAACATGATGGGGAATCCTGGAACTTGTGCCTCTTCCTTTGCGTGTCCCTGGGCCCCTTTGGGGTCCTCCCGATGCTGCTCCTCGAAGCTACAGGAGCAAGATATGGGGAATCCTGGGATGCGTGTCCATGTATTTGCGTGTCCCTGGGCCCCATTGGTTTCCTCCCGATGCTGCTCCTCGAGGCTGCAGGAGCAAGCCTCTCGCGTTGCGGTTTGGCCAGGCCGGTCCGGGCAAGACGGGCCGCGAGTGGTCGGCAGCGTCGCTCCAGGCCGGCCGGGCCCCGTGCGTGGTGAGCCCCGAGGGGCGCTCTTCTCGGAGCCCGCCAGATGGGATCGTAGGACAAGCTCAACTCGACTTCCAGTCTGGCACGTCCCTCTGCAGGAGGAGAATTCAAACATATCAACAGCAACAACCAAAAGAAGTCTGGGGACCATGTTTCGATCATTCGGTATTTTGTTATTATATTCTATCTCGGGGGCGGAAAAGAGGGGGGTGATGACTAGGGGGGGGGATATCATGGCGGGGGCCATGATATTTCCTTAGATTTCATGGCGCCTCTTCTTGTTTCATTGCGTCCCTGGCCCCCCCGCTGGGCCGCGCACATGCCGCCGGTCATGATTTGCACCCCCCCCTCTTGGACACCCCCATCTTGGCCGCTCCCGATCTACATGAGAAAAATCCAAAAATATCATCAACAACAACAACAAAAAGAAGGCTGGGGACCATGTTTCGACCATTCGGTATTGTTTTGTTTCTGTTCTATGGTTTTCTTTCAACATCCGCCTGCAGGGGGACAAGCCCGACCTAAGACCAGACCCGAGGCCCCCCCGGCCCAACCTGATTCCCCTTCGCTCGACGCGCGGCGCCCCAGCAGCCGTCGAGAGCGCCCTTCTGGAACCAGACCTTTTCGCCGTTCTCGATCCTCGAAGTCAAGCAGTGGCGAAGCGTCCTGGGTCGCCTATAGGCCCACCAAAGAATGTTCGAAACACATGTTGTGGTTTGCACGAGGTGTTTTTCGAACATTTCTGGCTGGGTCTGTCTTGTTTTGACACATCGGGCTGATGTTCTAAGAAAGAGCATTGCCTTTGCTCTTAGAACATTTTGGGTTCTAAGAGCATGTCGTGGTAGGCCTACTGGAAATCCCTTATTAATCGACCCCCCCCCCCTAAACGGGACCCCCCTCCAAATGCGACCTAATATTCCGGACACCCTCTTCGACGGGGCGCCTGAATGAATCGGAAATACACCGGACCCCCTGAGCTCCAATCCCCAAAAAGCGCCCTTATAGACCCTACCCCCCCAGCTCCAAAAAAAGGCGCCTCAAAAAACCGAACCCGGGGGAGGATTGATGAGGGGTTTGGAGTATCGGGGGTGGACAGAACCCCCAACAGTGACACGTCGATTAGTGAATTGTCCGCTTTCGGTTCTCGAGAGGGCGCCGTGGCCGTTATTTTCCAGGTCTGCGCCCGCCAGGTTTGGGCCCGAGGTCGTTCGCACTAAACCACGTTTTACTAAAGGGAGGTCTGTCCATCCCCGAGAGTAGAGTAATGCCGGGACGGTCGGTCCCTGCTCAGCGAAGAGCGCTCGCGGAGCGGGGCTGCGGCAGTGCCGGGCCTGTCGGGCCGGGCCGTTGGGTCGTGCGGCGGCACGGGGCCGGGCGGTCCAGTCTCCGCACCGGGCTTACGTCGGGCCTGTCCCTCCACAGGGGGAATATTCAAAAATAGTCAAAAGAATGAGTCTGGGGACGATGTTCTGAGCATTTTTTGTTTATATATATATATATATATAATTTTGGACTCTTTTGTAACATTTTTCATTTTTCGTCCAAAATCCCCCTGTAGGGGGACAGGCCCGACCTATTTCTGGGCCTGTCGTTTTTCGGGCTGGCCTTGGACCGAGAAAAGGCTTGAAGAGGTCTGAGAAGGCTCAAGAACCGGCACATCTCAGAGTTCATGGCGTCAACATCGCAGAGCGGATATCGTTCGGAAAATAGGATGGGCCTGGAGCGTCCTGGAGGATTTCGTTCCAAATTTGCGAGATGAATTCCGTGCTGACTTGCTTTGGCCAGGAATGAAGACTAAACAAAAATCCACGCGAAATTCACTTCGTTTTTCACTCGCCGTTTCGGGGTTTGGCCTTGGCAGAAATCCACGCACAAATCCGCTGCAGCACGTCTGCAAGGTCGGTGCAGTGAACTTTGGACTGGGTAAAGGCTTGAATAGGTCTTGGAACGCTCAAGAGCCGGTACATACCAGAATGACGATTTGGGCAGTTATCGGACGCATGAGAATCAAAGTCTGGAACTCCAGATCATGGTGAATGCCGTCTCACTAGTAAGAGCATTACTAATCAAGCCGTCGCAACGTACCTACACATGGCGTGCTCAGCGGGGCCTGCAACAAAGTATCATATCCCACGGATTCACAAAAGGGGGGTACCACATGAAGATCACAGTTGCTTCTTTGCGGGAGGTGATTCTGGCGAGGGGTTGGGCGGGTGGCGGGTCAGCCAAGTTTCCCTGGGTCCCGAGGAGGACAGGCGTGTTCCGTTGTTGCGCTGGCGCAACATGCGTCCACGACAGGCAGATGTGCCACTATGCACCACCACCACCAATTTTGGCCTGATATCCTCCCGGTCGAGGCCAGCAGGTGGCATAGGTCGAGGCCAGCCGGTGGCATACGCCGTCCCATGGCCCTGGCTATGGACGGTGGTGTGTGGCTGCCGTTTCCTGGAAGGTGCTGCAGGCCGTTGTTGACCGCAGGCGTGCCGACAATTGTAGGGCCACAGAGCGCGGGCACGTGTAAGGGTGATGATATTGAAAAGGAGGAGGAGGAGGAGAACCAGGACAACGACGACGTTCAGGGGCAACGTTAGGGGGGGATAGGCTTGGGGGGGGGATGCATCGACCCCCAATCGCTCATTCAGCGCCGATAGTAGGTCCGATGACCTCTGCCTCCCCAGAACCAATCGGTTTCGCTGTCGGGGGCATATGGCCGATCTGTCGTCAATGTATTGCCAATTCCACTTTGATGTTCTCCTCCGAGCAAGTCCCCCCTATCCCAGGCAGTCACCGCCGTCATGATTGTTTCACAACCTCACAACCTTGCAACGGTGCATAAAGTTTGAACGGCCATGAATCGAAACACGAAGGGCGCAAGTGGGTTGGAACTTAAATACAGGCATTGCCCTTATCAGGACACCGCCGTGCCGCCTCCACGTTTCGGCAAGTCTGTGGCCAACTCAGACTTTGGGTGCGCCGACGTGGTGCCAGACACCAGGTTGATCGATACTGTGCCGGACGGACCGGGCGTCGGATCGGGGGTCGGAGCAGGCGTCAGAGAGTAGGAGCGCAGACAGAAAGTATGACGAGGGCGTGGAATACAAACAACACAAGCATGGTAGTTGACGTCGGAACAGCCGTTGGTGAAAACTCAGAGGTCGAAGCGTCGGTGTACACACTCCATTGGCACGTGCAATTCTCGTCCAAATCATTCGGTAGCGTAGTCGGTCTGCAAGTGGAGGTAGGAGCGCGCGGCGCGTTGGAAAGTAATGAGCAAGCTTGGTAATATTCAGCATCACGCGTGATGGGGATGAAAGGGCAAGAGCAGGTACGATCAGGTCATTGCCTTGACAGACGTTGCAACGAAGCTTAGACACTGAACAACCATGAAGCACGTAGCAGGAAGCGCGTAAGTGTCCCGACCTCTTTCCCGGGACAGGCTTCTCACCTCGAGGTGTTTTTTTGTTACGGTCTTGCGGCTTGGCGAGGGACACCAGAGCCCGAGTATGGAAACATACATTCCGCCGTGGTGTTTCGCGCCGCGAGGCAGTTTGGGCGGCATGGCCAGTGGATTGCCAGGCTGGCGACGATAACGGCGCCATACGACGATGACGATGGCGGCGGCTCCGTCGCGGCGGCAGCCGCGCTTGCGCGCTGGCTCACTGCGAGGTGGCGCTCGCGCTGGTGGCCGTCGAGGCCCTGCTCACGATGTGGATGTCAGCATCCTTTAAGCGATCCCCATCTCCATCCCGATCCCCATCGTCCCAACACCCCAGTTGGGGAGATGCCCCTTGGAACCCAAAGGACACAGCTTATATCCCCTTCTTGGGGGGGGGTAAATCGGCCAGTGGGGCACAGGCCGCGCCGATGGGGATGTGGATCGGTTCAACGGTGCTCAGGATGTACAGCGTGATCCACGGCCTCTGGGAGTACTTCAGGGTCTGCTTCAGAGGAAGACAAGGTACAGCCACCGCTACCCTCGCCTCGTGTTCGCCGTATTCGGCCTCCTTGGAGGCCCTCGTCGCCACCGTTGGATTCGCCTCGAAATTCTGGTCAGAACGCACCCCAAGAGAGGTCCAGGGAGTAACAGTATCAGCACCTGTTGGTTCCACCATTCGGAGATTTTCGGTAGCAAGTCGTGGGAGCCTTTTTTATGGCCTCGCAATTCAATTTTCAGAATGCGTTAGCGTGCGCTAGTGCTTAGTAATCGATGCGCGAGCGCCGATTCCGCGTCGATTTAGCGTGGATTGGAGTCGACGAGCGTCGATTAGCGTCGGTCAACGTCGACTCGCAAGAGCCAGCAAGATAGCATGGGAGGCTCCCACGAGTTGCCACCTGAGGGGCCCCCAGGCAGTGTTGTGACCACACCGTGTGGTGAGTCAGTGGGGATTTGGGGTCACCGCGAAGTTTTGGGACTCCCGGGCGCCCATTGCTTCCAAGGTTCCAAGGCCGTGCGGTGACGGACCGCGCGGTGAGGTCGCTCGGGATTGCGAGCTCTCAGCCACGCGCAGAGGGGGATGGGGGGAGGGTGGAGGCCTTCTTAGAAGCACCCCTGCTTCGTAGAAGGCGCGGTCCTTATCTACAGATGTAGGGCCGGCGCCCTCCAAGAAGCAGCTTCTTTCTAAGAAGCTTCCTCTTCCTCCGCTCCCTTCTGCGCGCCGCCAAAGCTCACCGAGCGTTCTGTCACCACACGATTTGGGGACCCCCGATCACAAGAGGAAAATGTACCGATACCGCGGCCCTAAGCTTATCTCGTCTGGTCTTCAGTGGCCTTCCTGGGACGCCCTCGTCGCCACGGCTGGATTCGCCTCGGGATCTGGTTCGAGACGCGCCCCAGGAGGCCCAGATACTAGCGGCGTCGGCACCTTTCCTGAGGGCAGGGTACTCCAGATTTCGTAATAAAGGGAGGGGGGTCTCATACCGGGGGGGGGTCTCTTCCGGGCCATCTTGGAGGGCCTGGGGGGGGTCTGGGGACGCTGTTTTGGAGGGCTCTCCCACGGGGGGGGGGTCTAAAACTGCTCGTCTGGGAGGGTTGAGACCCCCTCCCTTTTATTACGAAATCTGGAGTACCGCTGACGCGGCAAGGACAAGAGTGACGACTCCCTGGACGAGGAGGAGGAGGAGGAGGAGGAGGAGGAGGAGGAAGAGGAGGAGGAGGAGAAGGAAGAGGAGGAGGAGGACGAGGAGGAGGCGGAGGAGGAGGAGGAGGAGGAGGAGGAGGAGGATTACGAAATCTGGAGTAACACTGCACGAGCGTAGACTTTGGGAGCTCCGCGCGGCTACCTCGGAGCGGCCCTGGGCCCCCCGTGGCGGCGACTCTCCCGCGCCGCCCCTGCCCGGCGCGCGCCGCGCGCCAGGGGGGGTGTCAGCGCCGATCCGAGAGAGCCGCGGAGCGCCGAAAGTTTGCGCGTGTGCCATGTGTCTAGACCTCCTAGATGGGGTCGGAGTAGATGGGGTCGAAGGATCGCACCGCATCGCCGATGCATCGGCGATGCATCGGCGACGCGGCTCGATGCGGAGTCCGATGTTCTTCACGCCGACGTCGCCGATGCACCGCCGACGTCGCCAGTGCATCGCCGATGCATCGGCGATGCATCGCCGATGTATCGCCGATGCAGCGCGATCCGTCGACCCCATCTACTCGGACCCCATCTAGGAGGCCTCTAATGTGTCGCTCAGAGCGTGACTTACCTACCCCGCGTTCGCTTCCAGGAAAAACCGAGTCATACCATGCGCCTCCTCGTCAGGCGGCCTGACCAGTGCAGGCCGCATTTTGGCATCGCTCGGTATCCCTTGGAGGCGAGGGTGGTCAAAAGCGAGGCAGGTTTGTTTTCCCCCTGGTCGCACCCCCAGGTCTGTTGGCACTGGCTGGACCTGGCGGTGGCGCTGCTGACCGTGATCTCGGCGGCGCCCGACCGCAGAAGCCCCCCTTTTCTCCCTTCGCCTCAGGGGGGGGAGAGGTGCTGATGCCGTTGCCCTTCCTTCTCAGACTCGGGCGGGTGGTAGTGGGGAGTGGCCCAGATGGGGGGTGAAGGAGAGGGCCCTAAAGGCGCCCTTCAGGGCCTCTTTAGAACGAAGGATTGCAAAAAAAACTGTGTTTTTTGCAATCCTGGCTTTCGTTTGCAATCCTGATTTTTGTTACAATCCTTCAGTTTTTTTTTTTGCAATCCTTCGTGAAGAGTGGCCCAGATGGGGGGTGAAGGAAAGGGCCCTAAAGGCGCCCTTCAGGGCCTCTTTAGGAGCCAGCAGGGGCGCAGGGGCCGTAAAGGGCCCCTTCAGGACCATTCTCTTCCCCCGCTGTGCAGGTCACCCCACGCAACCACCCGCCCGACAGATGCTCGTTCGGGGGACCTTCCTGGGGCCCACCGAACTGATCTGTTCGACTCTATCTCGATTCAAGCTCGAATGCCGACCCGATTCAAGCTTGATGCCGACGGACGTTCGAGGCAGCATCGACGCATTACTGGAAATAGTGGTTTCAGGACGGTCCCCAGAACGACCAGTTCAGCTTCCCTCGTCACCTCGGTTGGATTCGCTTCGAACTCCTGGTCAGAGCGCACCTCCAGGAGATGCCCGTGGTGCAGGTGTGTGGGCATGTCCTTGTTACACCATCGCTCATCCCCTCCTACGGTCCCTCGCCGCTCCTCCCTGCTTCTCCACCTCTCCGGAGAAGCTCCTGCGAGGAGAAGGTGCAGAAGGGAAGGGGAATCAGAGGAGGGAGGGACGATGATGTATGAGGAGGAGGAGTCGGAGCAGCAGGAGGAGGAGGAGGAGGAGGAGGAGTGGGAGGGCCTTCCTCTATCACCTTCCTCCGTCGACCTTCCCCCCCCTCCCCCAGACCTAGAGGAACTTCTGAAACGCCGCACGGCATCAATATCCTTAGGAGCCCTCTTTCCATCCCTTTTCCCCTGCTCCATCCTCCTCGAAGGGGCACGACAAGTGTCTGCGTCGATGCGATTGCCCGTGTGCAGTGGATTGGGCATGGCCGTCGATCCTCCTCATCTCCTCACCTTCCCCCTACCCTCGCAGGAGGTCTCTTGAGATCTTCGAAGGTCGGCAAAGGCCGACAGAAGTCTCCGCCAATGCCTCCAGAGGTCTCTAGAGAGCTCCCGAGACACACCATGAACCAACACCTTCCCAACACTACTGGGATCCTTGATTCTCCGCTTTATCATCCATCCTCCCTCCCTCCCTCCCTCCCTCCCTCGTCTCTCTCCTCTTATTTCTCTCCCGCCTCCTCCTCCTCGTCCTCCTCCTCATCCTCCTCCTTCCCCCTGTCCCCCTCCTCCCCCGCGTCCACCTCCTCCAGGCTCTCATCCATTCCACCCTTCTCGTCCTACGTCCCCCTCTCCTCCTCCCCCCCCTGTACCTTTCACAGGGTCGGTTTTGACTGAATCAACCTCGGCGAGTCCCTTCGTGGCCCAGAGCAGCCTCCAGGAGGCCAGAAGTGACAATCCATGATTCAACGCAACACAAACGTGGAGTTGGGCGCGTGGAACAGCGACGGGACCCATCCCCGTACAATATTCGGCGTTTACCGTCGCCAAGTGAGGCGGCATTGGTTTCGTGCTTTGTTGGGGCACCCTCCTCCCGCGCTCCAGGGCCAGATCCATGGATCCACATGGCGCGCTCCAGGGAGGGCCTTACCTTCGAGGATCGAGGGGGTTGCCATCTCTCCCTGGGCGGAAGCCAGCGGAAGAACCAGTTCCCCTCCCAGGGGATGAACATCTGCTTGGATCCAGGGTGTCCGAAACCCGCTGCATCAGCGCGTGCCTGACAGGTGGCTTGCGCCCTGGAGAAGCTGGGCCGCTCGGAGCCGCAGGAGCGCGCGGACGCGCACCTGGTGCTGCTGAGGCCCCCGCTGCCACTACCTCGGGGGTGGGTCGGAGGGGCTCGATGCATACACCTTAGGCGATGCTTAAGAAAGCTTAAATTTTCGGCCAGAGTCTCGATTATTCATAATGTTTCAACGTAAATCCTAAGATTTGAATAGAAATGTTGGGTTTTTAGTCAAGTTCTGAGACTATGAATTTCTTAACCCATGATTTCTTAAGCATTTCGCAGGGTGTACACCACGACGTTTTGGCCAGCCAAGGAGCCCTTGAGCTCGGTGTGCAGACGCTCGAGCATCACACAGGCTGCAAACAACAGGCAAATTGTATAAACATACACCTTAGGCGATGTTTAAGAAAACTTAAATTTTCGGCCAGGGTCTCGATTATTCTTAATGTTTCAATGTAAATCCTAAGATTCGAATGGGAATTTGGGGTTTTTATTCAAGTTCTGAAGCTATGAATTTCTTAACCCATGGTTTCTAAAGCATTTCGCAGGGTGTACACTGTCGAAGGTCCGCGCGGATTTCTTGGATCTGCGGTGGGGGCCCCCTGGCGGCGCCTCCGCCGCCGCCCTCGGCGAGTTCCGCGCGTTCCTTGTCTTGCCCATCGGTGCGTACCCTCGCCTCACCCCCCATCCCCCCCCCCACTGAGTAGATCTTGGCTGTTTTTGTTGCGCCTTTCTCGGGCAGGTGGAGTCTCCCCCATAGGACGCCCTGCTGCAAACAATCGGATCAAAGCAGAGGTCCGGAGCCAGACCCCCTTCCCCCTCCCCCACCCTGCCGCCCAATGTCGGATCGCCGAGTAGGAAAACGCTCACCTTCAAAAGTTTGAGTTTGTTCAGTTTGGGGGGTCGCCCCCCTCCCCGGCCCTGCTCCCACGCCAGCCGGAAGACGTCTCCCTCCCCGCGCCCAGGGAAGCATCCTGGGGGCCTCTCCGGGGCCGCTTGGAGGCTCTGGGCCGTCCTTCGGGACCTCTCGGGGAGCCTCCGGGGTGGGGGCCCTCTTCGTCGCAATCGAATGGGCCTGTGATCGGGGGAGCAGGCTGGGGGGGGGGGGGGAGATCGGGGACAGGGAGCGAGGAGGGAAGGACGGCGGCTTGCCCAGTCATTCTGGAGCATCCCCTGACACCGATTTGCCGAGGTCTGGCTGATCCTCTGGCATCGATCCGCTGGATGTCTGGGGGGATCCTCTGAGAGTGTTTCGTTCGACGTCGGTGGATACCTGGTTGTGTGCTTGTGGATGGTGAAGCCCATCAGGTTTTCAGGCGATCGCAAACATGGATCCAGGGGGCGTGGATTCGCGACGGGTCCTGTTTCCATTGGGAATCGCGGATTTCCGCCGCCGAACGAGGCGGCACCGGCCGTATTTTGGGGAGGGCACTTCCCCCGATCCATGGGTGTGGCGCCCGCTCGCCAAATCCATGGATCGCTGATCCACGTTTGCGCGCCTCCGGACTGTGGAGGACGAAGCCCCTCAGGTTTGTGTTGCTCCCAGCACGCGTGGTGTTCCTCGCCTGGTACACGGCGCAGGCCAAGCAGATCCAGCGGCAGGTCGACGAGCTGCCGGTGGACTTCGGCACGCTGGGCGTGTGCGGCCCGGCCTCGGCAATCCAGCCTGGCCGGGCGACGGCCCGGGAGTAATTTTAAGTCGGGCCTGTCCCGCTACAGGGGGAATCTGCAAAAATAGTAAAAAAATTAGTATGGCGACGATTTGTCTACTATTTTTGATTATTTTTATGGCTCAAGACTACTTGAAAATGTTTCGTCCAAAATCCGCCTGGAGGGAGACAGGCCCGACCCAAGAGGGCCCCTGGAAGCCCCGCGACGGGGGAGGAGGAGGAGGAGGAGGAGGAGGAGGAGGAGGAGGAGGAGGAGGAGGAGGAGGAGGAGGAGGAGGAGGAGGAGGAGGAGGAGGAGGAGGAGGAGGAGGAGGCGTCGTCGTCGTCGGTCTTGGATGTGTTTCGCCGTTGCCGCAAGAGGATGGGCGTCCGTGGTTCTCCCCAGCGCTCCGGTACCGTCAGAGAGCGATGCACAACGACAAGCCAGCACTTGGCAGAGCTCGGGGGGCCCAGGTCCCGGCTCCACGCGGCCGGTTGGAGCTTTCCAGCGCGAAGGTGCGCACTTGGATGCGCTCAAACATCGATTCAAGGAGTGCTGGGCTGGTTTTGCTGATTCAAACATTGCTTCATTGATTCAAACATTTGCTGGCATTGCATGCGTTCAAACATTGATTCATTGATTCAATGAATGCGGGGGTCCCCGCATTCTTGACTGCTCGGTCCACCCATGCGCCCCTCGAACTGCCTCCGCTTGCGTCCAGGTGTCGCGCAGGGGCAACTCAGAGTCGCGTATCCTTGCCCCCCGCCAGTGATTTTAATATTCTCCGGAGGCTGTAGATTACGAAGCTCCATATGGGCAGACGAGAGCGAGGGGTCCTGCCATGGAAACGGGGCTTGTAGGATATGAGCGCAGGCAGGCATAACGCCACTAGAGCAAAAACGAAACGGCACCGCTACTTGGCGCAAATGTTTCCGACAGCGCGCGCGGCATGCAGATGGCTGGCGGGCTGCCCCAGGGGTCTCACGCGGGTTGCATGCGGGAGTTGCCCGCCTGAGGTGCCAATCTTGCATGAACTGATAGTGCTGGCAGGTTCCCCGTAGGCTGTCGATAGATCGCGTGCAGGTCGCGGTGTGGTGCCCAAAGCAACCATTCCACGAGTGCGAACAGGACCGTGGTGGGTACCGATGTCTAATTGCTCACGAGTGTTGTACGTAAGGGGCGGACCCGTCGTAGGTAGATCTCGGGTGCGGGCGGCGTTCGGGTGTCGTTGGCGCGGGTCGTTGGCGTGGGGCGCGGGGCGCGGGTAGCGGGTCGTTGGTGGGCTGGCTCCGGTCACATCCAGGGACAGTATGGGGATGTTCGGCCTCCTCATTCTGATGTTTCGCATCAGGAGTTGCTCCGCCTCCTGCCCTTCCATCTATCTCCATGAGGTCTCCGGAGCCCTGGGACAGGCCCGAGCGCTGCTGCAACACAACTCCCGAAAAAACATCCCAGTGCCCTCCTCCGCCTGGTACCCAGCGACACCCAGCAACGGGCACCCAGCGACGGGTACCTCAACAGCGCGCGCAGCAGGATGCGGAGGATGGCGCAGGCAAGTAGTGGGAAGGCGTCACGTCTGCATCGGCCGAAGTCCCCGACTGCTGAGTACCTGGCAGGGTAGCGCGTCCCGGGAGCCGCGCTGCTCACCGATGGCCAACGGCAGGGAAGGACCCCCTGGCCCGCCGCTCCTAGCCGCAGCCGGGCGGGGGGCGGAGCAGTCCCCCTGGTGGCACAAAGAAAACCCAGCGTGTCTAGAAACTTGTATCAGCGATCTTCGAGAAGAGGAGGAGGGGGGTGAGGAAGGTGAGGAGGGGGAGGAGGAGGAGGAGGAGGAGGAGGAGGAGGAGGAGGAGGAGGAGGAGGAGGAGGCACTGAGGGGTGGGAGGAGGAGGAGGAGGAGGAGGAGGAGGAGGAGGAGGAGGAGGGGTGGAGGTGAGGTTCGAGGAGGAGGAGGAGGAGGAGGAGGAGGGAGGAGGAGGAGGGGGAGGTGAGGGGGGAAGGGGGAGGGGAGGGGAGTGAGGAGGAAGAGCAGGAGGAGGAGGAGGAGATGGGAGGAGGGAGGAGGAGGAGGGAGAGGGGTGGAGCAAGGAGGAATGAACAAGGAAAGGAGGGGAAGGAGGAAAGAGGAGAAGGAGGAGGGAGGATGAGAAGCAGGAGGCAGGAGGAGGAGGAGGAGGAGGAGGAGGAGGAGCAGAAGGCAGGACGAGGGAAATGAAGTCGGAGGGAGGAGCATCAGAAGGCAGGAGGAGGAGGAGGAGGAGGAGGAGGAGGAGGAGGAGGAGGAGGAGGAGGGAGGGGGAGGAGGATCAGGAGCAGGAGGAGAAGGAGGACGAGGGAAGCGAAGGAGGAGGCGGGAGAGAGGAGCAGCAGATTGCAGGAGCAGGAGGACGAGGGAGGAGGGGCAGGAGGGAGGGGGGACGTTGAAGAGGGGGAGGGCGGGCCTCGGCCCCGCCACTCCTCGGTGCCGAGCCCGGGCCGTCGCGCCGGCCTTCCAGCTCCAGTCGCAGGTCGACAGGCTGCAGGACTCGCCACGAGGGGAGAGGGGCGTCCTCCCCGTCTCTCCCTCGCCTCCTCCCTGCCTCCTCCCTCGCTCCTCCCTCCTCCCTCCCCCCCTTCCTCGTGCCTCCCTCTCCTTCCTCCCTCCCTTCCTCCCTTCCACGCAGCTGGCCGTCTGATGATGGTACTGATCATGGTGTTGCCGACGATGCTGGTAAAGGCGATGCTGTTACCAGCGGGGTAGAGGGGGGACCGCATCCTGTTTGCGCATACCGTTATGTTCCCACCCTGCTTGCTGCAAGTGGCGGCAGTCTGTGTTTCTGTCTCTCACCCTTTTTAGTTTTTTCTGGACCTGCCTCCATGTTCCATGTTCCGTCCATCTGTCCTCCCTCCTCCCCCTCCCTGCCTCCCTCCCTCCATCCTCCTCCTCTCATCCCTCTTCCCAGCTTCCTCCTCCCTCCCTCCTCCATCCTTTCTCGTCCCCCGTCCTCGAGAGGCTGCACGTGTGTGTGTGGGTGTGTGTGGGTGTGTGTGTGTGTGTGTGGGTGTGTGTGGGTGTGTGTGTGTGTGTGGGTGGGTGTGTGTGTGGGTGTGTGTGGGTGTGTGTGGGTGTGTGTGTGTGGGTGTGTGTGGGTGTGCGTGGGTGCGTGGGTGTGCGGGTGTGCGTGTGTGTGCGTGTGTGTGTGTGTGTGCGTGTGTGTGTGTGTGTGTGCGTGTGTGTGTGTGTGTGTGTGTGTGCGCGCGTGTGTGTGTGTGTGATTTTGTGTGTGATTGTGATTGTGTGATTGTGTGAGTGTGTGAGTGTGTGAGTGTGTGAGTGTGTGAGTGTGTGATTGTGTGATTGTGTGATTGTGTGATTGTGTGATTTTGGGATTGTGTGAGTGTGTGAGTGTGTGATTGTGTGAGTGTGTGAGTGTGTGATTGTGTGATTGTGTGATTGTGTGATTGTGTGATTGTGTGATTGTGTCATTGTGTCATTGTGTCATTGTGTCATTGTGTGATTGTGTGATTGTGTGATTCTGTGATTGTGTGAGTGTGTGATTCTGTGATTGTGTGAGTGTGTGAGTGTGTGTGTGTGTGCGTGTGCGTGTGCGTGCGCGTGCGTGTGCGTGTGCGTGTGCGTATGCGTGTGCGATTGCGTGCGCGTGCGCGTGCGCGTGCGCGTGTGCGCGCGTGCGCGCGCGCGTGCGTGCGTGCGTGCGTGCGTGCGTGCGCGCGTGTGCGCGTGTGCGCGTGCGCGCATGCGTGCGTGCGCGCGTGCGTGCGGGCGTGCGGGCGTGTGCGCGTGGCGGGCGTGTGCGTGTGGCGTGCGTGTGCGTGTGCGTGTGCGTGTGCGTGTGCGTGTGTGCGTGTGTGCGTGTGTGCGTGTGTGCGTGTGTGCGCGTGCGTGTGCGTGTGCCTGTGTATCCTTTGCGGGCTCACAGGGGCCTCCCCGGGGCCCAGGACCGTCATACAGCGACTCAGGACGGATGTCCTCCTCGCCCCTCGTCAGTGTCGCCCTCTTGCTGCTGCTCGTCATCCTGCTCGCCCTCTCTTCTCCAGCCTCCCCCCTCCTCCTCCTCCCACGTCCTGCTGCTCCTCGTCCGTCCTCTCCGCTCTGCTGCCTCCTCCTCCTCCTCCTCCTCCTCCTCCTCCTCCTCCTCCTGCTCCTCCTCATCCTCCTCCTCCTCCTCCTCCTCCTCCTCCTCCTCCTCCTCCTCCCCTCATCCTCCTCACCCTCCTCATCCTCCTCCTCCTCCGCCGCCTCCTGATCATTCTCCTTCTTTTCCGTTCTCTCCCTCTCTTCCCTCTTTCTCCTCTTCCTCCTCCCCTTCCTCCTCCTCCTCATCCTCCTCCTCCTCCTCTTCCTCCTCCTCCTCCTCCTCCCACCACATCCCTCCTCACTATCTATGACTCCTCGCCCGACAGCCAGGTGCGTCGGCAGGTCGGGCTGGGCAGTTCGCCTGAGACTTCCTCCCCGTTCATGGATGACCCGCCCCGACAGTTTATTACACGGACGGAGGCGGACTGTCTTTCAAAAGGCGGTTTGGTTTAATGCCGTTCCCATCCATCTTCAAGTTCCCAGCTCCAGCAGTTACACATCACGTATGGTCGGGGTGGTTTTCGTTCAAACGTTCCCAACAGCAACACGGACGGGAGGGGTCGGCAAGTGGTCATCGTTTCAAAACCGCGCACATGCGCCTTGCACGGTTCCAGCAGTTCCGTACACGGATGGATGCAAAATGGTTTTCAGTATGCGGTTCTTGTTTTAGCCACACATTTGGGCCCCCTTGTGGAGCAGTTGTCGGGGCCTCTTGGGCAGTTTTCGGCGCCTCTTGGGAAGACTTGGGGCCCTCTTGGGCAGTTTTGGGGCCCTTTTGAAGGCCTTCTGGGGCGTTCTTGGAGGCTTCTAGAGCCGTCAGGGAGCATCGGCAAGCCAACAAGGCGAGAGAGCCAAAAATTGTCAAATCCTACGGAAAATGCTGGGGCGCTCTTGAAGGCCTCTTGGGGTGTGTATTTTTGTGGCCCGACATGGGTATGTTGTAAAACCGTACGGTTTTACGACCACGCGTTGGTTGAACATTGGAGAACATGTGCACGGATTGAGGGCGGCTCTTTTTCAAAGCGGGACGATCGTTGGACCGATTTGTGAGTTCTATGATTTCAGATTGTCGTCATCTTTGCAGCCAGCTGCATGGATGGCCGCCCAATTTCACGAAACGGGGCTCTGGCAGGAATTGCGTGACCACGGAGCGGACATGAGCGGAATTGCAGACAGGGAGGGGGGGAGAAAAGGAGGCCCCCCTTGTCTCCTCCCCTCTCCTCCCCCCCTCCGCCCTCCCCTGCCCTCGTGGAGCTCCGGTTCGGGCTCGGGCGCGGGCGCTGGGTGGCGCTCCTCCTCCCCCTCCCCGAAGCCCCCCCCCACACCGCAGCGCGCCCCCGCCGCAGGAGGGGCGCCGCTCTGTCCTGCAGGACGGGCGGCTGTAGCCCGCTGGCGGGCCTCGGCCGCCCGGGGGCCGCGGCCTGCGCGGCACCGTGCAGGCGCCCCGCCCGCACCCGCTCGTCCGGGCTTCTCCTCCCTCCCTGCATCCTCCCTGCCTCCCCCTCCTCCTCCCTCCCCCTCCCTCCTGCTGCTCGTCTCTCCGCCTCCTCCACAATTACACAATATGAATACTACTCTCCCACTTCCCCTGATGGCGTCCGGAAGATATTCGGCACCCCCCCGCGTACTGTTTTTTTACACACAGGATTCCCCGGAGTTGGGTTTTCGCTTGTGTTTTTTTGTGAAATGCTGCTCTCGCTGAGGCGCTGGCCTAATTTTCGGGCTCCCGCTCCTTCCGAATCGTGTTCCCGCTGCAGCGCTGGCCTCATTTCCGCGCTCCCGCTCGTTCCGAATCGTGCTCCCGCTGCAGCGCTGGCCCAATTTCTGCGCCTCTCGTTGTTCCAAAACGTGCTCCCGCTGCAGCGCCGACGTTTTCGATCCTTTTTAAGAAGCCCCAAATCTAGAAAATGATCCCCGGCAAAAACATTGGAGGTGATTACACATCCGGTGTCGATTCGTTGATTTTTGGGGCCGCAGAAAGCCCCCCCCCCCTTTTGGGCGGCGTCCTTTTCCGCACAGGATTCCCGGGAGTTTGGTTTTCATCTATGTTTTTGAAAATCCGAGTCTTTCTGGTCCTTCAGAATGTTGCGCGTAACGGCAGCGGGCAGCTGGCGCGGGTGCCGCTCCGGCGCGGTCGCGTCGTCGTCGTCGTCGTCTTCGTCGCCGGTCGTCCTCATCGTCGTCGTCGTCGTCGTCGCCGCCGTCGTCGTCGTCGTCGTGGTGTCGTCGTCGTCGTCGTCTTCGTCGTCGTCGTCTTCGTTTTCATCGCGCCGTCGTCCTCCTCCTTTCCCTCTTAGGTAACAGGGTCAGATGCGAAGCCCGATTCGGTGAGAGGACAATGAAGTAGCTCAATGGGAAGGGATGGGAGGGAGGGGTAGGATGTCAGATGTTGACGCGAGCGCACCTAGTTTGCCCCCCTTCCCCTCCTCCTCCTCCTCCTCCTCCTCCTCCTCCTCCTCCTCCTCCTCCTCCTCCTCCTCCTCCTCCTCCTCCCCCGTAGCTAATATGGTTTAAATCCCTAGCGCTTCTCTCAGGCCTTGACCTTTTGGCGTGGGGGATACGGCGGTTCCCGACTGCATCCGCCTCCGAGCAGCCTTCCACGGTTGGAGGCGCCTCTCCCTGTGCATCTTCATGTTCAGTACTGCGCCGCGGTGCAGCCCGCGCGACCTTTTTGCGAATCATTCGCTCTTCAGGCGTCTCGGGCATGGCCTGGGCGCGACGGCGAGCAGCCCTTTTCTCGGGTCACGAGGCTATGCGCCAAGCGTGGAGGGCACAGTGATTTTGCGCGCATTGCTGGTGAGCTTCGGCGGGCGAGCGGTGGTAGAACAGGGTGGACTTCGAACGTTGCTGCCTGTGCCATCAGGGAAAGGCTATTGCGCTTGCAGGTCACAAGGCACCGACAGCTCCCTCGCGTCGCGTCGCGCCGTCTGCACCGACAAGGGTTCTGTAGCAACCATCGCCAAGGAACTCAGGCAATGCAGGCAGGAAGTGGAGAAGCCTCGAGCCCAGACAAGCCCATCTCGGTCCGAAGGCAACACCATGGAAATCGACGAGGGCAGCACGGGCAACGGCGCAGACGGCGACACACGTGAGCGGCTGGCAGCTATCATTTCAAACGTCGAGGCGATCAAGGATCTGACCGATCCCGCGATTAGGGCCACCTGCGACAAGCCCCGCGCGAAGCAGCAGTCTGTCAAGCAGCAGCCTTCCGAGGGCAAGCCGCAGGACACTCGGCTCAAGGAGATCGGTTTCGAGAGCCAGCGGCTGGACAAGATTCGCGAGAAGCAGGAGGGTTTGCCACGAACCCTTCGGCAGAAGGCCGAGGACGCGAAGAAGGATGTCGAGGGGGTTGACAATCTGCTGGGCACGATCACGAGGGAGCTGGTTGAACTCGAGGAGCCCTGGCGCAAGCATGTCGCCTCAGCCCCGAAGCCGCAGGAGGTCAAGGGAGATCCCCCCACGCCGGAGCAGCTCCTGCCGCGGGCGACGGGGCGCGCGGCGGGCGTTTCGGCGAGCTGCGGCAGGGTTTCGGTGGCGCGCCTGCGTTAGCGGAGAAGAAGCTCAACGCGGCGCTGGAAGGGGCGCGACTGGCTGGAGCCGCCCATCGGGTTGCACAGCAGCGCAGGGCCGAGGCCGAGCGGGCTCAGGCGCAGCCTGCAGGGCCCGCGCAGCCATCGCGCAAACCTCAGCCAGCGCATTCGGGCCCCACGAGTTGGATCCTTTTCCCAGCCAGCGACGACCCTGGAGTTGTTTCTGCGCTAGAGGATGGGGCTGACCTCGGGGCCGAGGCAGAGAGAGCAGGCGAGGCGCTGGCGGTTTTCATCGCGCGGCCGAAGGCGCTGTGCGTGCGCCTTCATTCCATTAGTCAATGGCTGAGGTGGTCACAGCGGATGCAACGTGGCGCGGCCCCTGGGAGGCGCTGCTCGAGTCTGCTGCATCCTCGAGCAGAGTCTCCAAGGTCATATTGGCGCCAGAGCATCATGGGACACGCGGGCAGCTGCCAGCTTTTCAATCGAGACTGGTGGCGGCTGGTTTTCGCGGCGCGCGGGCAGCGGCGCTCCCCGGCGACGGCGGAGGGCCGCGCAGCGGCGCAGCGGTGCTGGCGCCGAAACGCACGAAATTCACAGCGCCTCCGCTTTTGGGCGTCTTGTCTGATTTGGCCTTGCCGCGCGGTGGGCGCGCTGGCACGCGCGCCGCGTGGCATTGTTTGACCGCGGCCGCCCAGGCGCGCTTGTGCCGCGACGAACGAAGCGACCCCAAGAACATCTGCACCTTCAAAGAGATCGCGCCCTACTCCAACGAGGAGCAGTCTCTTGGAGCTGAATGGTTTGATAGGGGGTGATCTTGTCCTGTGCGCCCAGATCGGATTCAGATGTGGGCGGCGGGCCTCGGGGGAGTAGCGGCATCTGCTCCAGCTGCCGCGCGCTTGCAGAGCGCGACAGGCACAGCGGTTGGCTTCTTGCATCGTACCAGCGCCTCTCAAGTCTGAGATGATCTCGACGTAGCTGAGCGCAAACCCGCGCCCGCGGGGGTCGGGGGGCCCGAGGCGGCGCAGAGTTCCAAAGCAACCTCGTCGATGGCCAGTTCTGCCTGAGTTAGGGCGCGACCCCCGACGGAAACAATGGGCAGGGCTTCGCCGACGCCGCGGCGGCAGCAGACGAGCTGGAGTTTGGGGGGAATTTCGGGAAGGAATGAAACAGGGGCGGGGGCTGGTGGACAGGCGTGACATCGCGGGGGGGGGGGGCGGGGGGGGCGCCAGCTTGAAAGGCAAAGCGGCCATCTCGACGTCGAGAGACGCATGCTGCAGTTTCACCCCGGGCATCAGCTGCCGCAGCTTGCCTCGGGGGGGGCGGCGGCCAGGCGGGCCTCCAATTTGCGGAGCGTCGCTGCGGCGACGCAGTCGCACTTGCCACGGCTGGATATCGACCGACGACGGCGAGCTATGACGGCGGCAGGCGCGAGCTGCCGAGGCTTCGATTGGGGTTGATCGCGCACTGCATCGCATTCAGCATTCTTGGGTGCTCGACCAGTTGGATTCCCTGAGCGCAGGCTTCTTTCGCCTCGGATTGAATGCG
This sequence comes from Prorocentrum cordatum, assembly GCA_963575745.1. NCBI lineage: Eukaryota > Dinophyceae > Prorocentrales > Prorocentraceae > Prorocentrum > Prorocentrum cordatum. The sequence continues at coordinate 159,643 of CAUYUJ010019339.1, read as the reverse complement.
GCAGGTGGCCCGCCCGCCCCCAGACCCCGTCCAGCGCGCGCTGGACAGGGCTTGCAGCGCACGAGGCGGCCATCTCAGCAGGGGGAAATAAAGAGCGGCAGCGTCGGGTGAAAGCGTCTTTCCGCGGAAGCGCGCGCGGGGGGCGCGCGCGCAAAGGCAAGGCGGAGCGAGCCCGGCCTTTCGAGCTGAGCTACGATGCGAGTCTGGGGCGGGGAGGGATCTGGGCGACGCATTCCCGCGAAGCTCCTGGGCCCCCTTCGGCATTATGTGTTTCGGGCCCCCCTGCCCCCTTGTCTGTGGAACAGCCGAGGGCTGCCATCGGCGAGTTCTCAGAGCGCGCGGCCGTGGGACAGCTTCACATGCACCCCCGTTCGCTCTTCTCTCCGTCGGATGACGCCCTCGAGGCCTCCGCGACATGGGCGCGCATGCGCCGGCGTGAGAAAGTCGGGGCTTGGCCCGCGCAACGTTTGGTGTCGCGGCTGATTGGGCTCGGGGGGCCAGACTGAGGATTTTGTTTAACGGCAATCTTGGACGCGCCCATGAGAGTCTGGTCTTGGGGGCGGATGCCCATCTCCGAGGCCCGGGAGAGCGAGCGCGCGACGGAGGGCTTCGGGGGCGCGGGGAGGGGGAGGGGGGGGGGGGGCGCGAAGGATCCGGCTTCTGCTTTGAACTTTTTCCACGGAGACCCCTAGAACCAAGGGTGGGATCCGGATTTGCGTTTTCTCAGAAGTTGCGAATTGCGACGACGTTGTAAAGCACGGCGTTCTGCGATGCGCGTTTAGGAGTGTCGGTGTCCTCCCCGAGCTCGGCTGGATGCACCTTCGGCGCTGCCCAGCCTTCCAGCCCTGGCTGGGCGCTCGCACGCCGGTGCTAACGCGCTGGCTGCTCGCGAGGGTGGCCAGGTTGCCCAGCATCCAAGCCTGGGCCCCGACGGATGGCGTCTCTCTCCAGTGTCCAGGGCCAACGGCCAGAGCGCCGAGAGTGCTCTCGCTGCGGTCAGAGATCTTCGCCGAAGGTTGGAGCCGATCGGCCTTCTGTTGCAGCCGAGCAACTCAGGAGTCCTATCGCAGTCGCTCGCTGTTCAGAAAACGCAGTCAAGATCGGAGCGCGCTTGGAAGTCTCATGTGCGCAATTTATGTCACGATCTGATTGGACGGCGCGTGCTTCGCAACATCGAGCCCGCCAGGGCCCGAAAGCTCCCGGGGCGCAGAGCCAAGTCCTGGTTGCCGAAGAAAGCTGCGGCGCCCAAACTTCGCGCGCTCTGGCGGGCCGGGCCGACGCCCCGCGGGGCCCACGGGGCAGCCAGTTCAGGAATTTCGGACCGGGCCCGATGGAGTTCGAGGGCGATTGCGGCTTAGCCCATGGACCTGGCATCGCTCGGACGTGTGCATTTTTTTCTCGGCGAGGACCTGCGAGGAGCATCCTCGACGATTTGGCGAAAAAACCACGCAAGAAACCGAAAAAAAACACAGGAAATGGACGTCCGAGCGATGGCCAGTGGACGCTTAAGGACGGGCGCGCGTCACGGTCTACCGCAGCGCCCACCATGGGCCCCAGGTGCAACGCGGAAGTCAATGCTGCAGTGCCGATGGTGTGTCGTTATTGTTGTTGGTTGTGGGGTAGGCGCGTTTCCGGCACCACTTGTGCGAGGCTTGGGAGCGCGTCCGGGCCTGGTTACGAAGCCGTTCTGGACCAAAATTCGGGGCCTTGTCAGAATCGTCTATCTGAGTTTGAAGCGCGTTGGTTCGGATCTGGCGGGGCATCGCCCGACTCGGTGCGACCAGAGCGGCGTGTGTGTGTGCGTGTGTGTGCGTGTGTGTGTGTGTGTGTGTGTGTTCCTTTTTTTGTTTCTCTCTCTCTCTCTATCTCTCTATCTCTCTCTCTTTTTTTCCGGCGTCGCCCTGCGATGTGGAACGTCTTTGGGAGGGCGGCATCCGCGGGGCTCAGATGGCGCAGCCGGCGCTGGCCGCCCCCGAGGCCACGGGTGAGGAAGTCGCCCGGGGTCCACTGTTGCGCCTCAGAGTCACGTCGGTGCGAGATCCAGCGCGGCGCGCCACGTCGAGGGCGTTGCTCGGAGGAGAGCTCCTGGCCGCCAGCGCGCAAGTTCGCGGCCGGCTCGGACGAATCTGACAAGCGCTACTTTTGTTGGCAAGCCGCTGGCACCTTCGGCCACCGCTGGCGCGAATGCAAGGAGGTTTGGTTGCAGGGGGGCGCCCCGGAGGCAGCCCCCGCCCTGCCGGCGACTGCGTGGAGAGAGGGCAATTGCTAAGGAGTTCGACCACAGGTCTTCCTCCCGACTATGCCTCGGCTGAGTTGGTTGACGGGTTGCCCGTCTTCCCCGTCGAGTCATAGCCAGCCCCAGCGGCGTTGTTTAAATACATATATATATATATATATGTGTGTACATACATGTACATACACATATACAGATAATATAACACATACATGTACATGTTCATTTACATATACATATACCTATACATATACATATCTAGTTACATCTACATATATATATACATACGCATACACGTATACATATGCATATACATACATATGTATATTTGTATGTACATATATATGCATATATATATATATGTACATATATATATACATATGTATATATATACACATATATATAGTGTTCCCCGAGCGGGGGCGCTCACCTTAGGCGCGGGGCGCGAGTTTGCACCGATGGGTCGGCCCAGGCGAACGGCGTGCCCGAAATGGCCATTTGCGGGTGGTCCGTAGTCGACTTTTTTGCCCAAGATTGGCCGATCAGAGCCCTGTGCGGGGAGGCGTCAGACGGCGCCGCGATCCGAACGCCAGGCCATCCTCGAGGCCCTCAGAGCGGCCCCCTGGGGCGTAGAGATTGCGTCAGACTATCCGACTGCGGCGCGAGGGGGCCAGGGCTGGGATGTGCGTCTAGTTTCAGGAGCCCACAAACACGCGAAACTATGGAGATCTGCTTTGCAGCTGTACGAGGGCAGGGAGGGGCAGCCCACGTCTCGGTAGACGCCTGCCCATGGAGATCTTGATGAGGCTTTGGACGGTCCGTTGTTCTCGGAAGGGGTTGGGGTCGTCGCGCGTCTACTATGATCTCCCCGGGAAAGCATGGGCAGATGTGTTTGCCAAGTTGCGCGCGGAAGCGGCCCAGGTTGTGCCCAAACCGCCGGTCCCAGAGTCGCGGCCGCTTGGTCTGCCAAGAGATTGTTCGGCCTCGCTGGTCTTGCTTCCCCACGACCTCGAGGAGGTCCCTTGAGGAGGTGTCAGATGCACGCAATGCCATTGCTCGGCCCAGACAGCCGTCAGTCGAGCCAAGCTGGAGCAGCCTGGCGCGAAGTGTGCACCCACGGAACTTCACATGTTGTCGGCGGCGGTCCGAGCGGAGCGGCACGGAAGCGTCCTCTGTAGGGCGCGTGACGTGGTGTTGCTGTCCGCCTTGCCTGGACCGCCCTCGGTTTTGACGCGCAGGGATCTCAGGCTGTGAGGGTCCCTGATGTTTTTGAGCACCTCGAGCACCAGGTGCAGGCAGCAGGCAACTATCAGTTCCGTCGGTCACCACCCACCAAACTTCCCCAACCCAACCCGAAGGCTCAGATTGACCCTCGATTTCCAGTGGGGGGGGGGTCGGGAAACATCGAAAAAACACGTGTGGAACCCTTACCCCCCCCAACCCGAAATTCGGGTCTTCGGGTTGGGTTGGGGTGGTCTGGTAGGTAGTCAGTCGGCGCTGCGGTGCTCATGCCCGCATCGAGGCGCCGAGCTGGCGCACGTTGCTCAAGCCCCATCAGGGCGCACCCTCTGCCGGCCAGCAGTGGTTTCGCGACGAGGTCGTGGCAGGGCGCGAGCCTCGATTATGGGTGAGCATGGGTGCCAGCGTCCTTCGGGCGCCAACATCGCCTGACCGCCCGGTTGTGGGGTTCCGACTGTGCGGGTGAGGCCTGCTGTTTTCGGGATGTGAGAGAGCGCGCTGGCTTCTCCTCCCCCTCCTCCTCCTCCGCCTCCTCCTCCTCCTCCTCCTCCTCCTCCTCCTCCTCTCGCCTCCGCCTCCTCCTCCTCCGCCTCCTCCGCCTCCTCCTCCTCCTCCTCTCGCCTCGCCTCCTCGCCCTCTCGCCTCGGTGGGGGCAGCGCCTGACTCAGACTCTGGTTCGGGTTCGCTCCCCCCTCCTCCGACCTTCTTCCTCCTGCGTTTCCTTCCTGTCCCTCTCCTCCTTCCTCCCCCTCCCTTCAGCTGCTGCTGCTCCTCCTCCCTCCCCTCTCCTCCGGCCTCCCGCCTCCCTCATCCCCCCTTCCTATCATCCCCCCTCCCTCCTCCCCTCCTCCTCCTCCTCCTCCTCCTCCTCCTCCTCGTCCTCCTCCTCCTCCTCCTCCTCCTCCTCCTCCTCCTCCTCCTCCTCCTCCTCCTCCCCTTCTTCCTCCTCCTCCCGCCATAGGACAACTTTCTGCGGCTCCTGCTCTTACTCTCACTCCTCCTCCCGCCGCGTGCGTTAGTCATGGGAAGAAGGGCCTCTCGCGAGGAGGAGCGTGCCGCTGCTCCAGGCTGCCCAGGCTCCCCCTGCCCCCCTCTGTTGGCCCCTTGAGGCTCGGGGCGGGCAGGCGGGGCCACGCCGGCCTGCGCCGCCCCGGCGCCGCGGGAACGGCCTTTGCCACGTCCGATGTGGAGCGAGCGAGCCGGGCGCCGGCGGTCGGCAGGAGGTGCAGTTCTGGGGCGGTCCAGGGCGTGTGCTCCCCAGCAGGGGCGAAGCGTCCTGGCGTACCTGTAGGCCCACGAAGCAGTGTTCCGAGAGCCGTTGTTGGTTTTCAGGAGACGTTTTCAGCACATGTGTTGCTTTGACTGTCTCGTTGTGATGTAGCATTGTTTTTCCGAACCCTCCCTTGGTTGGGTTCTCGTTTTGAATAGAGCACTGTGGTGTCCACCTCCTCTTCTCCTCCGCCTCCTTTCCCTCCTGCTGCTCCTCCTCCCCATCCGCCTCCTCCTCTTCCTCCTCCTCTTTTTTGCTTACTGCTTTACTCCCACCCCTCCCTTGGTTGGGTTCTCGTTCTGAATAGAGCACTGTGGTCTCCACCTCTCCTCCTCTCCTCTCCTCCCCCTCCTCCCGCCTCCCCCCTTCTCCCTCCTCTTCCTCTCTCCTCCCGCCTGCCTTCTGCCTCCTGCCTCGTCCCCACGGTTTGCGAACCTGTTGCCACTTTCGTGGGCTCCTGGGAGGGCCAGCGGAGTGACGTCATACGCGGATCAACACGAGATCTCCCCGCACTTTGGGGTGCTGCGATTTGCAAAATTGTTGTCATTTTCGTGGGCTTCTGGGAGGGACAGCGGAGTGACGCCATACGCGGACCACCATGAGACCTCGCCGCCCCCGGGGGGGCTGCGATCTGCAAAATTGTCATCACTTTCGTGGGCTTCTGGGAGGGACAGCGGAGTGACGTCTCATGCGGATCACCACGAGACCTCGCCGCCCCCTGGGGGGCTGCGATTTGCAAAATTGTCCTCACTTTCGTGGGCTTCTGGGAGACCCAGCGGAGTGACGTCTCATGCGGATCACCACGAGACCTCGCCGTCCCTTTGGGGGCCGCGGTTTGCGAAATTGTCGCCACTTCCGCTGGTTCTTGGGAGGCCCAGCGGAGTGACATCTCACTCGGATCACCACGAGACTTCGCCGTCCCTTGGGGGGCTGCGATCTGCGAGACTGTCGCCATGTTCGTGGGGCTTGGGGGGGCCAGCGGAGTGACGTCATACGCGGGTCACCAAGAGACCTCGCCGTTCTTCTGGGGGACCGCGATCTGCGAAGTTGTCGCCGCTCTCGTGGGCTTTTTCGGGGCCCAGCGGAGTTACGTCATACGCGGGTCACCATGGGACCTCGACGTCCCCTGGGTGGCTGCGATGGGCTTCTGGTAGGGCCAGCGGAGTGACGCGGCGTGTGCGACCGCCGCGCAGCGAATAGCGCATGGCGCTGTCCGTTGCCCATGCCGCATCCCTTCTTCAGCTGCCTGTTGCGTGTAATGCATGCGGACACATGCTTCGTTTAGCGCAAGGCGCTGTACTGTCATAGCGCGCAGAGCGCTGTCTTGCAATGCGAATACACAGCAAGGCGCTGCTACTCCCACGAATTATGTCTCCAATCGCCACTCCTCCACATGCTGTGAAACTTTTGGCTCTGGCCCGACATTCTTTGGCGAAGCGCATCCAAGGCATCGCGGGTCAGTCAATGCTTGCTTTTGTATTATGCAAAGCGATGTATACCCGCCATATGTTTACAAGAGTTTGACACTTTTGGGTTCTGAAAACATGTCGTGGTAGGCCTATAGGAATGCTGGGACGGTCGGCCCTTGCCCGGGGCTCACTGTTCAGGGGGGTCTCGGGGCGCAGGCCCGTCCACTTCTCCGCAACGCCCCCTGTTCACACGCGTCTGCCCTCGCGGCGCTGTCGCGCGCTGCGCGCGCGCATCGCGTGAACTCGCGGCTCTCGCCTTCTCAGGGACGGTGGCCACCAGGTCAGGCGGCAGACGCGAGCAGCACAGATCAGCCACAGGTCGGGGGGTGCGTGGAGGTGCGTCACGGTGCCGTTCCGCGGCAGCTCCTCCGCCTTTCTCCTCATATTCCTCCTCCTCGTCCTCCTCATCCGTTTCCTCCTCGGCGTCTCCCCCCCCCGTGAGCAGTCTGGGGCTCAGTCGGATGGCTTTGTGGGCGACACCCGCGGGTATTTCTGGTCCAAGACATGTTTTTGTTTTGTTTCATACATGTTCCGGGTGCGCCATTGGAACGGACCCGTGCAACAGCTTGAGCGGGCAGTTGCGTATCATGGCACGCGGTAGTAGCAGTAGTGGACATTGAGTGCGCGTTCTTTGCGTGCGGCGGTCCAGGCGCCAGGCTGGGACCTACTAGGTTCTATATCCAGCTGAAGAACCAGAAGCGTGTAATGTGTGGCGCCCTGATTCAGGAATCAAAGGGACTATCGCCCGCCCCCCGTGCACTTGCAAGAATGCGACGAAAAGGCCATTGTGCTGAAACGTTGCGGAGTGTCTCCGTGCGCAGAACAGGTGCAGACCCCGACCAAGCACATGCCGGTGACAGCTAGGAATACCCAAGCAGCAGCTAATCGATGGCTTGCGCAAAGCAGCCCCGTGGCGTTGGTTGGAAAGGCTTTGATAAAAAAGAGAAAGGGTTTGACGCCGCTGGTCGGAAGTCGAACTCGCCCGACACAAATCACAACCACAGACCAAAAGCATGCATCGACCGGCAAACAAATTGAACAACGACCAGGCCAAGCCATCACATGCGCAGTTTATTTCACGCAGCTGACGATTCTACCAGCAGTTCTGGAAGGTGTCGAGTATTGAGTGGCGTTGGCCGAGCCACTGGCCACCCCGACGCCTGACCTCCGCTAGCTGGTGAAAGGCGAAATGGAAATATCAAAGTTCCAGCGTGTGCGAGTACTTCGTGGTTGAGTTCTCTCAGTCCCGCGTCAAACACTCGAACTCCCAGTTATTGACGAGTCGGAGTACAAGTAGTTGGCAATGCCAAGCCATGTTCACACAGTAAAAGGGACCTTGGACAAAGAACACCAGGAGGGCGCTAGAAGACCATACCAAACACCTCCATAACTTGGGCGGCAAGAAACAAAAGACCAGCGGGGGAGCAGTCACAGACTGAGGAGATGCAATAGATGCGTAGCAGCCGGTCACCTCTGCAATTTTTGGGACGGGTTCAGGGCAGACGAACAGATTTGCCGCGACTGGGGTGGCACAACTTGCAGTTACGGGCGTCCGGGAAAATTGAGATCTCCCCCCACGTCAACATGTCATGGCCCTGGGGACCTAAAACAGACATTGGAGGCCGACAGTTGCAGGAAACTGGATGGGACTGGGCGCAACAATCCTTCGGATGTTTGGGCCATCCACCTCAAGGGGGGGGTCGAGGTGACGCACGGGTCTGGGCCTCGGGCCGCTACCCAGGACGTCTCGGGCAGCGGGCCGCGCGGGGATGCCGAAGTCCTGAGGTCCCCCTCCGATTGCTGCGGACCAGCAATCACCGCCCACCAAACCCAACCCGAAGGCTTAAATTTGCCCTCAATTTCTGGTGGGGGGGTCGGGGAGCAATGAACAAGAACATGTATGGAACCCGTAAGTACCCCCCCCAACCCGAAATTGGGATCTTCGGGTCAGGTTGGGGTGGTCTCTGGTAGGCAGTCAAACGACGGAATCCGCGAGCGTCGACCGCTCATGATTTTGATGATCTCGAGAGGAGGATTGAGGATCGAGAGGAAGATGGAGGATCGAGAAGGAGGAGGAGGAGGAGGCGGCGGAGGAGGAGGAAGAGGAGGAGGAGGAGGAGGACCCCTCGCCGGAGTGACTTCCGGTGCGGGCCCGCCGTTGGGGCCCCCCGGGGTCGTTGCGGTGCGGAGCGGCGGCAGCGGCCTGCGGGGTCGAGATTCCTTCACACCGCAGCCCTCCTCCTCCTCCTCCTCCTCCTCCTCCTCCTCCTCCTCCTCCTCCTCCCTCTCCTCCTCCTCCTCCTCCTCCTCCACCTCCACCTCATCCTCATCCTCATCCTCCTTCTCCTCCTCCTCCTCCTCATCCTCATCCTCATCCTCATCCTCATCCTCATCCTCATCCTCATCCTCCTCCCCCCCGCAACCTGAGCGGGAGCTCATGGAGGCGGAGGACCCGCTGGCGACGCCGGCACCGTTGAAGGTGCACCAGCAGCCGGCGGATTACGGAGAGAAGATATGCGATGAGGGGAAGGAGGACCACAAGACCGGCCTCAAGCGCAAGTACTCAAAGGAGGAGACGTTGGAGGAGGTGGACGGCAGGAGCATGATGGAGGTGGACAAGCCCAAGAAGCGGACCCCTTTGGGTGCCATCGTCGCAGTCTCTGCCCAACACGATGCACTACGTGAAGATCTGGAGGTGCAAGTGCGCAGCGGCGAACTTCGGCTTCCGCAAGGAGTGCTACTGGTGCGGGATGGCACCATCCCCCAGAGACCGTCGCGTTGCAGCGCAAGCAGCTGGAGGAGATGGTCAGCTGTCCGTGGGACTCAGAGGAGGAGTATCCGACGGTGGTGAGGAGGCTCAACAGGTGACCCCAGACCCGCTCATGGCCTGGTGGCACGACATGAAGGACATGGTTGCGACCGGGGACGGCGCGATGGTTTCCGACATCGTGTCTGACACGGCCGTCTCTGGCGACATCCGGGTGCACCACATCGGCGAGGAGGTCCGCACGGTCATCGACAAGGTCAGCCACTTCAGCTCCGAGTCCCAGTCTGCGGACAGCAGCAGTTCTCAGCGCATCGGCGCTTCTCTCGGTTCTCAGCCCATCGGGGCGTCTCAGACTTTTTTCTAGATCGGCGGCAAGTCGTCCTGTGCTGCCCTTTCTTCGACCATGGAGGCCAGTTTTGACTCCCCTGAGCTTGATGTCTCTGGGCCCGTCGGGGCCGCTTCTGCTTCATCGGACGCGCGGGATTGCCCGCCAGTGTCGCAGCAGCAGTTCGAGAAGATGGCGTCGGACATCATCGCGCTCGTCGGCACGGACAGCGCAGAAGCAATGCGGCAGATGAGGGCGCTGGCGGCGATTTGTGACTTCCCTCTCGCGGAGCCCCTCGGCTCCCGAGGTTGTCTGCCCCGTCGGGGGCGCCTTGGGCTAGCCTCAGCTTGCGCGCCCGCAGTCGTTTTTCGACCCTCGGTTGTGCTTAATTTTCCTTGTCGGGCTCAGTGCTCGGCATCGCGGCCCGTTGGGGTTGCCTCGGCTTGCATGCCAGCGGTCATTGAACGACCTGTCTCATCGCAACCCCTCAGGGCCCCTCCTCCTCTTCTTCCTCCTCTTTTTCCTCCTCCTGTACGGCACGCGTCTCATCCTCCCCCTCCTCCTCCTCCTCCTCTTCTCCGTCCCCCTGTCCGCCTCGTCCTGCCCCTCCTTCCTCCTCCTCGCCCTCCCCCTTTCCTCCTCCACCTTCTTCCTCCTCGTCTTCGGAGGAGAAGGAGGAGGAAGAGGAGAGAGGGGACGTGCAGTTCATCGAGCACGAGAAAACCCTTAGCCCTAGTAGCACGATGAAGACGTGGTCTTACTGAGGTCCCCGTCTTCGCATCAAGTAACACATTCTGGGCGTCTTGGTTCGGTGCATCTGCAGAAGACTACCCCTCTTACCCTAATCTTCTTGGCCCTCACAACTTAGGCCCTTTACCCAAGGGCTACGGGCTTTTTCCGGGTTGATCATCAGGGGCAGGGGCTGCGGGCCTTTTTTTCGGGTTGATCACCAGGGGCGACGTTCGGGGGAGAGATGTTCAGGGGGAGGCGCAGCGAAGCCGCTTGGGGCTCTGGAGGGGCCCTCTGCCTCGCGGGCCGTGCCTTGTAGACTTCGGCCGTGGAGCCCCCTCGTGGCCGAGGCTCGCGGCGCCTCGAACGGAGGGAGGGAACGCCACCCCGATCCCACACAACTGGCGTTGACGAAGCGGCTTTTGGTCGTTTGCGAAGCACCCCTGCCCTGATCGATGGCCTCCCTGGCTGCGTTTACGAAGCCGGTTCGCTGGTCGGCGTTTTCTAGTCTCTCTCTCTCTCTCTCTCTCTGTCTCTCTCTCTCTCTCTCTTTCTCTCTCTTTTTTGTTTCTCTCTCTCTCTCTCTCTGTCTTTCTCCTTCTATACATATACCTATATATATATATATACATATATATATATGTGCGTATGTAGAAAAGCCCTGCCGTCTCTCATTTGGCGCGCCTTCTGTGTGGTAACGCGATGGCTCTACAGTCAACCCGCATAGTAAGGATGGACATCCTTCATAAGGGTAGTTTTACATCCTTGCCTCCTCGGTCCATCCTTGGCCGCTTTCGCTGGCCGCGCCCCGCTCGAAGAGCTCCGAAACGGCCTTCCAAGACCCTTGCATCCTTCTCGTGCGTCCTTACGGCTACAGGCGGATTTTGGACGAAAAACAAAGAGTGGCCAAAACCTGAAACATATGCAAAAGAATCGTCCCCACACTATTTTCCGACCACTTGTGAATACTCCTCCTGTAGAGGGACACGCCCGACTGAATGATGTGGCCGCCTGTGTAGAAGAGCCCTGTCGTTGTTCCCATCGGGCGCCCCTTCCCCCCCGTGGCAGCGCGCCCGCTCTGGGCCCGCCCCCGGGGAGGCGAGCCGGCGCGGGGTGCCGCGGGCAGACGGCGGCGGTGCGCCCGGGCGCCCGAGCTGCATGCCCCTCGAGTGCGCAGGCGCCAGGAGCCAGGGGCAGCGTTGGGGGGGGGGGGCGTGACAAGGTGCCCGCAATGATTGTGTTCTCTTCTTCCTCGTGCCGCCGATCGGCGCGGGTCCTCGCCCCCCCCCCCCTCCCAGCTCTCTCCCCCCCCGAAGGCGCCAGGGCCAGGGGCAGTGTTGGGGGGGGGGGCGTGACAAGATACCCACAGTGATCGTTTTCTCATTCATTGTTCCGCCGATCGGCGCGGGCCCTCGCCTCCCTCCCCCCCCCCCCCAGTTCTCCCCCCCCCACAGGCTCCAGAGCCAGGGGCAACGTTAGGGGGGGGGCGTGACAAGATACAGTCGAGGTTGGCTAATAGGTGGACCCTGCCAAATCAAGGGTACCCCTTGTGTCCTGTGTTTCGCGGCCCACGCCTTCTGCATTCCCTTGGCAATCTGGCACTCTGAAGAGTCTTGCGTCCTTTCGCGTGTCCTTCACAATCAGCCCCAACTGTAACCATAGTGATGTTTTCTTATTCATTGTTCTGCCGATCGGCGCGGACCCTCGCCCACCCCCCCCAGCTCCCCCCCCCATGGAGTAGATCTTGGCTGTTTGCGGCGCCTGTTTCGAGCAGGTGGAGTCTCCCTCATAGGACGCACTGTTGCAAACAGTCGCATTAAGCGACACCCCCGCCTTTCCGACTAATGTCGAACGAAAAAGAAAACGCTCACATACCTCTACCCTTGCCTCGTTTCCCCCTTTTTGGGGCTTCCTGGGCGGCCCGCGTCGCCACCGCTGGACTCGCCGCGCGCGAAAGTCTGGTTAGAACGCGCCCCGGGAGCGAGCCGGGGAGTGGCGGTATCGGTCCCTTTTGGTTGCCCCAGTTCGGGTGGAGGGGAGGCTCACGGGGGGGGGGGGGGCGGGACGCATCGACCCCAAGTCGCCCAGTGATTATCGCCGACATGGGGTCCGATAGCCTCACCCCGCCCAAGAACGTGGGCACTCGCGATCGGGATCCTACCGCCGATCCATCGGCGATGTATCGCTATTGTAGTGGCCCCCCGGCCAGTGCCACCGATGGTGCTCGAGCTCGCTTTGAGGCCCATGGGGCCGTCTCGGGGCCTTCTCTGGGCCGTCGCAGGAGGAGGCCTCTTCTTGAGGGAGTGTTTGAGCCTCCCTCGGGCCTCTTGGAAGCATTTTTTTTGGCTGTCTTAGGGCGTTCCTGGCCCGTCGGACGCCGTCGGAAACCGTCTCGGGCGCCCCGCTGTGCGGTGGATTTCCAAGTCGATGCCTCCCCCTCTCCTCCCCTGTGCTACGTAGTTCCCCCCCCGTGGTACGTAGCCCCCCCTTTGGGCTACGTAGTCCCCCCCGCCTGTGCTACGTAGTCCCCCCCCTGTGCTTCGTAGTCCCCCCCCTACGCGACGTAGTCCTCCCCCCCCCCCTGCGCTAATTACGTAGTCTCCCCCCCCCATCTCTGCCCCTCACAGAGCCCTGGCGGCCGCCCGCCGCGTGAGGCAGCGCGCGCGCGCGCCTGCGGGCCTCTTCCGGGCCGCGGCCGCCCCGGCGCAGAGCAGCGCCGCCGCGATCCTCGGCCCTCCCAAAGAAGTTCCCCGCTGCTTTCGGGGGCGGCAAAGAGGGAGGTGATGACTAGGGGGGGTGGATGTCGTGGCGGGGGCCACGACATCTCCCCATATTTCATGGCCCTTCTTCTTACTTCGCTACGTTCCCAGCCCGCCCCTGGGCCGCGCACATGCCGCCGGCCATGATTTCTCCCCCCCTGTTGGACACCCCCCTTTCGGACGCCATCGATGCTTTCCTCGGGCAGCCATAGGGGGACAGGAAGGTGGGCTCCCGGGCCCTCTGGTCGTGGTCCCGCTCGATGGTGCATGTTCGAGACGGCCGGACCTCATGGTTTTTCCAGCCTCGGGATGCTTTCCGGCAGCTATTGCAGATATCAGATGGTCCCTGGCTCGATTCCAGGCGGCCGGATTTGCTGAGGGTCCTCGCTGCTCACCCCAATCCCAGGTTTGAGGTGGGTAGCGGACCTTTCTTTCTTCTTTTTTTTGTTGTTGTTTGAACTTCGTTTGCTCGTCGGTGAGGGGGGGGCCTCGCCGGGAGCGCCCCTAGGGGTGCCCAGATGGTCCCGAGAGCGGCCGCGGGAGACCCGGGCTACGACCAGGGAGCCAAGGGGTCGGGCGAAGAGAAGTATGCACATGCACGGATCCTGGCAAGGCCCATCTTTGACCCAGGATCGGTGCATATGCCTTCCTGGCCAAGGTAGGAGGGCGTATGCACCGATCCTGGGCTCAGGATGGGCCTGGCCAGAGTCGGTGTATGTGCATAGTTATTTTTCCTCTAAGGGGCAACGTTGGGGGGGGGGGGGGGGGGGCAGGCCCACGGCGGGATGCGACCCGCAGTCGCCCATGGATCGCCGGTAAGGGTCTGATAGCCCCACCCCGCCCAAAAACATGCGGATGTGCTATCGGGGGCCTATCACCGATGTTCAGAGCCCCGACTCATCAGGGGTAACTCGGGTCAGGGCTAACTCGGGTTCGTTTTTCGGGAATCCGAACCCGACTTACCCCGGACTCGAGTTACCCCGGATAATTCGGGCGTCCAGAGCCCCGAATCATCAGGGGTAACTCGGGTCAGGGCTAACTCGGGTTCGTTTTTCGGGAACCCAAACCCGACTTACCCCGGACCCGAGTTACCCCGGATAACTCGGGCGTCCAAGATTTGCTATCGGGGGCCTATCGCCGATGTGTCGGCGACGAATCGCCGATCCCGCGTCGACGATGCTGCCCCCTTTGCGCCAGTCCCTCCCTATCGTTGCCACTCACCTCGGGAGGGGAAACGACACGCTGCTGCTGGGGGCCAACCAGCCTGTTTTCCGTCGATTTTGCCCGAAGACCGGGCATCTGGTCTGCAACAGTAGAACACTGATTTGTTCCCAAACGCGGCGTGTCGTTGACGGTTTGTCTGCTTCCCTTTTCTCGGGGGTCATTTGCTTGCCCCAGGTCCATTTCTGACGTCGGTGCGACCAAAACGCTACACAAACCGACAGGAGCTCCTGCCCAGTCCGAGCAGGACTCCTTGTCAGCTTCGTCGCAGACGTTGTCCACGTGAGGCGGATAGTGGCCTGCTCATCAGCTGCTGTTGCCAGTTTGGGGCATCAGTTGTTGTTCATCGTGCTCAAGTTTTCCGTACTATTGTGCACCCGCCAAAAGGGGTCAGGTCTTTTCCCCAGGGAGTAGTTTGTTGATTCTCAGTCCCACTGTTGATGACCTTTGGGGCCCGATAGCGCTGGGTCTGACCAAAACACGTGGAGCCCGTGTTTTCCCACGCCGGCGTCGCCGATGCGTCGCCGACGTCGGCGGTGCATCGCCGATGCACCGCCGATGCATCGGCGCTGTGGCGAGACCCTCCGACCACACCTACTCGGACCCCATCTAGGAGGCCTTGATATCTGCGGCGATCTGGATCCGGCAACGTTGGGCCCATCTTCCACCACCACTACCATCTGTAGGAGATGGGGGACGAGGAGGAGGAGGAGGAGGAGGAGGAGGAGGAGGGAAGGAGGAGGAGGAGGAGGAGGAGGAGGGAAGGAGGACCTTCTCATCCTCCCGCCTTCCCCGTCGCACACGCGGTGGCGGTGGTGGGAACTCTGCCCATCCGAGCGAGCGCTCGGCCGGCGGCGGGGCTCGGCGGACGCGGGTCGCGCCGAGCGCAGGGGGGCAGAGGAGCGAGGCGGCCCCCTCGGAGCATGGCGCGCTTCGGTCAGGCAGTGGCGAGGCGTCCTGGCGTGCCCACAGGCCTATCACAGATGTGTTCTCGGAACCTTTTTGTGGTCTGCCCGACATGGTCTTAGAGCATTTCTGGCCGCGGCCGTGCTGTTCGAACACATCGTGCTGATGTTCTAAGAGCACTGCAGTTCTTAGAACGTCTTCGGGTTCTAAGAACATGTCGTGGCAGGCCTATAGGAATGCCGGGACGGTCGGCCCCTGCTCAAGAGGAGCGAGGCGGTGGGGGGAGGGCCGCGGGACTGCCAGAGCGCCCCCTCGCAGCACGGCTCGAAGAAAAAACACACACACACACACACACACACACACACACACACACACACACACACACACACAAACGTTTGGCGCTACGCGCGGATTTCTTGGATCCGCGCTGGGCCCCCTGGCGGCGCCTCCGATGTCTATGTAGTTGTTTCTTCTTCCAATGGCGCGCGTCGGTGGGGGTGGGGCTGGTGCCAGGCCCACGTACTCGCCGCTGTCAGTTCGGGCGGGTGGTAATGTTTAGTCGGGCACGTCCCTCTACAGGGGGAATATTCACAGATAGTCAAACATTGTCCTGGGACACCTTTTCTATTTTTTTACTTTTTTCTATATTTTTGATTTTTTCCGTCGCAAATTCGCCTGTAGGAGGACATGCCCGACCCACTGGTACTGGGGGGTGGCCCACATGGGTGGAGAAACAGGCCCTAATGGGGCCCTTTGGGGGCCCCTTTTCGGGCACCAACTGGCTCCAGAAGGGCCCCTATAGAGGGCTCCCTTTCGGGCCCTGGTCTTCAACCCCCATTTCGGGGGAGCGTAAGACCCGGGTCTGCCAGGACTCGGGTTCGCCCTCGTTTTTGGACGACCGCGCCTCGGATTTTGACGGGGAGGAGTTTCGTGGGATGTCTGCGGCGGGAGGCCTCGTCAACATGCAGGTTCGGCCTCGTCATTTTTGTTGACGACCTCGTCGGGGATTTCCGAGTCCCCCGTACCCAGGTCTTACGTCTCCCCGACCATTGGGTCACCCCCCCATTGGCACCCGTCCGATGTCAGTGCGTGCACAGATTTGGGCATTGACAGGACGCCCCCAGACACGTCGACTGAGGAACTCTGCACGGGCCCACTCGACATTCGCAGTCGAGCCTGCCGGTGCAGTCCGCAGTCAGTTCCGCTCATCGCGGTGCGCCTCGCCGGATACATTTGGCCTTTTGGACGTCGGTTAGTTGCACCGCTGGGGTCTTTTCGGAATGCGGTGCCGTGCGCACGTGGAGTGCCTCTCTTCACTGAAGGGCGTTTTGCTAAAGGGGTCTGTGTCCGCCCTTGGCAGATGCATCGCAGATGTAGCGTAACGAGATCTGGCAGCGACAGAAACAGCGGCAACAAAAACGACATTTCTGGGTCGGGAAGGTGATCATTTTCTTCTTAATTGTTTTGCCGATCGGCGCGGGCCCTCGCACCCCCCCTCCCCCACTCCCCATGGAGTAGATCTTGGCTGTTTCTGGCGCTTGTCTCGAGCAGGTGGAGTCAAACAGTCGCAAGCAGAGGTCTGGAGCCACACCTCGGCGGCGAGCGAGGGGGGGAAGGGAGAAGGCGCGGGCCTTCTCAGAAGTCTCGGAAGTTCCGCGGCCTTCCGAGACGTTTCTTGGGCTTTCCCCGAAGGCAGAAACAGCTTCTCAGAAGCCGCGAGGGTTTCTGAGAAGTCCCACCGCCTTCTGAGAAGGCCTTCTCCGTCTCAGTTGCCCCCCTCGCCCGCCGCCTAACCCCCCCTCCCTCCCCCCCCCTTCCGCCCACTGTAGAAACGCCGAATCAGAAAACGTTCACATGTCTGGGCTGGGAAGGCGTTAGAGAGAGGGCCAGCCCTGCCGTGCGAGGGGCAGCCTCCGGCCGGCGCGCGCGCGTGCCTCCTCGGCAGGGCGGCGGCGCCGGGCGCGGGGTCCTCGAAGGGGGGGCGCCAGGTTGACGTTTGCACCGGTCCTTCGGGCACAGGACTGGTGTGTACAGTCGGGGCGTTGACCTAAGGAACCCTAAATAAGGAACGAGGCACCTCCTTTCCCATAAGTTAAACTTCGATCCCCCCATCGAAAACCTTGGGAAAACCTGAGGCAAGCTGTGAAACAATCAAGGAACACGGAGCCCCTCCCCAACGAAAAGGGTTCCTTCTTCAAGACCGACGCTCCAAGAAAAACTGGAACGGCGGAGTTTGGTCAGTTTTGGGCCTCGGGGGCTCTCGCCGGGCCTCGGCAGCGTCAAGCAATCAGGAGCGAAAGAAGGACGCTTACGTACATTCATCCACGTGGTTTCGTGAGTACGCATTACGCGAACGTTCGTATCACGCGGCCTGTCTCGCGGATTAGGGGGCCGTGCTCATGTACGCGGTTGGGCGCGTACGTCCTTTCCGTGGGTTTCCTAACACTGACGCAGGACGAAGAATTGGTCTCAGGGCAGTGGTCTGGACCTCCAGGCCACACGCATCAAGAAATTGGAGCAGCTGGGACGTTTGGGTGCGTCATCCTGCCCAGGCCAGGAGGGCGTGCAGTCAAGCTCCATGGTAAGGAGGCGCTGCTTCGTCCAGCCCACTGCTGCATGCCTGCTTCTTCGGCCCATCCTGAGCCCATGTTGACGTCCAAAGAGTTCCAACTCTTGCATGGGACTTCTCAGGGTCTTGCGTCCTTACCCTGCATCCTTACCATGGACTTTGACTGCATACTGCAGGCGTTCGATCGGAAGGCGCTAGATTTGCACCTGCACCGATCCTGGACCCAGGGAACGAGGAACAGACGATGACATGAACATGAACTGTCGGAGGTCCGCGAGGATTTCTTTGGTCGCCGCTGGGCGCCCCTGGCGACGGGGGCCTGCGCTGACGGGCAGCCAATCCTTCTGGTTGACCCGGGTTTCAAGCAGTGGCGAAGCGTCTTGGCTCGCCTATAGGCCGACCAGAGATTGTTCTAAGAATTGTTTGTGGTGTGCGCGACATGTTCTCAGACCATTTTTGGCCGAGGCTGCCTTGCTTTAACGCATAGGGCTAATGTTCTAAGAACCTGGTTTTTGTGATTCGAAATTCTGGGGCTTTCTGAGAATATCCCGTGGTAGAGCTACAGGAATGCCGGGACGGTGGGTCCCTGCTCAAGGGTTGTCAGAGCCTCGAATCATCAGGGGTAATTCGGGTCAGGGATGACTCGGGTTCGTTTTTCGGGAATCCAAACCCGAGTTACCCCGGACCCGAGTTACCCCGGATATTTCGGGCGTCCAGAGCCCCGAATCATCAGGGGTAACTCGGGTCAGGGATAACTCTGGTTCGTTTTTCGGGAACTCAAACCCGAGTTACCCCGGACCCGAGTTACCCCAGATAACTCGGGCGTCCAAGGTTGGGAACCACCCCAAACATGTTCGCGTCGTGCAACGTCGGGACGGGCGGGTTTGGGAGGTGTTTTTTTCTGGCCTCCCGGGGTGCCACCGCTGGGCCCCGAGGTGATCGAAGCACGATTCCGGATGAGAAGCAGGTCCGAGAGAAAGGGTCGGGACTTCCGGGGCCCCTTATGTAAGTCGGGGGTGGCCAGAACCCCCAACAGTGACACGTCGATTAGTGAATTGTCCGTTTTCGGTTCTCGAGAGGGCGCCGCGGCCGCTATTTTCCAGGCTTGCGCCCGCCAGGTTTGGGCCTCAGGTCGTTTTCACTAAACCACGTTTTACTAAAGGGAGGTCTGTACATCCCCGATAATTGAGCCTTGATCACCAGAAAGACACCTAGAGAGTACCGAAATGGGAGGGTCTGCATGCTCGGCACTGTTTCGATACTTTCCTGGGTGCTCGAAAGTACTTACGGGATCTGGCCCTCAGGTACCATGGGAAAAAAAACATAACCCTTATGTGAAGAATGGAGACATCGCATGTTTGGGACGTGGGGCCGATCCCCCCCTACGCGCCCCCCTATCTGGCGCCGGCCTGGGAATGATTGTTGGACTGTTAGGATGCAGCTCGTGAGAGGCTAGATTCAGAGTTGACGCTGGTAGATCCCTGGTCTGAAGCTGGCTCAAGTGGGGCTAACTCCAATTCATAGAGCGTAATAGCCCTAGGAAGCCATCAAGGACTCCCCCCCCTTTCCGGTGAAACGATAACGCATCCGGCACCCGGAAGCGTTATCCTGGCACCCTGAGGAGGAGGAGGAGGAGGAGGAGGAGGAGGAGGAGGAGGAGGAGAAGGATGAGGAAGAGGAGGTGGAGGAGGAGGAGGGAGAAGGAGGAACAGGAGGAGGAGGAGGAGGAGGAGGAGGAGGAGGAGGAGGAGGAGGAGGAGGAAGAGGAGGACGAGGAGGAGTAATCATTTTAGTAGTTATGACGGAGACCTCCCGTGAATTGCCTCCTGACTACTGAGCGGCCGGCAAGGCTTCGCGACAGGGCTGGCCCGGTGTAGTGCGTCCCCAGTAGCAGCACGGAGGAGGAGGGGTGCGGGCAGGCCAGACGGCCCTCTTCCCTGCGGCCGCGGGCGGGCACGCCGAGCTGGTGGAGCTCCTCGTCGCGGTGCGCTGCGCCTTGGAGGCTTGCAACGGGGTTCAGCTCACGAGCGGAGAACATATCCGTATCCGCGCCCTCGCCGCAGTCTGGACCCGGGGGCGCGGTCCCGCGGGTGCGGTGTCACACGGACGTTCCGCGCGGGGCATCCGCAAACAAGAACGCGCCGTACCCGCTGGGTCGCGGCCCAGGGGCCCGGCCCGCGAGGCCGCGGATACGGACACGTGTTCCGCCCACGATCAATTCACGCGAATCGACTCAGGGGGGGAACGTTCCGGATTCGAGGTTTCCTGCCACGGCTTGAGCAACAAAAAATTGCGGGGGATTTTTTGTTGGTGTTGCTATTTGACGCCTCGGCGCCCTCGCAGGCCAGGACCGTCAGGAAACCACTCGAGATGAAAAGCCTCTGGACTTCTGTCCAGGTTTCCCAGATGGGGTCCGAACAGATGGGGTCGGAGGGTCGCGCCGCATCGCCGTTGCGTCGGCGATTCGGCTCGATGCCGACGCATCGCCGAACCCATCTACTCGGACCCAATTTGGGAGGCCTCTCGAGCTTCGAGAAATATTCACCGGCCGAGCTCCTCTGGCGAGGGGAAACGCTTTGAGATCCGAGCTTCGAGGTTACCGACGCCTTCGTCTGTTCGCGGCGGTTTTCCAGCCTCGGGACGTTCTCCAGCAGCCGAGAGCGTCTCTCCACAGCGGCGTCGCCACAGCATACGAGGAGGAGGAGGAGGAGGGGGAGGAGGAGGAGGAGGAGGAAGAGGAGGATGGGGAGGAGGAGGGGGAGGGGAAGGGGGAGGA
>CAUYUJ010019339.1:112500-133009 GCA_963575745.1 Prorocentrum cordatum | reverse complement strand
GATCCAGCGGATCCACCGGATCTGTCCGGAAACGGTGCCGGAGGCCGCTCTGGGCTCCTCTGGGCACCTCCCCCGGGCCGGTTTTGTGAGGATGTCTCAAGCGAGGGCGCCGGTTTGGGATTCGTCACCGGATCCAGCGGATCCAGCGGATCCACCGGATCTGTCCAGAAACGGTGCCGGAGGCCGCTCTGGGCTCCTCTGGGCACCTCCCCCGGGGCCGGTTTTGTGAGGATGTCTCAAGCGAGAGCGCCGGTTTGGGATTCGTCGGCGGATCCACCGGATCCAGCGGATCTGTCCGGAAACGGTGCCGGAGGCCGCTCTGGGCTCCTCTGGGCACCGCCCCCGGGGCCGGTTTGGTGAGGATGTCTCAAGCGAGGGCGCCGGTTTGGGATTCGTCACCGGATCCACCGGATCTGTCCGGAAACGGTGCCGGAGGCCGCTCTGGGCTCCTCTGGGCACCTCCCCCGGGCCGGTTTTGTGAGGATGTCTCAAGCGAGGGCGCCGGTTTGGGATTCGTCACCGGATCCAGCGGATCCAGCGGATCCAGCGGATCTGTCCGGAAACGGTGCCGGAGGCCGCTCTGGGCTCCTCTGGGCACCTCCCCCGGGGCCGGTTTTGTGAGGATGTCTCAAGCGAGGGCGCCGGTTTGGGATTCGTCGGCGGATCCAGCGGATCCACCGGATCTGTCCGGAAACGGTGCCGGAGGCCGCTCTGGGCTCCTCTGGGCACCTCCCCCGGGGCCGGTTTTGTGAGGATGTCTCAAGCGAGTGCGCCGGTTTGGGATTCGTCGGCGGATCCACCGGATCCACCAGATCCACCGGATCTGTCCGGAAACGGTGCCGGAGGCCGCTCTGGGCCCCTGTGCTCCCCGCGCCGGGGGTGAGGATGACGGCAGTTCCACAGAAACTCCCTCAAATTAAATTTAAACAGGGGACCAGAAGACATCGGATCCGCGGACCCCGCAAACCGCCCGCGTTGAGATTCTATGGGGGAGGGGGGTTCGGTAATCAACTTTCCACGATGGGTCCTGCGTCGTCTCGCGCACTCCCATCACCTCCCCGCGCGAGCTTGCCCCATTCAACATGAATACGTACATCCCTCCCCCCGGTTGCTGCAAACAGCTCGTCCGGTCGCCGTCCGTTCGGCGGCGCCGACGTTGTCTCGCGAGCTCCTCATGGCCATTTTCACCTCAAGAAGAAAACTGTTCGTCCTGCGTAAGTGCGTTTCGGCCCTGCGTCTCCTCTCCCAACGGACTGCCTGTGAGATGTGGTGTGTCGGCTAGTTGGTAACCAACGAGTCCGAAGGCCAAAACGCCCATCCCCAGGACGAAAGTTTTTTCCTCTTGGGCCCGGAACGACGGTGTGAAGTCTTGAGCAGGCCCGTCTGAGATAACCGCCGTCGGATCCCATGAGAGTCCCGCGGATCCAAATGTGGCTTTGGTGTTTGCTGCGGTGGATCCGATTTCCGTCCGTACGGATCCGAGTTCGGATTCGCTGGATCCGTGCCCGGTCCTATTTTTTACGGCGGAGCCGATTTCTACCCTGTTTTAAGGTTGTATTATCAAATTTAAACAGGGGACCAGAAGACATCGGATCCGCGGACCCCGCAACCCGCCCGCGTTGAGATTCTATGGGGGAGGGGGGCTCGGTAATCAACTTTCCACGATGGGCCCTGCGTCGTCTCGCGCACTCCCATCAACTCCCCGCGCGAGCGTGCCACATTCAACATGAATACATACATCCCTCCCCCCCCGGTTGCTGCAAACAGCTCGTCCGGTCGCCGTCCGTTCGGCGGCGCCGACGTTGTCTCGCGAACTCCTCATGGCCATTTTCACCTCAAGAGGAAAACTGTTTGTCCTGCGTAAGTTTGATCATGGGACTCCGTGAAGCTCTTGCATATGTAGTTAACGAATGTGGGTGGCGCTAAGGCGGGAACCACATTTTGAAAAGGAGCCGCCTTCAACCCGTGAAACTCCTTGCGAAGTTTTCAAACGAATGTGCGCGGCGCTAAGGCGAACGCAACAATTTGAAAACGGGTTCCCCTCAACCAGTGAAGCTCTTGCAAAGGTTTCAAACAAATGTGCGCGGCGCTAAGGCGAGAGCCACACTTTGAAAACGGGTCGCCCTCAACCCGTGAAGCTCTTGCATTTTTTCAGCGAGTGTGCGCGGCGCTAAGGCGAGAGCCACACTTTGAAAACGGGTTCTCCTGAATCCGTGAAGCTCTTGCAAATGTTTCAAACGAATGTGCTCGGCGCTAAGGCGAGAGCCACATTTTGAAAACGACCCGTCCTCCATCTGCGAAGTTGTTGCCAATTTTAAAGCTTCAGTGCCATGAGGAAGTCTCAGGCGAAACGCCCGGCCCGCCCTAACAACAGGCCTCGGGGTGCGACAGGCAGAAGTTATCTATAAGGACAAGGAGTGGAGGAGGAGGAGGAAGAGCAGGAGGAGGAGGAGGCGGAGGAGGATGAGGAGAAGGAGAGGGAGGAGGAGGATGAACGTTCCTCCCTCACGTGTCGCGAGTATCCAGTTTTTTCCTTTACAATTACTTTTCGGAATAGCTCATTTAATTGCACCTCTTAGCCCACGGCTTGCCTGACATGGATAAGGTGGTATGGTTTTGTTTATGGACGTGGAGGAGGAGTCACACTGAGGAACGCAGGCTGGCCGTGCTGAACCACCTGGCGGGCGCATGCTCTTGTTGCTACTTTTCGCCGTTTTTTTCAACGATTTTATTTTGTCCCGCTGTGCCCGCCAGGTGAACTGGCTCCTTACCGCTTCGTCAAGTCGGTTTTCCCCTATCACGCTAGCGATCCGTGCATTGGTTACGGAATTTGCTTCTGCGGCTAGCAGTTGCGGCGGCGTTGTGGCCATCTCGACCGTGCGTCGGCCAGCACCAGCAGCTCAGGCCGAGCTTGCGGGGCAGCGCGCGCCAGGTCCACCCACCCGCCAATGACGAAGAAGCCCCTCGGCGTGTGAGTGTCTGCCGAGCCTTGGCAGGTGGCCTCCCGCGGCGCATCGATATCTGCGCTTCAGTTGCACTGAAGCCCCCGAACTGCGCCCATCGGGGTCCATGTGTTCGTCGCCTCCAGCTGCCCGAGGCCGGACGGTGACTGCGAGCTTGCGCGACCAGGGGCGTCTCGAGGCAGACCGCCAGCACCCCAAGGTCTGGTCATTTACTTGCAGGAGCCACATAGGACCATCCTTGGAAATAGATGGCGGTCCCCAGCAGTATCCCAACAACAGTGGGCATGCTTCCATGCCAGGACGCCGACGCCTCCACTGAGGCCAGTGTCTCTCAGCGCCACACACGATCCAGCTAGCCGTCTCCGTCTTCTCAAGAGCGGGTCTCTGGGCTTCTGCAGGCGCTCGGGTTGACTGACAGCATGAGCTCCTGCATGGAGACCACCGTGTACCCTATATTCTTCACCTCGTTCAATAATGGCTCGGTGCCGTCCCCCATGACGTGGCGTTGACAGTGGCGAAGGTGATCTGCTTCCCTTCGGTATACAAAGTCGACTTCGGACACCCGATCTGTCCGGTGCATGTCGTCGCTGTGCAGGCCTTCTTCAAGTTTTGCTCCTCCTCCTTGCTAGACCAGCGCCCGCATGACAGGGTGCACGCCCTGGAGCACGGCTGCCAACGGCCGCTTGGCCGCGGCCTCTGCAGCAGCTTGGCAGTATTGTTGTCGTGTACGTCTGGCGTCTCCTCGGCAGCGGTGCCGCAGCCCTCGCCGTCGCCATCAGGCAGGGAGGGGGGTGCGACTCTGGCCAGAGCCGCGCCCAAGAGGTCGCCCAGCTGCTTGGGCTTCGGGTCCTCCGACGACACCGTCGTGATGTGCGCCTTCTGCTTCGCAGGGCCGAGGCCGACGGCAGGGTGCTACCTGCCCTGCTGGCCGGCTCGCAGGAGCGGCCGTCGCCATCGCCTGCCGCAGCTCCGCTTCCAACTCCGCGATCCCTTTGTGTTGGTGCTTTCGATATCCTTCTCGTGGGCGTCGAGGTCGGCCCAAGCCTACGCGAGCGCAGCCTGGGCCTCGAGGGCCACTTCTCCTTGCTTGCAGTGGCCAGCACAAGCGTCTTCTTTTTCGACTGCGTGAGGCCCAGAAGACCCGGGAGCGAGCCAAGCTGAGCCAGCGGCGCCTTTGCTTCCAAGCGTGCCGCTCATAGCGACGCTAGCTGCGCCTCCGTGACCTTGGCGAGCTCACCTTGAGAGCTGATTGGGCTTCGCAGTCTAGCTCTCGAGCTCCTCTGTCTGGGCCAGCCTCTCGCCGTCCTCATCGCGCAGCTCGTTGGGCACAACCTGCAGCGCCGGCTCACGCTTGCTGGATCCCTTGCCTAGCCTGTTCTTGACCGCCGCGAGCTCCTTCCTGAGGCTCTCGGGCATGCTGGCCAACTGCGCACTGTCGGCACACGTCCCGTTCGCCCCCCTCTCTGCCTCGCAGCCTTGCCGTGGGCCTCCTTCGCGCGGCGAGCGACGTCAGGAGGTGCCCGTGGCCCGCATGCGCAGGCTATACGGCTGGCCCAGTTGGCCCTGCGGTCGCACTGCGGTCAAGGCCACGGCGGGCGCGGGGAGGTGCAGGTGGCACGGCTGCTGCCCGAGCTGCAGGCGGCGACACGGCGAAGAGGGGGCGGCTCTCCACGCTGGTGTGTCCGTGCCTGGGGCAGGCCAGAAGAAGCAGCGCAAACGGGCTTCGGATCAGAGGTATCCATCGGCCCCGCTCTGGAGCAGCGCATATTCGGCCGACGTGGTTCAGGAGCGGTGCCGATGATGATGATGATGTTGATGCTGGTGCGGATGCCGACGATGATGATGATGATGATGATGATGATGATGATGATGATGATGATGATGATGATGATGACGATGATGGTGCCGATGATGATGACGATGATGATGATGCTGCTGATGATGATGGTGTTGCTGATGCTGATGATGATGACGATGATGATGATGATGCTGCTGATGATGATGATGATGATGATGGTGTTGCTGATGCTGATGATGATGCTGATGATGATGCTGATGATGGTGATGATGCTGATGCTGATGCTGATATTGCTGATGATGATGATGATGATGATGAGGATGCTAATGCTGACGCTGATGCTGATGATAATGACGTTGGTGATGATGATGCTGATGCGGATGCTGATGCTGATGCTGATGATGATGATGATGCTGATGATGCTGCTGCTGATGGTAGTGATGATGACGATGACCATGACCATGACGATGTCGATGATGGTGACGATGGTGAGGATGACGATGCTGCTGCTGATGATGATGATGATGCTGATGCTGATGCTGATGGTTAGGATGCTTGTTATAGTTGGTTTTGCTACTATTAGCATTGTTATGTGTTGCTATATGTTATTCTGACGGTGATGATGATGACTCTGATGATGATGATGATGATGATGATGATGATGATGATGATGATGATGATGATGATGATGATGATGATTAGGAGGAGGAGGAGGAGGAGGAGGAGGAGGAGAATGATACGGATGATGATGGTGGTTATGCTGGTAGTGACACTGATGATGTCGTTGTCGTTGTCGTCGTCTTTGTTGTTGCTGCTGCTGGTGTTGTTGTTGATGGTGATGGTGATGGCGATGGTGATGGTGGTGGTGATGAGGATGAGGAGGAGGAGGAGGAGAAATAGGAAGAGGAGACTGGGGAGGAGGATTTGCAGGAGGACTTGAAGGAGGAGGATGGGGAGGAGGATGGGGAGGAGGCTTTGGCGGGCACAGGGCGAGGGGGGAGGACCACCCCGAGACCTACCCGTGGGAGGGGGCGAGCTTCGACGACTCCGACGAGGATAGCGACGAGGGCTGCGGCCGCGGCCCGCCGATGACGCACAGGCGTACAGGGGGGCCCGCCTCCCTCCTACTCCTCCCCCCTCCTCCCCTGCCCCTCCTCCCTCCCTCCTTCCTTGCCCCTCCCTTGCCTCCCTCCCTCCCTCCCTCCCTCCCTCCCTTGCCTCCCTCCCTTCCTCCCTCCCTGCCTCCTTGCCCCTCCCCCCTCCTCCCTCCCGCCCTTGCCTCTCCTCCTCCCTCCCTCCTCCCTTGCCCCTCCTCCCTTGCCCCTCCCCTCCCTCCATCCCTCCCTCCTCCATCCATCTCTCTTATGCATACGCTGGGTGTTTTAACAAGCGTGGGAGGGTACCCCCCCCGACGGGGGTCAACCTCGCCGCGTCGTCGCGCCGCGACGGGGGTCGGAGCGCTGTCGGCGCGCGGTGGCTGCCCGCGACGGGGTTCGATGTGGGGCCGTCGGCGGGGGTGACGTCCCCCCCCCGACGCTTATTACGAAATTCGGAGTAGCTCTTCCGTGTCGTGCCCCAAGGCGTGTCAGCAGGGCGGGCTGGGCATTCCGTATGGGACTTCCTCACGTTTTACGAGCTTGAAGCTTCAATTTTGCAGCAGTTTCACGGACGGCGGGCGGGCTGTGTTCAAACGGTGGCTCTCGCGCTAGCACAGCGCACTTCGTCTGAACAGTTTGCAGGAGTTTCACCGATGGGAGACGGTTGGTTTCCAACAGTGTCTCTCGCTTCTGCGCCGCGTACATTCGTTGGCGAAGTTTGCAAGATCTTCGCGGATGGAGGGCTGGTTGCTTTCAAACTGTGTCTCTCGCGATAGCGCCGTGCGCATTCTAGCAGTAGTTTTACGGGTGGACGGCGCGTCGTTGTTTAAATGTGGCTCTCGCCTCAGCGCCGCGCACATTCCTTTTTTTTTCACCTCCAAAGTTAGCAGAATAATATTCAAGGATGGAGATCCGATTCTTTTCTACATGTGGCTCGCGCTGGAGCGCCGCGTACACTCTTAGAAAAACCTTGCAATCATTTCACGGACGGCGGGCTGTTTTTTTCAAATGTGGCTCCTCCCCCAGCGCCTGCCGAACTCGTTGTGAACATTTGCAAGCGTTTCAAGGGTGGGGGCGGCTCTCTTTCAATCTGTGGCTCTCTCTTTTGCGTTCGGCATACGCGTCCTTCAACTCCAGCAGGATTTTCACGGATGGGGGGCTGTTTTGTTTCCAAGTGTGATTCTCGCTTTAGTGCCTCGCGCAGTCGTTTTAACATATTGCAGCACTTTCGAGGATGGGGAGCGGTCCTTTTTCCAAAACGTGGTTCTCGCGCTCGCGCCGCGCACACTCGTTTTAGGCGTCAGCAGAAGTATCACGGATGGATGGTGGTTCTTATTTCCAAATGTGGCTCTCGCTTCAGCGTCGCGCGCATTCGCCTTATACGTCTGCAGCAGTTTCGCGGGTGGTGCCGGGCCGTTTGCAAAATGTGGTTCTCGTGGTAGCGCCGCGCACATCCGTGCGACCAAACTGCATGCGCTTCACGGGTGGAGGGCGTTATTTGTTGTATCAAACGCCCAAGCGTTGTTCTCGTTAGCGCCGCGCGCATTCGTCTTGAACATTTGCAAGCGATTCACGGTTGGCGGGCGGGTCTTTTTTTTCAAAATGTGGCTATCGCTTCAGCGCCCCGCACACGCGCTTATCAACGCCGGCATGAATTTCACGGATGGGGGGCTGGTCTTTTTCCAAATATGCCTCTCGGCTAAGCGCCGTGCGCATTCGTTCAAACAGTTCGCAAGACTTACGAGTTTCAGGGATGGCGGGCGTTTTTTGTTTGTTTGTTGTTTTTCTGTTTTTGTTTTGTCTGTTTTCAAAGTGGCTCTCTCCCCAGCGCCGCGCACGTTCGTTTCTGAAGGTTAGCAGCAGCTTCTTGTCCAAATGTGGCTCGCGCTTCAGCGTCGCGCGTATTCGTTCAACAAGCTGAGCGAAATCCACGGATGGCAGGTGGTTTCTTCACCTGTGGCTCTCGCTCCAGCGCCGCGCACATTTTCTCTCGAACAACGCTTCACGGATGGAGGGTTGCGCGGTTTCCAAACGTGGCTTTTGCTTGAGTGAGCGCCGCGCACATTCGTCGCAAAGTTAGCCGGGGCTTCGTGGGTGGGAGGCGGTTTGTTTTTAAATTGTGGTTTTCGCGTTAGCGCCGCGTTCTTTCGTTTTGACAAGTTGCAAGAGCTTCAGGGATGGAGGACTGCTCTTTTTCAGCGGGTGGCTCCCGCCTTTGTATCGCGTGCGTTTGTCTGAAAAGTTTTGCAACCGTTGAGCGGGCATTTGCAGTTGACAGTTGAGCCTTTTTGGCTTGAGAAGGGGGCCCACAAGGGGCGCAGGGGGGGCGCCATTTTTTGGCACCCCCCCTCTACATCCGAGTGCCACATTCACAAATCACGCCTACATCCCAGAGAGCAGTAGTCCGCAGGAGCAGTGCTCCGCGGTTCCTGCGGTGCCGTTGGCAAGGGGAACGCGTTCCCAGGCGGGCCCATGAGGCGGCCCTTGGGCGGCGAGGGTGATTTCTTTAAGCGCATCGAGCAGATGTGCGAGGATGGCAACAAGAAGCTGGCGGACAGGATTGAGGGGCGCATCGGCCGAGTCGAGGAGCGCCTCGGGGGCGTCGACATGAAACTCGGAGGCTTGGAGGCCAAGGGGAATGTTATGGAGGCCAGGCTCGCGAAACTCGAGCTCGGCCAGAAGGCGACCCGGGAGTGGCAGCCCAGTTGCATCGCGATCGCGTTTTTTCTTGCGAGTGGAAGGGCAGGGGCAACATGGGTTGCGACGGGCCTCTCGGAGAGCGGGCCCGCGAAGAAATCGTCCAGAATTTGCCAGAACAACTTAGGGCGACGGTCGGCGACCTCAAGAAGAACCATGCAGATCCGCGTCGCTTCCAGCCACGTCGGTGAGATCATGGGGCGCTGGAGCGAGTTCATGTCCAGGCCAGTCAACCATCGCAACGGCCGGGCGCCCCGAGCCCGCGAAGAGCGCCATCCTGCTTTGCAGGCGCGCTTCAACAAGTGCGGCGAAGTCTGCGACTTCGCGCAGTCCATGGGGTTTGGCACCGTCACCGTTGAGTGGGCGCCCGTGTTCCAGGTCCGCGTCGACTTCGAGGTGGCGGTGTCGATTGCGGAGAAAGGGGCTCTCGCGTGGGATCAGGGTGCGGCCACCAGTCTCGGGGAGGTTTTCAATGCGGAGCTCAACCAGGTGTTGCTGGCGTTTCGACGCCTGTAGGGGTGCCCACTGCTGCTCGGCGGTCTTGAATTGGAATGCTTGCCGGAAGTCGTTAGCGAAGGTATATCGGCTCGCGCGATGCGTGTAGCGCGAATTGGGTAGCGACGCGGTGGCATGTTTCCAACGGGGCGCGAGTTGGAATGAGTCGGTTGATTTCATATGCTGTGGCTACACCCTGTTGGCAAGCGAAGTGGGCGAGTGCAGTATCATGTTGCCTTGACCGCGTGCGTCCCCTGTTCGAGATTTTCGTTTCGGGCCGAACTGGCGTGGTACTCCCATTGATGGCGCGGTCTTCATTTCAAGTCGTGTGCTTGATCAGATTTCAGGGCGTCTGTTGCGACGCGGAAGGCCGTGCTTTTCGCGCGTGCCACTTCTGGCAAGTTCTCTGGAGTCTGCCCGCGCGTGGTCGTGGTCGCGGGCGCCGGCGTGGCCGTGGGCGCTGGCGCGGAGGGCTGCGCAGGTCAGCTCGCATTGCCGCCATGCGCGGCATGGCTCGCAGGTGGCTCAAGTCATTGGGGGCGGGGGCCCTCGGCGCTCGCGTGCTCGACGTGCTCGGCCGGGGCCCGGCTGATGCGGATGCGCTCCGACAGATGTCGTGGTTGTGCGGGCGGAAGAGGCGCCTCCGCCGACGCGCTCAAATCGACTGCGTGTGCGTGTTTGATGATATTGAGGGAGCTGTCCGCCGAGGATATGGGGGGTCGCCTTGCTTCCGCAAGTCTGATCATCGACCGGTGTTCTCCACGTGCAGTCCATTGTTTGCTGCCTCGCCCGCCAGGCTTGGCGCGAAGTCTTCCATTGGTTGGGCTTCGCCTTGTGTGGACAGTTTGGCGCGTCTTCGGGTTGAGTGCGTGTCGAGCTCGGTTGGTGATGCGCTGATGGATCTAGATTTTTTCGATGCTAGCACGACATTGGCCGCGAAGTCCGCGCCTCGCGCCGCTGCGTCTGGGCGAAGGTGCGCGCGCGGTGCAGCCGTTGACGCTGCCGTCAGAAGGGCACGCCGCCAGCTTGAATCCAGGGTTCTTGTGTGACGACGGCCGCGCGGCAGTCCAGGGCCTTCGGAGGTGCGAGCGACGTCGGCGCGTGCGTCTCCATGGGCGTGATCTGGCGCAGGTGAAATCTGGTTCTCGGTCATATCTGAAACGCATGCCCGTCGCCGCGCGCATCCAGGGCGTGGGCCCCCCAGATCGCGCGCGGTGGTTTGGGGGGGGGCCATCGCTTAGGTGTTGACAGGCGCGGTGGCCCCGACCATTCAGAGCCAGGTCATCGTCGGCGCCTGCTGTAGGTGTCTCGCGCGACCTGGCTGGAGGTGGAGCTTCTCGATGGGCGGCGTGGGCGGTATCTTAATTTGTTCGACGTGCTGCGCTGCTGCGGCCAGGTGCGCCAGGGCAGGGGCGCGGGCGTTGCGGGTGCCGCGGCGGAGTTCATTCACGCGCTTCGATTTGTCATTGTCGTCCTAGTGCGGAAGCTGTTCGGGTAGTGGTTTTATGGCATCTCGGCGGTCGATCCACCATCGTGGAAACGCGCGAATTCCAGCGGTATCCCAAAGGAGATCGCCATTTCCAGCTGCGACAGCATGCGATGGATCGGCCTCTTGAGCGGATTCGCCAAGTGGTACGCGATATTACTGAAGTCATTATTTCGTTTGATGTCTCCTTCAGGTGCTATGCGGTCGTGCGGTTTTCAGCCTGGCCCTGGGGCGCGCGATGTCAGTGCTCATTTTCGGGCTGTGCTTGAGCGCGCGTCCGCGTGTGGCCGCCAAGTGTGCGTTGCTAGTCAAGACATCGAGCAGTTTTTCTGACGCCATCGACCATGCGGAGCTTGCGGCTGGATAGAAGACCGATCCAGCGCATCCATGCAGTCATGCGCGAGTGGGGCAACCAGTCGGGCACCATCTCGCCGGGCGGGGCAGGTTCCGCGCTGCCTTTCGCTTTCAGCCGCGGGGTCAAACGGGGGTGCGTCGAGGGCCCAGGTCGGCTGGATTAAATTTTTGAATCCTTCTTGAAGCCTCTAGCCTCCCGGATGGAGCGGGGGGTGGGCTGCGTGGCGGGCGACGGCGACGATCCGCGCAACTTCGTCGCCCGCGATGACAACCTGGGTGATCGCATCTTGCCCCGATCACCTGGAGATCATGGCCCAGGGGCGCTGCGACGCAATCTACGGGCGCAATGCGAGGTAGGAGCCGACGTCGCTGGGAATTCTCCCCGGCGGCTCTCCTTCCGGATCGCGCCGCTTCTTGTCGATCTCGGCCGCGGGGAAGGTGGCGCCGTGCAAGTGCGTGTCGGAGCCGGAATGTCTTGGTTTGCCGCTGGACAAGATCGGGGCGCGCTCAGGGGATTTTGCAGTGTTAGATAGCCAAAGCTGAAAAGAAACGTGGGCGAGTGCTCGGCGATTCCTTGGGCCGGTTGGCGCGGGGTCGAAGATGCGCGCGCGGGCCGCGGGCCGGGGCGCCGCGCGCCGCCTGCCGCCTTCGACTTGGGGTCCTGGCTCCGCGCGGGCACCGGCCTACTTTCTCTGAAGCGTCGGGGGTTTGGCTGGCCGCGGAGAATTTGGCGACGCGGGGGCGCCAGAGGAAGACCTGCGCGCGCGACAGGCGCGCCTGCGCGCGCGTCCAGAAGTGAGCGAGCAAGCGTTCGATATCTCTCGTTCGCCATCGTGTTTTGCAGAAGCTGTTTCGGGGTGCGTGGCGGGGCCCGTGTGAGAAGGCGCCTGCTCGCGCCGCTCGCGTGGCTCGTTCGCGCTGCTGGTGGGGCAGCGGCAAGGGCCAGTCGCGCTGCGCGCGGAAGCGAGAACGCCGCGGCTGCGCACGTCCTGGCGCCGCGCACCTGTGGGATGGCCCCGTCGTCTTGGTGCGCGGCCGCGGGTGGCGGCCCATTTGGGAGAACTGCCCCGCGATGTCGACTTGGCAGCGATGGGCGCGGCGTGCCGCTCTTGGGGCTTGTCACTTCTGCGGGGGTCTCTTCGTCGCGCGAGGGGGGTCGCCCGCGATTTGATCATTCGGCGGCCTGCCAAAGTGGCCGGAGTGGATGCGGGGCCAGATGTGGAAGTCAAGCGTCCTCCAGTCCAGCGGGCGGCCGGCGCGCAGCAGTTTGTGGCCGCTGTTGATTGCCGGCCTTTTCGAGATGTTTGTCGCGGTTGCCAACGGCTGCAGACGGAGCATTCGCAATTTCTCTCTCTCTCTCTCTCTCTCTCTCTCTCTCTCTCTCTCTCTCTCTCTCTCTCTCTCTCTCTCTCTCTCTCTCTCTCTCTCTCTCTCTCTCTCTCTCTCTCTCTCTCTCTCTCTCTCTCTCTCTCTCTCTCTCTCTCTCTCTCTCTCTCTCTCTCTCTCTCTCTCTCTCTCTCTCTCTCTCTCTCTCTCTCTCTCTCTCTCTCTCTCTCTCTCTCTCTCTCTCTCTCTCTCTCGTCGCGTAGCGCGCAACGCGTTCCGAATCATGGAGGATGGTTGGAGCGCCCCTGGCAATATTTCGGACTTGGTTATTTTGTTCTCCAGGGCCGAGAACAAACTCGCCGACCGTCTGGTAAATTACGCCATGGACATCGGGTGCCGCGGGAAAAAGTACCGGCCAATTCCGGACCGAGAGGGCCATGATCTTCTGTTGCGGGCCGATGATAGTTATAGGACCAACGAGACAGCAGCTGCTGCCTCCGCGATCGTGGCGATCCAGGGCAACGCCGTGCATCTCGTTTGGCCAGATGCGTCCACCTGCCAGGTGCACGGTCGGCCTTTGCAGCTGAAGCTATCGCATGTGACGACGGTTTTGAAAACTTTGCATTATGGCGAGATCTTTGCCATATTGGTCAACATGGTGAGTTGGCGAGTAGCGTTGGCGACCCAGCATTTCGATAACATGTCCAGGACAACTCGGCTAGCGGTGCCGCGCTTTATGCCGTGCGAGAAAGAGAACGGGTTCTTACCCCCCCGTGCAAAAAGCAACCGGTGTTTTTTTTCACACCTCCCCCCCTTTTCACTGTGCAATGCGGTGCCGAGTTTTTTTGTCGAACTTCGCCGGTCGCGCGATCAACGTTGAAATGGGAGGCCGGGGGGCTCGCCAAACACCGGTTGCTTTTCGCGCGGGGTTGTAGGATTCACGTCCCAGGAGCGGTGTGCGAGCACGGTTTAGGACTAGCAGGGCGCAACAATCATCTTGACTCGCGGTGCTGAGGTCCCCAGGAGCGGCGTTTTGGTACGATTCAGGACCGTCAGGACGCAGCAGTGCATCAGGTTCCTGGCGATGACGTCCAACGAGTTGTTGTTGTTGTTGTTGCTGTTGTTGTTGAGTTCTCATTTCTGACCAATCATGATTGTTGATCCCCCCCACCGGTGCATATTGTTTTTTCTCAATCAAAGTGTGCCCCTCGACGCTCGCACCCTGTTTTTTTGACAGGGAAAGTCTTCCTGCTCAAACTGCCCCCGTGGCCCCCGGGTTCAACAACAACGGCTCCCGCTTGAGACTTCCTTACAATTTAGCCAGGACCCCAGCTCCCGCCCGAGATTTCCTTGCATTTTATTCAGGACTCGCGCTCTCGCTTGGGACTTCCTTACAATTTATACAGGAATCGCTCTCCCGGCGCTCTGGAGTCGCGCTCTCGCTCGAGACTTGCTTGCAACTTACTGAAGAATGGCCTTGCGTTGGAATTTCCTGCAATTTGCCCAAGCGCCGCGCTCCGGACACCCAGGCACCCAGGAGTCGCGCCCGTTGTGGCCCCATGTGCATGCCCTTCGTGGCCCCGCTGTCGCCACTTGTGTCCCCCTCACTGTCCTACGTGGCCCAATTGCTGCCGTCAGTGGCCCCATAGTTGCTTTCTGTGGCCCCGCATTATCGGCACTTCGTGACCCCCGCTCGTTCGCGCTCTTCGTGGACCCATACGCATTCCCTTCGTGTCCCCGCTGTCGCCCTTCGTGGCCTACTTCGTGCCCTTCGTGGCCCTGCAGTCGTTCTCTCTCGCTCTCGCTTTCGCTCGTCGTCGCCATCGTGGTCGTCGTCGCCGTCGTCTTCGACGTCGTCGTCGTCGTCGTCGTCGTCGTCGTCGTCGTGGTCGGTCCCCTGTCCGTCCCTCTTGGGGTTGGGTCGACGGTCCGCGGCCGCCCCGCCGATCAGCGCTGCCGCTGGCCAGGCCGACGGTCCGCGGCCGCCCCGCCGCTTGCCGGGGCCCGGCCTGCAGGGGACAAAGTTATACCCCCCAAAAGAGGTTCGATCGAAGACGAAGAGGGCGGGTATCGAGGGTTTGGGGAATAAGCGTTATTGGACACTCGAGCATATAAGGGCGAACAGTCTTAAAATTATTGTTGTTGCTGTTGCTGTTGTTGTGGTTGTTGTTGTGGTTGTTGTTGTGGTTGTGGTTGTTGTTGTTGTTGTTGTTGTTGTTGTTGTTGTTGTTATTTGGCACGGTTGAGGACTTTCAAACGGTTGTCCTCCAACGGAGCATTGCCAGCAGGGGTGATATTTGTAGGGACCTGTGAAGTGGAGACTTGGAGAGATGGTTTTTTTGCAACATCGTTGATGCGTCTTGGGTTTGCACTGGTCCTCCCCCTTCCCCTGGCCGCAGTCGGCCGTTCGCGCGCTTTGCGCTGGTGCCTTATGGTCGGTGCCCCATGTGTTGGTGCCGTATTCGTCTTCGTTGTCGTCGTCGTTGGCTGTTCGCGAATTGGTGCCGTACTAATGGCGCCCTATGGTCGGCGCTCTACGGTTAGTGCTCTCTGGTTGGCCTTCTATGTTTTTTTGCCTTATGTGGCGTATAGTTGCTGCCCTTTGGTTGGTGCCGTGCGGTTGGTACCCAATGTTGCCCTGTGGCTGGTGCTTCCTCCTTTCTTGCGCCACATAGTTCGAACGACCCCAGCGCAAAAACTGAATGCTTTGGGTCCACACGTCGGCATCATACTTATGTAGGCCCCCAGAGGCATTGCCGTTTCATTTCTAAGCGCTATTTAGGGCATTCCCGTATTACTCGGGGTCCCATGGTCTTCCTAGAGTGCTTTGGTGATGTTGTTATCGTGTCTTTGCAGTGTCCATTGCCAATAAAACTTGAACCCGGACCCAAACCCGAACGCTTGCTCAGCGCGCATGATGGTCCAAGTATATAGTTGTGCCGATCATAGCCGTAGTCGTAATCGTGACCTGGACCGCAGCAGTAACGGCATCCTTTACCACTACTCCAGATGTCACAATGAACAGGGGGTGATCAGATTTTTTCTTGTGGTCTGACTTCAGCTGTCTCGGAGGGTTCTGGGGGGTCTGGGTAAAGGGCTGTCCTTTCATGGCTGGTCTGGGTGGGGTCTAAAATTGCTCGTTTGGAAAGGCTGTCATCCATTTTCTTTTATTGCGAAATCCGGGGTAATCATCATGGGAAGTCTCACGGCCTGCCGACCAGGTAAGGGGACGCGCACCTCACCATTTTGGAGGCCAGCTTGGAGCACTGGAGGCCTTCTTGGAGCCATCTTGAGCAAGAGAGGACCCTCTGACACCTCGCGGACTCCCCAGAAGAAAAGTTGCAGGGAGGTGGAGGGGGAGGGTCCCCCCCCCGAAGGGAAGAGGGGGTTTCCGAAGAGAGACGAGATCCGTCTTTAGACCACCCGCGGCCCTCCAGCCAGGTGGGGGGACGCGCACCTCGCCGCCTTCGGCGACCCGCTGGCCGAGCGGCAGCGCCAGGACCCGCGACCGCCTGGCCCTCCTAGCCGGGCGGTGGCCCCACCGCCTGGCCCTCCTAGCCGCTCTCCGCCGCGCTCCCTGGAGGGCGAGGCGGAGGGTGAGCAGGAGGAGTGGCTGGGGAGAGTGAAGGCGGGGAGGAGGGAAGCATGGATACGCGTGGTGGTGATGATGCTGCTGCTGATGATGATGCTGCTGGTGATGGTGATGGTGATGGTGATGGTGATGGTGGTGATGATGATGATGGTGGTGGTGATGATTATGATAATTATGATGATGATAATGATGATGATGATGGTGGTGATGATGCTGATGCTGATGATGATGATGGTGGTGATGATGCTGATGCTGATGCTGATGGTGATGGTGATGGTGATGGTGATGGTGATGGTGATGGTAATGATGACGATGATGATGACGATGATGAGGATGATGATGACGCCGATGATGATGATGATGATGATGATTGATGATGATGATTGATGGTTGATGACTGATGATGATGATGATGATGATGATGATGATGCTGATGATGATGATGATGATGATGATGATGATGATGCTGATGATGCTGATGATGATGCTGATGATGGTGATGATGATGATGCTGATGATGATGATGCTGATGATGCTGATGATGATGCTGATGATGATGCTGATGATGATGATGCTGATGATGATGATGATGATGATGATGATGATGATGATGGTATGGTGGCGGTGGTGGATTATGATTATGATGGTGGTGATGATGATGATGATGATGATGATGAGGAGGAGGAGGAGGAGGAGGAGGAGGAAAATTGTGGTGGTGGTGTGGAAGTGGTGGTGATACTGATGGTGGTGGTGGTGGTGGTGGTGATGGTGGTGGTGATGGTGGTGGTGGTGGTGGTAGTGAGGAGGAGGAGGAGGAGGAGGAGGAGGAGGAGGAGGAGGAGGAGGAGAGGAGGAGGAGGAGAGGAAGAGGAGGAGGAGGAGGAGAAGAAGGAGGGAGGAAGAGGAATGGGGAGGGAGCTTCCACCCCTACTCCTGCCGTCCCACATTCCTTCGTTCTCCTCCCTTCCTTCCTCCTCCTCCTCCTGAGGCTCCTGCTCCTCCTCCTCCTCCTCCTCCTCCTCCTGCTCCTCCTCCTCCCCTCCTCCATTCTCCGACTGTCTCCCACCTCCCCCTCCCCCCCGTCCTCCCTCCCGCCCTCCTCGCCGTCCTCCATCCTCCTCTCCCCTGCCCCCGCCCGCCCGCCCACCCCAGACCCCCGACGCCATGATTTTTTTTCACCACGTCGACCCCCAGAGGTTTCGACCCCCTCCCTGGGACAGGCTTTGCACCCCGAGTTGTTTTCGGACAGTCCAGGGGGCCCGGCGAAGGTCTCCAGATGCCGAAAACTTCCCGCCGTGTTGTTTCTGACCACGCGAGCATGTCCCCAGAAGTAGGTCCCCTTCCACGCCCCCCGCCCCCTCCAGCTTCCAGTTTCCAGCTTCCGGCTTCAGCTTGCAGCCGTAAAGATCCTCGCGCGGGTCAGAGTCCTGCACGATTCGAGAGAGGCTGCGGCCCCACGCGCCTTACCCAAGTTGGCACAGGCACGCACGCTTCGTCGCATGAGCCTGTACCATCGCCTCGCTCGTTCGCCCGCTCGCTCGCTCGCTCGCCCCCTCCTTTTTTCACTTCTTCCCTGCCCTCCCGCCCCAGACCCCCGACGCCCATGATTTTTTCGCCACGTCGACCCCAGAGGTTTCGACCCATTCGCCAGAACCGGCTCTTCATCCCGAGTCGTTTTCCAACAGGCCGGGGGCCCGGCGCAGGCCCCCAGAGTTGGTGTTTTACAGGTGCGTCGCTCGAAACTAGTTTTGGCACACCCAAAAGATCAAAAGCGCTAGTATATATTCTAGCACCCCGCAGATGCGGAGAAGAGTGAGGGGGCGGACTCTGGAGCAGCCCGCCGCAAACGCCAAAGTTTTACAATTTATACAAAGAGCCCGCCACAGGCGCCGGTTTTTTGTTGTTGTTAGACCCATGTGGGTAGGTCGCGGGTGGGTCGCAGGTGGGTCGCAAATCGGTGGTGGGTGGGTCGCGGGTGGGTCGCGGGCTGGTCGCGGGGTGGGTCGCGGGGTGGGTCGCGGTTGGGTCGCGGGGTGGGTCGCGGGTGGGTCGCGGGGTGGTTCTCGGGTGGGTCGCAAGTGGGTCGTGAGTGGGTCGCGGGTGGGTCGCGGGCGGGGTGGGTCGCGGGTGGGTCGTGGGGTGGGTCGTGGGTGGGTCGGGGGTGGGTCGCGGGTGGGTCGCGGGGTGGGTTGCGGGTGGGTCGCGGATTGGGTCGCGGGTGGGTCGCGGGGTGGGTCGCGGGGTGGGTCGCGGGTGGGTCGCGGGTGGGACGACGACGACAACAAACAAATAAACAAGCAAACAAACGAACAAACAAACAAACAAACAACCAAACAAACAAACAAACAAACAATCGCAACAATCACAACACTAATAATCACAGCAACAACAACATCAACAACAACAACAATCATTGTACCATCATGCGCGATGTTTCCACACGAATCACGCGACCATCATGATAACCATCCCCATCATGGGGGATTATTGTTCTATAGCGGGGCCCGTTATTCCCATTCCCAGATCTCCCGCCCAATAAGGTCTTTCAAACACTTCTTCCGAGGAATTTCAACATATCCCGCCTCGAAAACGCATGCCCGCGCCTTGCTGCGCCGATGCGAGACCGTCAGTGGAGCCCCAGCCAAGGGTAAAGCACAAGGAAGTATCGAGCGACATGATTGGCTCGGTGGGGATGGGGGCTGTCGGCGGCGAGGTAAAGACCTGGCCCTGATTAGAAAGGGAGGAAGTCTCGAGCAAGGGTGCTGTTGTTGCTGGGAGCGGCGCCATTGCTGAAGAGAGTAGGGCGCCAGTCCAGCGTACAACACAACGAAGTCTCGAGCGGGAGCTCTGGTTTTGTTGGGACGGCGGTTGTCGGCGGCGAGGAGGAACACCGCAGCACCGTCCTGAGGAAAGAGGGAGGAAGCCTCGAGCGGGAGCGTTGTTCTTGCTGGGAACGGCTCCAACCCTAGAGAGAGTATCCAACGTAAAACGGGAGGAATTCTCGGGCGGGAGCGCTGGTTTTGTCGGGACGGCGGTTTTCGGCGGCGAGGAGGAGCACCGCCTTGAGTAAGAAAGGGGAGAAGTCTCGAGCGGGAACGTTGTTGTTGCTGGGGGCGGCGCCGATGAGAGAAAGAGTAACGCGCCAGTCCAAGGTACAACGGGAGGACGTCTCGAGCGGCAGCGCTGGTTTTGCCGGGACGGCGGTTTTCGGCGGCGAGGAGGAACACCGCCTTGAGTAAGAAGGGGGGAAGTCTCGAGTGGGAGCTGTTTTGTCGGAACGGGGGCTGTCGGCGGCGAGGAACAGCACCGTCCTGAGGAAAAAGGGAGGAAGTCTCGAGCGGGAGCGTTGTTCTTGCTGGGAGCGGCGCCAGTTCAAAAGAGAGTATCCAGCGTGAAACGGGAGGAAGTCTCGGGTGGGAACGCCGGTTTTGTCGGGACGGCGGTTTTCGGCAGCGAGGAGGAGCACCGCCTTGAGTAAGAAAGGGGAGAAGTCTCGAGCGGGAACTTTGTTGTTGCTGGGGGCGGCGCCGATGAGAGAAAGAGTAACGCGCCAGTCCAAGGTACAACGGGAGGACGTCTCGAGCGGTAGGGCTGGTTTTGCCGGGACGGCGGCTGTCGGCGGCGAGCGAGAGCACCGGTCCTGAGTAAAAAAGAAAGAAGTCTCGAGCGGGAGCGTTGATGTTGTTATTGGGGGGCCGGTTTTGGCGCCCCCTCAAACCGCTCGAGCGTCGAGGCGAGAGTGTTAAAGCGCCTGGTGGGGTCCAACAACAAATGTTTAGAATTAACATTTAACAACAGCACCAACAACAACAGCAACACCACCACCAACAACAACACCAACACCAACACCAACACCACCAACAACAACAGCACCAACAACAACACAACACCACCACCAACAACAAGAACAACAACAACACTGCCAACAACAACACCAGCAACAACAACAACAGCAATAACAACAATACCAGCAGCAACAACAACAACAGCAACAACAGCAACAGCAACAACAACACCGCCACCAACAACACCAACAACACCACCAACAACAATAACAGCAACAACAACACCGCAACAAGCAGAATTCTCACCACGGATCCCCACTTCAGCCACGCACCCAGGGACAATGAATGACCGTTCGGCCCCCTCACTCTGATGATGCCAGCGTGCACTTTTCACGCACGCCCAGCGACCCCACACGCCCGCCTTGCGTAGGCCAGCCTAGTTGGCCTCCCAGAGTCTTAGAATAATCGAGGGGGGGACCAACCCCAGAGGACTAACACGGCCAAAAACTTCCCGTCGTGATCTTTCCGCGACTCGAGCATGTCTGGGTCCCCTTTCCCACCCTCTCACCCCCCTTCTCCCCCTTTGTCTTGAAGCGGGCCTGTCCCTCTACAGGGGGAACATTAAAACATAGTCGAAAAATAGTCAGGGGACGATTTGTTGACCATTTTCCAGCATATTTTTGGAACATTTCTGGATTATTTTTAATTTTTCGCCCAAGCTCCCCCTGTAGGGGGACAGGCCCGACCTTACCTTTGTCCTGCCATTCCCCCCCCCCCTTCGGAGCGCTGGGAGCTCACCCAGAGGCATGGAGGGTCCGAGGGGTTGAGCCGTGGTGCCCTGTTGGGCGGTCGTTTGGGGCCTGGCCTGTGGGCCAGGCGTGCTTCTCGAAGCCTGCTCGGAGCGTGGGCCGACCCG
>CAUYUJ010019339.1:97500-110000 GCA_963575745.1 Prorocentrum cordatum | reverse complement strand
ACGACGACGAGGCGAAAGCGAGCCGAAGCCCCCTGTGCCGCCGCCCCTCCCTGGAGGGGCCGCAGGGCCCCGTGCGCCTCGAGGCCTCGAGGGGCGCCTGCGGCTCCTGCCCTCCGGCGTGCCGGCGGCCCGCGGCCGCCCCCCCATTACGGGAGGGGGCCTCCCCCTCCCCCTCCCCCTCCCCTGCCCCTCCCCCTGCTCCTCCTCCTCCTCCTCCTCCTCCTCCTCCTCCTCCTCCTCCTCCTCCTCCTCCGGCGGGCCAGGTCGCTCACCGCCTCGATGAGCTCGATTTGGAGGGCACCAACCATACGCCAACACCGATCCTGGCCCAGGATCACCCTGGGCCCAGGATGGACGAACGAGCAACACGCACCCATACCCACATGGGGGGGGCAGAACGAGCTATGGGCGCGTGTTGTCGGATGGGGGTCCCCGCTCGAACGGGAGCCTTCCCAGGGGTCCGAGAACCCGCACCCATACCCATGGCCAGTCCTTCTCGCTCCGACCTCCCCATAGGTATGGGTGTGTGTTGTTCGTTCGTCAAGGATCGGGGTATGTGCCCTCCGGCGTGCGGGCGGCCTGGTGCCGCCCCCCCTGACGGGAGGGGGCTGGCGGGCCAGGTTTGTGGATGCCACGGCAATGGACGCCTTAAGCGTCCTATCATTGAAATACGAATGTGTTTAAGATGTCGGAAACATGTTCGCAGCATGTTTTGAACATGTTCGTTTTACATGTTTGAAACATGTTTAGCACAAGTTTTAGACAACTGGGAATCATTTGGCAACATGCTTCCTCTCCATTGATCGTCCTCCACAGGGCTGGGTCAATCACCGCCTCGATGAGCTCGTCTCACACGAGGCTGAGCTGGCGTGGCCCCAGATTGTCGACGCCCATCCACGTCCTCGCAGGGAAGGGCCTCGCCGCGGCTCGCACGCCCTCCACGTGTAGGCCTTGGCAGGGCTGCTCCCGCCTCCAGTGTCTTCGCCTCAGACACCTTCCTTGCGGACAGGAAGCGTCAGGCGCCCTTCGTCCAGAAGTCGTGCACCATCCAGTCTCTTCTGACCTCCTGCGGGGGTCCCGTCCTCGCAGAGGTTGTCGGAGCACTGGCCTCTGGGCCCCCGCTGAAAGTGGTGCACCGCTCCAGCAGCAGCGTCCTATGATCAACGTAACACCTGCTCCGCCCTCTCCCGCTGGCTGACGCTCGGGGCTCCACCTGCTGCCTGGCCTGCGACGAACCTTCTCGTCATTTCTTGCGCGCGGGCCGCCCAGTGGCATCCGACGGGGCTGAGGCCGCGTGGCGCCTTCCTTCCCGCCTTGGGCCCCCCCGCGCCGACGGGAAGGAGGTAGTCCGACACCAACAGCGCGCGCGGGGGCCCGTCCACCCTGGCTCCGATGGTGTTCATCACCTTCCTC
Source organism: Prorocentrum cordatum (assembly GCA_963575745.1). Classification (NCBI taxonomy): domain Eukaryota; class Dinophyceae; order Prorocentrales; family Prorocentraceae; genus Prorocentrum; species Prorocentrum cordatum. The sequence continues at coordinate 108,587 of CAUYUJ010019339.1, read as the reverse complement.
GGGCTCGCCATGCGCGTAGTGAGGCCCTTGCTCCCCTGATGATAGTGATGATGAGGAATGAATGATGCTGCTGCTGCTGATAATAATGATGATGATGATGATGATGATGATGATGATGATGATGATGATGATGATGATGATGATGATGATGATGATGATGATGATGATGATGATGATGATGATGATGATGATGATGATGATGATGATGATGATGATGATGATGATGATGATGATGATGATGATGATGATGATGATGATGATGATGATGATGATGATGATGCTGCTGATGATGATGATGATGATGATGATGATGATGCTGATGATGATGATGATGCTGATGCTGATGATGATGATGATGTTGATGATGCTGATGATGATGATGATGAACACGCTGATGATGATGCTGATGATGATGTTGATGATGATGACGGTGATGATGACGGTGATGGTCATGCTGATGATGATGCTGATGATGCTGATGCTGGCGATGCTGCTGATGATGATGGTGATGACGATGATGTTGGTGGTGATGATGGTGGTTGTGGTGCTGATGCTGATGACGACGATGATAGGGGAAACGATGATGATGATGATGGTGACCGTGATGCTGACGATGCGGCTGATGCTGAAGATGATGTTGATGATGGTGATGCTGGTGATGCTGTGATAGTGATGGTGATGGTGGTGATGGCGATGGTGATGATGCTGATAGTGATGATGATGATGACGATGACGATGACGATGATGATGACGATGCTGACTATGATGATGACCATGGTGATGGTGGTGTTGATGATGGTGATGGTGGTGGTGATGAGGATCATGTTGATGCTGATGATATGGTGACGGTGAGGATGATGATGCTGATGCGGATACTGATGATGCTGCTGATGATGATGACGCTGATGATGGTGATAGTGACGCTGATGCTGCTGTTGCAGCTGCAGCTGCTGCTGCTGGTGGTGATGATGATGCTGGTGCTGTTGTTGATGATGATGCTGATGATGCTGATGATGATGCTAATGATGCTGATAATGATGCGGGGGGGCGGTGGTGATGGTGGGCTTTGTGGTGGTGGCGGTGATGATGATGCTGCTTCTGAGGATGATGATGAGGATGCTGATGTCGCTGACGATGGTGATTATATACGATGACGATGCTGATGTTGATGATGCTGATGATGCTGATCATGACGCTGATGCTGACGATGGTAGTGGTGATGATGGTGACGATGAGACCGACAATGGTGATGCTGTGTATGCTGATGATGGTGATGAGGGTGGTTGTAGTGATACTGCTTCTGATGATGATGCGGCTGATGCGGCTGTTGATGAGGCTGCTGATGATGAGGATGATGGTGTTGATGATGATGCTGAGGAGGATGGGGATTGATGAGGAGGATGATGATGCTGATGAGGATGATGAGGCTGCTGCTGGTGATGACTATTCAATTCATCATGATGATGCTGATGATGCTGATGATGCTGATGATGCTGATGATGATAATGATGTTGATGGTTAGAAGGTTGCCAATTTTTACGATGATGTGGATTTTGGTGCTGATGACGATGGTAACGATTATGATGATGGTGGGGAGGAGGAGGAGGCGGACGATGCTGACGACGATGATGATGATGATGATGAGGAGGAGGAGGATGATGACGATATTGATGATGATGCTGCTGATGATGATGTGATGATGATGATGATGAAGAAGATGATGAAGCTGCTTATGATGATGCCGATGATGACGATGATGATGCTGATGATGATGGCGATGATGCTGCTGCTGATGATGATGGTGCTGTTGTTGTTGATGATTGTGAGGCTGATGATTATTCGTATGGCAAATGGCGATGATGAGGAGGAGCAGGAGCAGGAGGAGGAGGAGCAGGCGGTTGAGGCTGAGGGTGAGGATGAGGATTATGAGGTGGAGGGAGGCGGATTAGTGTTGGATGGAGGGGGAGGGGGAGGTACCTGCTGAAGGGTCGCCCTCGCCTCCTGGGTTTGTTCTCTGGGATGTCGTGAGCCCCGTCTCCCTGCCAGGCCACGGGTGCAAAGGCGCGGTACAGCACGTGAGTGCTTTTGTCGTTGTGCCTTCCCCCTCCTGTCCTGTGCCGACGTTGCAGGGCTGCTGCCAGTCCCCCGCTGGGCACCGTAATGAGCTCTTCGCTGAAGAGTCTGTGTCCACGGTCTCAGCATATCACCTCGAGGGGATGATTCCGTCCCTCCCCACCCCTCTTTCCCCCTCAGCATGTCCTTTCTCCTTCCTCGCCGCCCAGTCCTGGACCCGATTTCCAGATCCGACGGCAGCGCATCTCCTCCTCCTCATCCTTCTCATCCTTCTCATCCTCCCCATCCTCCCCATCCTTCGTATTGTCCTTTCCCTCCTCCTCGTCCTCCTCCTTCTCTTCCACGTCTTCGCCGTCATCGTCGTTCTCCTCCTCCTCCTCCTCGTCATCATCATCATCATCATCATCATCATCATCATCATCATCATCATCATCATCATCATCATCATCATCATCGTCATCGTCATCATCATCATCATCATCATCATCATCATCATCATCCTCATCCTCATCCTCATCCTCATCCTCATCCTCATCCTCATCCTCGTCCTCCTGTTGCTAATCCTCCGCACTTCCGCCTCCGTCCTCTCCTCCGCCTCCGTGGGGCAAGTCTCTGTAGCTTCCCTGTCCCTCTCGCTCGCTCTGCCCGGGCGCGCCTCGCGCCACCAGGGGGCCTGGCCGGCTGCTGCCGGTGAGGAGGCGCTTCTGCTCCCCTCTCGCCCGGGCGAGGCCAGAACGCGCACGCGGCGGGGCTGCCAGGGCGGCCGCGTTCCCGCGCGGAGACGTCGGCCACGGCGCGATCCCGGCCCTCCTCGCTTCTGGCTCCGCTCGCCGCGTGGCCCTGCGCTCCCCAGCTCCTCTCCCCTCTCCTTCGCGCCTCCCTTCGCGCCCTCCAGCTCTCTCCCCGCCACTGCCTCCCCTACCATTCTCGCCGCCTTCCTGATCGCCCCTGAGGCTTCTCTCCTCACTCTTGCCCTCGTCTCTCCAGCTCCTCCCCGCTCTAATTCGCGCATCCCTTCGCATCCTCCCGCCTCCTCTCAATCGAGCCCTCTACCCTAGCTGTTCTCCTCGCTCTGGCCAGCTTCTTTCCTCCTCTTTCCCCCACACTTTTACCCAGCTCTTCTCCCCTCTTTCTTTCGCCTCCTTCCGCCTTCTTCCCTCCCGTTGTCCGTCGCTGGCTATGACTCAAGCCGCAGTCGCGCGGAGGGAGGAGGAAGCTGATGATGATGATAATGATGATGATGATGGTGATGGTGATGGTGATGGTGATGGTGATGATGATGATGATGATGATGATGATGATGATGCCGATAATGATGATACTGATGAAGATGATGATGCAGATGACGATAACGATAATGATGCTGATGATGACTACGACAACGATGATGATGGTGATGATGATGCTGCTGATGATGGTATCGATTTCGATGGAGATGCTGATGAGGCTGATGATGATGACGATGATGAGGATTACGATGATGATGCTGATGATGATGGTGAACATGATTGTGATGATGATGGTGATGCTGATGCTGATGATGATGCTGATGATGCTGATGAGGATGATCACGATGGTGATGATGATGCTGCTGGTGATGATGATGATGCTGCATATGCTGATGATGCTGATGATGATACTGCTGATGATGCATCTAATGGGGATGATGCATATGATGATGATGTTGATGATGACGATGATGATGATGATGGTGGTGGTGGTGGTGATGGTGATGGTGATGGTGATGGTGATGATGATGAGGATGATGATGATGCTTCTTATGATGATGATGATGATGATGATGATGATGATGATGATGATGATGATGATGATGATGATGATGATGATGATGATGATGATGATGATCATGCGTTCAGAAGAACTAGGACGACATGCCCGGCCTCAGCCTCGCGGACCTAGTCTAAACCATATGCTTAAGATTCTTTGTTGTGTTCCACGCCGTACCGTCATCACGCGAGTGAAACTTGAAAACCTAAGTTTTAGAAATGGCCACGGCGATCTCCCCCCAGATTTCCCACAGATATTCTCCAGATCTCCCCCCAGATCTTTCTCCAGATCTCGCTCCAGATCTTTCTCCAGATCTCGCTCCAGATCTTCACTCAGATGTTCACCCAGATCTTCCCCCAGATCTTCCTCCAGATCTTCACCCAAAATTTTCCCGAGATCTTCCCCCAGATCTTCCCGCAGATCTGCCGCGAGATCTTTCCCCAGATCTTCCCCCAGATCTTCCCCCAGATATTCCTCCAGGTCTTCCCCTAGATCAAGATCTTCCCCTAGTTTTCTCCCCCAGATCTTCCCTTGGATCTTTCCCCAACTCTTTCCCCAGATCTTCCCCCAGAGTTGCACCGAGATCTTGACCTAGATCTTTCCCCGGGTCTTCCCCTAGATCTTCCCCCAGGTCTCAGATCTTCCCTTGGATCTTTCTCCAGATCCAAAGCCTATGTTCAAAAAATGGTCATGGCGATCTTCCCGCAGATATTCCTCCAGATCTTCTCCCAGATCTTGCCCCAGGTCTTCCCCCAGATCTCCGCAGCACCCCACGGGACCCCACAGCAACCCACGGGACCCCACAGCACCCCAAAGGCTCGTCCTCGGAACAGGGTCTCCCATAGAGAATCGGGCCGGATTCTCCACGGGAGACTCTGCGGGTGCTGTCGTCCGTCGTCGTCGTCGTCGTCGTCGTCGTCGTCGTCGTCGTCGTCGTCGTCGTCGTCGTCGTCGTCGTCGTCGTCGGCGTCGTGTTCCGTCGTTCGCGCCCTCCTGGTCGTAGACCTCGTCGTCGTCCTGACCGTCGTCCCCGTCGTCGCTGAACATTGTTTACTTGTTTGGTTCCCTGTTGTTTTCGTTATCTTTTTTGATACTCGTTCTGCATGCGTTCGGGAACACGTTTGGCGCATACTGTCGGGGCCCTGAATAAGGAACCTTTTTCGTTGGGGAGGGGCTCCGCGTTTCTTATGTGTTTCGCAGTTTGCCTGAGGTTTTCCTTATGTTGTCGATCGGAAATCGAAGTTCAACTTATGGGAGAAAATGGGCCTCGTTCCTTATTTTGGGTTCCTTAGGTCAATGCCCCGACTGTACTCTACACGGTACTCGCGTGCCCGCCCGTTTGGGGAATCGGGCCTTCGTTTTGCCGGGCGCCCCGTGCTCGCCGCGCGGGCACGAGCCGCGCGTTTTGGTCGCGCTCTGCCTGTGCGCACGCAAGGTGTCCATGTTTTGTTGTTGGCGCCCGCTGTCTGTTCGCGGCGTCTTCGCGCTTCGCGCGGCGCGCCTCATCCGTTTCCATTCCCACTTGCAATCTTCAGTGCGTGTATTCTTGTGGATCTTCCAGATCTTCCCGTTCACGGTTATCCGATGTGCCTTACGTCCGCCCAGGTTTCTGCGAGGTCGCGGGGACGTTCCTGCACATTTCCCCCCGATCTCCTTCCAGATGTTCCCCCCACATCTTATCCCTGATCTTCCTCCATATCTTCTTCCGGATCTCCTCCCAGATCTTCCTCCGATTTTCTTCCGCATTCGCCTTAAGATCTTCCTCCTGATCTTCCTAAGGATCTCCCCTCAGATCTTCTCGCAGACTTTTCCCCTGATATCCCCCCTGATCTTTCCCGAGATCTGCCTCCATATCTTCACCCAGATCTTTTTCTAGACTCTAGATCTTTCCCCAGATCTTTCTCCAGATTTTTCCCTTGCTGATGATGAAGCTGCTGGTGCTGGTGCTGCTGATGCTGCTGTTGATGAAGCTGCTGGTGGTGCTGCTGCTGGTGCTGCTGCTGGTCCTGGTGCTGGTGCTGCTGGTGCTGCTGCTGGTGGGCCGTCTTGGAGGCCATTTTAGGCCGTCCTGGAGGCTCCTTGGCCGATCTTCGCCTCGTCGGCGCGGATCCAGATCTTCCTCCATCTCTAACGCCGTATCACCCGCCAAATCTTCCTCGCGACATTCCCAAGTCTTCATGTAGATCTTCCCCCAGATCTTCCGCCAGGTCTCCCCCCAGATTCTCCTCCAGATCTTCCTCCAAACCTCCCACCGGAAACCCCTCCAGATGTTCCTCCATATATATATTTCCCAGATTTTCCGCCATATCTTCCACCAGATCTATCACCATATCTTCCGGCTAGACATTTCCAGATCTCCCCCCCAGATCTTCCAAGAGATCTTCCGCCATATGTTCCTCCAGATATTCCCGCAGACTTCCACCAGATATTCCTCCAGATTCTCCTTTTTGATATTTTCCAGATGATCCGGTGGATCCTCCTCCAGATCACTCTGCCAAATCTTAGCTGGACATTCCCCAGATCTGCCCAACGATCTTGATTTTCCTCCCAGATCTATCACCAAATCTTCCCCCAGATTTTCCACCAGATCTTCCACCAGACCTTCCACCATATCTCCATGCGCATTTTTTCAAGATGTTCCCCTGATGTTTCGCCAGATCCGTCTCCAGATCTATTGCCATGCCACCTGGCCAAATCTTCTTCAGGACATTCCTCGGATCTCCCCCGCAGATCTTCCAAGATATACTCTTCCAGATGTTCCTCCAGATCTTCCTCCAGATCTTCCACCAGATCTCCTTCCCGATTTTCCTCCAGATCTTCCGCCAGATATTCTGCCGGATTTTCCCACGGATCCGTCGCCATATCAACCCGCCAAATTTCTCCGCACATTCACCAGATTTTCCCCCAGATCTTCCACCAGATCTTCTCCCAGATTTTCCTCCAGATCTTCCCCAGACCTCCTGCAAGATCTCTCTCCAGATAGTCCCCCAGATCTTCCTCCAGATCTGTTGCCAGATCGCCCCGCCAAGTCTTCCTTTGAACGCTCCCCATTTATACCCTTCAGATTCTCCCGCGAGATCTTGCACGAGATCTTCCACCAGATGTTCCTCCAGATCTTCCAGCAGACTTCCCACCAGATCTTCCACCAGATTTTCCTGCAGATCCTCCTCCAGACCTGACGACAGATCTCCTCCCCCAGATTTTCCTGAAGGTACTTACCCGTTACGAAAGTTATTCATCTTGAGCACTGACGACTAGGGCGTCTCCGAGTGGCACCCCGTCCCCCCGTAGACTCCTAGCGCGGCAGTCTTCGGCCTGGCTCGGCGGGAGAGATTTCCGGGGTTCTCCCTGGTAACATTAGTAGTATATAACCAATTCAGGATAAAATCTCTCCCCCGTAAATTCACAAGGGAAAAACCACTCCCGGTCACTTCCAGGCAACTCTGAATCTCTCCCCGTATGAAACCACAAGGAAGAATCACTCCCATGCCACTTCTCACCACAGCGCCCACACATGTCAATTTTAGCCAAGATGAATTAACTTTCGTAACGGGGATGAGGACCCACGACTTTTTTTCACACGTCAATGTCAGCCAATGTCATGAGGATCCCAAATTCGATATCCGAGCGGGGCCCAGCATCGCGCTCGACTGACCTCCCCGACGCCTTGGCGAAGCGTCCCGTCCTGGGCAAGATGGCCTAGAAGGCGCGCGTGAGGCGGGTGATTAAGTCGGCGAAGTCGCAGACCGTGGCAGGCAACGTTGCCAAGGGTCTGCGGGGCACGTGCAAGAGCCTTGTGGCGGCCAAAGGCGCTGCTGTCAAGGGGTAGCGCTGGTCTCACCCTTGTAGAAGTGCAGTGTGAGATGCCGCTTACCCGTTACGAAAGTTATTCATCTTGAGCACTGACGACTAGGGCGTCTCCGAGTGGCACCCCGTCCCCCCGTAGACTCCTAGCGCGGCAGTCTTCGGCCTGGCTCGGCGGGGGAGATTTCCGGGGTTCTCCCTGGTAACATTACTAGTATATAGCCAATTCAGGATAAAATCTCTCCCCCGTAAATTCACAAGGGAGAAACCACTCCCGGTCACTTCCAGGCAACTCTGAATCTCTCCCCGTATGAAACCACAAGGAAGAATCACTCCCATGCCACTTCTCACCACAGCGCCCACACATGTCAACTTTAGCCAAGATGAATTAACTTTCGTAACGGGGATGTATTCGCCAGATCTTCCGCCAGATCTTCCTCCAGGTCTTCCTCCAGACCTCCCAACAGATCGCTCTCCAGATTTTCCTTCAGATGTTCCCCAGGTCTCCCGCCAAATCTTCCTCCAGCTTTCTTGGCATCTCACCCCTCCGAATCTTCATCTGGTCATTCCCCGCATCCCTGCCCAGATTTTCCTCCAGATCTTCCACCGGAGATCTTCCCCAAAAATTTCCTCCAGATCTTCTCCCAGGTCTTTCGCCAGATGTCCCTCCGGATCTTCCTCCAGATCTTCCCCAGATCTTCACCCAGGTTTTCTGCAGATTTATGGCCATATCACCCGCCAAATCTCCCGCTGGACATTCCTCAGATCTCCCCCCAGCTTTTCCCCCAGATCTTACATCAGATCTTCTCCCATGCGTTGTTGTTTCAGAGCGGCCCGCGAGACGCCGGGCGACGCTTTCGCGCATAATTCGTTTTTGACAAAAACAAAGCGTGACCATAAAACACTTTTTAATGGCATCCCTTGTTTTGTGTCATGCCGCGTCGTGGGTCTGGTTCTTGCTTTTAATATTCAGTTTTGTTTTCTGACCTGCTTCGGGGGTGCGATTTTCACACGACAACCTAGAACTTCGTTTTTTTTGTGATAATGATGGTTTTGATCCTGGTTTTGGTTGGTGATGATGGTTCTGGCACATGATGGTGATGATGCTGCTGCTGATGATGATGATTATGCTGCTGCTGATGATGCTGCTGATGATGCTGCTGCTGGGGATGATGCTTATGCTGTTGTTGATGACGATGATGAGGATGATGATGATGCTGATGATGATGCTGATGATGATGGTGGTCGCGGTGGATAATGCTAATGGTGCTGCTGCATATGATGATGAGGAGGATTGCTGTGGTGGTGGTCGTGATGATGACTATGATGGTGTCGCTGCTGCTGATGATGGTGTTGATGATGATGATGCTGATGCTGATGCTGCTGATGATGATGATGCTGCCGATGATGATGCTGCTGCTGCTGCTGTTGCTGATGACGATGAGGATTATGATGATGATGTTGTTGATGATGATGATGCTGATGATGATGATGATAGTGGTGATGATGAAGAGGAGGAGGACGAGGAGGAGGACGAGGAGGAGGAGGAGGAGGGAAGATTGGGAGGGAGAGGAGGGAGGACGGGAACGAGATGGAGGGGGGAAGAGGGAAGAGGAGGAGGAGGAGGAGGAGGAGGAGGAGGAGGACGAGGAGGATGAAGAGGAGCTCTTTGCGACGAAGCACCCGCCACCCGGCCTCGGAGCTGACGCCCCTGACCTACGGGGCGATGCAGCGCCCGACGGGGGTGCACCCCGCGGACGACGGGGTTCTCGTCGCGCTCCCGCGCGTCCGCGCCTTCCCGGCGGCTCTGCGCAGCCTGGCGGCCGCCGCGCCGCCTGGCCGCCGAGGCGCGCCGCCTCGCCCGCACGCGGGCCGCCGACGCGGCGGGCCCGCTTCGCCCCGGAAGGCATCCGAATGCAGGCATTTGGGTGCCCTCAGTGTCGTTTGGCCAACCCCCATCCCCATCCCCATCCCCTTCGAGACCCCCCCCAAATTACCCCCCCCCCCCCAGTTGGGGATACACCCCTCGAAACCCGAAGGGAACGGCCTACATCCCCATCTAGGGGGGTAAATCGGCCAGTGGGGCCCAGGCCGCGCCGCTGGGGATAGGGATCGGATAAACGATGCTCATGCCGACGACCTGGAGCCCATCATGCTCACCAAGTTCATCGGCACCCTCACGAGCTGGCACTGCTCCCCGCAGTACGCCGCCAACCACGAAGAAGGGCGCGGCGCGTAAGCGCCTGCTTCCACTCGACGGACCTTCATCGCAGACTCCTGCTTCATGATCTGCGCGCGTTCCTCACTGCACATCGGTACATCCATCAGCAGCTCACGCCATCCCGCAAGCAAAAGGAGCTCACGCCCACGCTGCCGCAACTCCAGCACGCTCTTCAGGATGATCTGCACCTCATCGTTGGCGAGTACATGGTCTCCGTCCGCACGTTCTGCGTCACGACCAGCGTCGCGAGCATCGCGAGCATCATCGACATTCGCGTCGAAGCCATCGGATCCATCAGTCTCGGCCGTGACCCCCTTCTCGTCGAAGAGCGCGTCGACGCCATCCTCGAAGCCGTCGGACCCTGGTATCGCGTGCACCGCGACCTTCGGGAGGCGCCGCAAGGGCTGCTCCTCCTCATCGTCGGACTTCGGGTCGACACCGTCACCGAAGCCATCGGACGCGCCGGGACCTTCGTCAGGGAGCACACCGAGCACCTTGCCCTGCACGGCCTGCAGCTCCAGCTTGCTCTTCACGAGGGCCTCCACCGGGGGCTGCTCGTCCGAGCCCGCCTCGGCCTCGGCACCACCCTTCCCAGAGCTTTCCAGAGGCGCTCCGCCAGAGCCTGTGGCTGAACACGTCCTGGGCGGTCCCCATTCGCAGCCTCGGCCTGTACCACGGGCCCCCCATGAGCCCCTCCATGGGCTGCTCCGTGGTGGGCTCGGCCGTGGACTCCTTGATGAGCCCCTCCACGCCGTGTGAGCCTTCCTCTCCTCTGCTCTGTCCTCGGCGAAGCCCTGCACCTCCAGCACGCCCTCGCCGTCGGCGCGGCAGCGCTGCGCCCCCTCCTGCGTGCGCTGGCTCTCGCTCTGGAGGTCCAGGGGCTGCACCATCAGGGACACTGCGTCGAGGTGGTCCGCCCAGCGCTCGGTGATGTCAGCGATCACTCCAGCCACGGCCTGTACGACGGCCTCCTCCGTGAGCCCATCCAGGTGAGCAACGCAAAAAAGACGGGGTCGTCTGCGCTGACATTGGCGCGGAGGTTGCCCGCGTAAGGTCGCGCGTAAGCGCCTTCGCTTCCAGCGTGGCCTACCGCGCTGGCGGCCCGCGTAAGCCACCGTGCAAGGTCGCCGTGTCATCTCGCGTGAGACCCGTGTTTGATGGTTGCTCAGGGTGGGCTCGGCCATGGGCTCCTTCAGGCGAC
>CAUYUJ010019339.1:82500-87500 GCA_963575745.1 Prorocentrum cordatum | reverse complement strand
CATGCCGTGTTAGGTTCTCCAAGGGGGGTGCATCGCACTGCAGCCTCGGAAAGGTTTTCTCCTGACGCCGCCACGCACGCCCATGCGGGTTCACAGCGTGTTGGGGATTTCCACGCCCATGCCGCCCGCCTTGTTGTAGCGCAGGCGTGTTGCGTGTGGGCCACAATGTGTATTCGTAACACCGTGCCATTACGCCAGCTTGCACAAACCCATCACGACAGTTGTTAATTACCCAGTCAGTGTCGAAGAACATGTGACACATCCCACTGTGCGTTGTGACCGCATGGCGCCCATAAAGGATGTTGATCATCCGGGCATGCTTTTGCGGATTTGTTGCTTCGTCCAGGTCAAGCTATGCAATGTGCGAGGCCGTCTGAAGCGAAACCAGGCCCAAACCAGGCCAAGCCAGGCAAATGTTGAAGACGTCTCAAGCGAAGCCGGGCCCAAACCAAGCCAAACCAGGGCCACGCCAGGCAAACTGTGAGGAGGTCTCTCTCAGGCGAGACCAGGCCCGAACCAGGCCAAACCAGGGGCCAACCCAGGAAGATGTGGAGGATGCCTCCGGCGGGGCGCGGGGCCGAGCCGGGCCAAATCAAGGGCCAGACCTGGAAGACGTCCCAGGCGGAATCGCCCGCACCAGGCTTCCTCCACTCGCCTGCACAAGGTCAGCATGAAGGGAGTGGATCAGGAGGGGAAAGAACACACAGACACAATTAATCCTCGATTCCCAGAAAATATGGGAAAATATGGGCAGTGGGGGGGAAGACAGAAACCTAGAAAATATGGGAAAATATGGGACATATTTTTATTTGTGTGTATTTATTTGTGTGTCCCAGGGCCCCTTCAGTGGAGCACCCCAGGCCGCCCCCCCCCCCGCAGGCGGAGGCCTGTTTAGAATTTCATGGGGGGGCGTTGGGGCCGCGCGCCCGCCGATGCAGCGGGGGCTGGGTGCGGCGGTTGCCCCCTTGCTTGTCGGGGGGCCTTTGGTGTGGCGTTCGGAGAGCTACTGCTGCCAAGCCTGTAGTTCACCGCCCACCAAACCACCCCAACCCAACCCGAAGGCCCCGATTTGCCCTCCATTTCCAGTGGGGGGGGTGTCCGGGAACATTGAACAAACACATATGGATCCCGTACCCCCCCCCACCCGAAATTCGGGTCTTCGGGTTGGGTTGGGGTGGTCTGGTAGGTAGTCAGTAGTATGTCCTTCGGGGCCCCACCGTGGAGCTCTCGTCCCTTTCCCAAGGGCCGTCTGCTCGTCCTCGCTGCCTTTTGGCGGTCGTGAGTCCCAGAAGCGGCCCCCTGGACGCCGAAAGATGCAAAGCCTGCGGGCCCTTAGCTGCCTCGATACGCCCGTTTTGAAACGCAACACGTCCCGTGTTCAAGACGTCCGTGCCAATACGTTGTGTGTCGGCTCCGCGCATTGGCCCACGTTTTGGCGAACGTATCGCGTCGGACCCGCGTATTCAGCCCACGTGTTGAGCTCCGTATCAATACGCTACGTGTCGCGTGTCGCGTATCGGGACAGCTAAGTGCGGGCCTCTTCTCGAGTCGCAGAGGTCTGAGGATCAGAAGCCGGGCAAGGGCTGCTAAATCCGTGGCTGCTGAAGTCAACCTCCGGGAAGCTGTCTTCGTCCTTCCAGGGAGTTGTTTTTTTCCATTCCAGGAGGGCCGTCTAAGCAGCCACGGTTTTAGCCCAAGCATTTTCTTTGGGTGGAGGGCAAAGGGTGAAATCTGAAATGCCGTTTCGATGGAGGTTCGAGGCTTGAATCTGCAAAACGTGGATCACAAGACGGATTGGTTTTCGAGGTGCGAAAGCCCATCTGGATTTCACCCTGAGCCCTCCACCCTAATAAAATGCTCACTTAGCAGCCCTCGCCCAGCTTTCGAGAGGAGGTTTCCCGGAGACCTGGGCTCCCTGAGCGAGGCGCTGAGGCGCGCCGGCCTGACCTCGGCAGCGCTCCATGAGGCCGGCGAGGTGGTGATCCTGGGCGTGCGCCCCGGCGGCGCAGCAGAAGGTTAGTTCGGTTGTTGTTGTTGTTGTTGTTGTTGTTGGTGTTGGTGTTGGTGTTGGTGTTGGTGTTAGTGTTGGCGTTGTTGTTGTTGTTGTTGTTGTTGGTGTTGGTGTTGTTGTTGTTGTTGTTGTTGTTGTTGTTGGTGTTGGTGCTGTTGTTGTTGTTGTTGTTGTTGTTGTTTTGTTGTCGTCGTCGTCGTGGTTGTTGTTGTTGCTGCTGCTGCTGCTGTTGTTGTTGTTGTTGTTGTTGTTGTTGTTGTTGTTGTTGTTTCTGCTGCTGCTGCTGCTGCGGCTGTTGTTGTTATTGTTGTTGTTGTTGATGTTGTTGTTGTTGTTGTTGTTGTTGTTGTTGTTGTTGTTGTTGTTGTTGTTGTTGTTGTTGTTGTTGTTGTTCTCTCATTCTTAAAGAATACTTATTGTTGATCCCCCCACCGGTGCACATGTTTTTTTTTTCAGTTGAAGTGCCCCTGGCGGGGCTCGCACCTTGTTTTTTGTCCAGGAAAGTCTCCCTGCTCAAACTTGCCCCCTGGCCCCCGGGTTACAACAACAACGGCTCCCGCCTGAGACTTCCTCACAATTTAGCCAGGACCCCCGCTCCCGCCCGAGACTTCCTCGCATGTTATTCAAGAATCGCGCTCTCGCTTGGGACTTCCTTACGATTTATTCAGGAATCGCTCCTCGTGCGCTCTGGAGTCGCGCTCTCGCTGGAGACTTGCTTGCAATTTGCTGAACAATAGCGCCTTTGCGTTGGCATTTCTTGCAATTTACTCCAGCGCCGCGCTCCCGACACCCAGGCACCCAGGAGTCGCGCTCACGCTTAGGACTCCTTCACAGATTACATAGGGATCGGGATCTCGCTGCCCTTCGTGGCCCCGTTGCAGCCCTTCGTGGCCCCCTCGCTTTGTTTCGTGACCCCGTTGCAGCCCTTCGTGGCCCCCTCGCTTTGTTTCGTGGCCCCGTTGCAGCCCCTCGTGGCCTCCTCGTTGCCCTTCGTGGCCCCGTTGTAGCCCTTCGTGGCCCCCTCGCTTTGTTTCGTGGCCCCGTTGCAGCCCTTCGTGGCCCCCTCTCTGCCCTTCGTGGCCCCGTTGCATCCCTTCGTGGCCCCGTTGCAGCCCCTCGTGGCCCCCTCGCTGCCCTTCGTGGCCCCGTTGCAGCCCTTCGTGGCCCCCTCGCTTTGTTTCGTGGCCCCATATCTGTATGCCCTTCGTGGCCCCCGCTCGTTCGCGCCCGTGGTGGCCCCATATGCATGCCCTTCGTGGCCCCGCTGTCGCCCTTCGTGGCCCCCTCGCTGCCCTTCGTGTCCCCGTTGCAGCCCTTCGTGGCCCCGTCCGTACCCTCCGCGGCCCAACATACGCATGCCCTTCGTGGCCCCCCGCTCGTTCGCGCCCGTTGTGGCCCCATGTGCGTGCCCTTCGTGGCCCCGCTGTCGCCGTTTGTGGCCCCCTCATTGTCCTACGTGGCCCAGGTGCTACCCTCAGTGGCCCCATCGTTGCCTTCTGTGGCCCCGCATTATCTGCCCTTCGTGGCCCACGCTCGTTCGCGCTCTTCGTGGCCCCGTACGCATTCCCTTCGTGTCCCCGCCGTCGCCCTTCGTGGCCTACTTCGTGTCCTTCGTGGCTCTGCTGTCGTTCTCTCTCGCTCTCGCTTTCGCTCGTCGTCGTCGTCGTCGCCGTCGTCGTCGTTGCCGTCGTCGTCGACGTCGTCGTCGTCCTCGTCGTGGTCGGTCCCCTGTCCGTCCCTCTTGGGGTCGGGTCGACGGTCCGCGGCCGCCCCGCCGATCAGCGCTGCCGCTGGCCAGGCCGACGGTCCGCGGCCGCCTCGCTGCTTGCCGGGGCCTGGCCTGCAAGGAAGAAAGGTATACCCCCGAAAACGGCGGGTATCGAGGGTTTGGGAAATTTGCGTTATTCGACACTCGAGCAGATAAGGGCGAACAGTCTTAAACTGATTGTTGTTGTTGTTGCTGTTGTTGTTGTCGTCGTCGTCGTCGTGGTCGTGGTTGTGGTTGTTGTTGTTGCTGTTGTTGTTGTTGTTGGTATTGGTGTTGGTGTTGTTGTTGGTGTTGGTGTTGGTGTTGTTGTTGTGGTGGAGGTGGTGGTGGTGGTTGTGGTTGTTGTTGTTGTCGTCATCGTCGTCGTCGTGGTTGTTGTTGTTGTTGTTGTTGATGTTATTGTTGTTGTTGTCGTTGTTGGTGTTGTTATTGTTGTTGTCGTCGTCGTCGTGGTTGTTGTTGTCGTTGCTGCTGCTGCTGTTGTTGTTGTGCTCGTCGCCGTCGTCGCCGTCGTGGTTGTTGTTGTTTCTGCTGTTGTTGTGGTTGTTGTTGGTGTTGGTGCTAGTGTTGTTGTTGTTGTTGTTGTTGTTGTTGGTGTTGTTGTTGTGGTGGCGGTGGTGGTGGTGGTTGTGATTGTTGTTGTTGTTGTTGTCGTCGTCGTCGTTGTTGTTGTTGTTGGTGTTGTTGTTGTTGGTGTTGTTGTTGTTATTGTTCTTGTTGTTGTTGTCGTCGTGGTCGTCGTGGTTGTGGTGGTGGTGGTGGTGGTGGTGGTGGTTGTTGTTGCTGGTGTTGTTGTTGTTGTTGGTGTTGATGTTGTTGTTGTTGTTGCTGCTGTTGTTGTTGTTGTTGCTGTTGTTGTCGTTGGTGTTGTTGATGTTATTGTTGTTGTTGTTGTTGTTGTTGTTGTTGTTGTTGTCGTCGTCGTCGTCGTCGTCGGCGTGGTTTTGTTGGGGTTGCTGCTGCTGCTGCTGGTGTTGTTGTTATTGTTGTTGTTGTTGGTGTTTGTGTTGGTGGTGTTGTTGTTGTTGTTGGTGGTGGTGTTTGTGTTGTTGTTGTTATTGTTGGGATTATTGTTGTTGTAGGTGTTCTTGTTGTTGTTGGTGTTGTTGTTGTTGTTGTTGTTGTTGTTGTTGTTGTTGTTGTTGTTGTTGTTGTGGCGGTGGTGGTGGTTGTTGTCGTCGTCGTTGTCGTCGTCGTTGTTGTGGTTGTTGTTGTTGTTGT
>CAUYUJ010019339.1:70000-77500 GCA_963575745.1 Prorocentrum cordatum | reverse complement strand
CTGATGATGATGCTGGTGATGACGATTATGGTGATGCTGATGCTGATGATGTTGCTGCTGATGATGATGCTGATGCTGATGATGAGGATGCGGGGGAGAAGGAGGAGGAGGAGGAGAAGGAGGAGGAGGAGGAGGGACAGGGAGGGGAGGATGAAGAGCACCAGCAGGAGGCTGAACAGGATCATATTGCAGCCAAAACTAAGAATGTGTTTTGTTGCCTTTGTGTTTTAGCATTGCCTGGTATTATGTGTTTGCGATGCTTGCTGTTGTCTGTTTGCTCTTGCTTGTCTGCCGTATTGATTCACTGCAGTGCTTCTGAGACTCCCCTGAGGAGCAGGATGAGGATGAGGATGAGTGTGAGGATGATGATGATGAGGAGGAGGAGGACGAGGAGGAGGAGGAGGCGGATATTGTGTTAGATTATTTCGTTCCGACTGTGAGCGAGCAGGTGCGAGGCAGTAGTGTAGCATTCAGCGGTCAGGTAGCAGGCATGACAGTATCAATGGATCGTCTGCTCGCTTATTTGGCTCAAGCGCTATTGCTTTCTCATGGAAAAGCTCCTGGCAGATTTTCATAGTAGCGAAGCCCGTGGTTCGCCACACGGGTTCCAGAGCAGAGATGGCTGCGGCGACAGCTGTAGCTGCCCTCACGAACCCTGGAACCAACGATCCAGGTTACGCTGTGTGGTTACCTGAAATACGGGAAGCCTGGTACAATCTGGGCACGATATGGTTCGCGGAACTGTGCAACGCAGGTTACGAGAACGGGGGCTTCAGGTACGTGGGCACAGCGCCGAAAGCCAATCATGAAAACATTACGTGGTTCTGCTGCCACACAGGGCGCCAGGACTCCTGGCAACGATGGAGCATTCACAATGTTGTAAATGAGCTGCGCGTGAATGTTCTTTGATCTCAATTGCAACATGTGTTGCGAGGGTCAGTTCAAGAACTCAAGGAGTACGCGCGGAAATAATTCCAACATCTACTGGCAACTTCGGAGCATGTTACGAAGATCGCTGGGGCAATGCAATCCGCAGGAAGCGCCGGGACAGGCGTAGGTGGAAACAAACCCGTGATTGATTTCACGGCTGTTCAACCGATGAAGACGTTCTCAGGGGACACGGCCAAGGTCAGATACTGTACCGAATCATGTTGAATGTATTTGGTTAAGTGAAGCACGGCCACTGGACACCCCTCAAGAATTTGAGCAACACATCCGGAACCATGGATGGAACAGTTCCACATGACGAAAAGCGTCGGGAACCAAAGGGAGGGACATTACCCAAAGGGGGGTATGCGTTGGATGAAGGCGACTCTTCCACGTTTGGCGATGCCCTTTTGGTATTTGTAGCATGGCAAACTAGGGGGAACATGCCCCAGGGGAAGCTTGATGGCCTGCATGAAGGAGACGGTCTGACGGCCTACCACAGGATATACCAGCGGTGCTTTGCGGTTATCGGGGTTATTCTTTTGGCACAAGATGAACTTGTCTATGAACTCCGACAATACAGTAGCATATTAATGAATGAGGTGGTTGTCCAGAGTCGATCGACATGTATGCGTCTCTCTATCCGTTACCATTGCCATTCAGGGTTGCAGCCTTGAGAAACATTCGAGCCCACGCAGGCGATTGGTTTGATGACTGGCAGCAAAATTACTTGAAGACCACCAAATCGTTGAACAACGACACATGCCGAGAACTTTTCGCTCAGTGCGGGGATTGGGCAAGGAAGACAAGGTTAGATGCGGGCACGGAAAACGCCGATGCAATTGAAATTGGCCAGGTTAACGATGACGACAGTGGAAATTGGGAAGCCAATGGTGGCGATGCAGGTTATTGGTACGAGGTAGGTAACTGGTGGCCATGGACTGTGGAAGCTCTGACCGAGAACGGCAGCGCGAACGAAGTTAGTAAACGAAAGGGTGAATGCACAGGTGTGGCAGGAACGGGCGCTTGGCCAAGGATTGCACCACCAAAGGAGCCGTTAAAGGAAAAGGAGGTGGAACAGGATAATGCAACATTTTGAAGGGTTACCAAGGGGTGCATGCGGGAGGATACGCGCGGGGATATACAGACACCCGTGTTCACTCAGGGTGTACTCAAAGGGAGGCTACACAGGGGGCCCCTGGGGAGGTTGCCAACGGGGGGCGAATCCCAGGCATGAAAAGAGGAGATAAAAGAGTATTTGTGCCGATCAGTGAGAGGGAGTGCTGCGCATGCAAGCGAAAAAGGGTCCCGCTTCAGCCTTCTGCCCCAAGAACACCAGTGATATTTCTTGAGGTCAAGGGGGGCAGGAAACCCGGGAGAGCCCGCGCGCATGCTAGGGCAACCTCCACCAGGGCCCGGGTGCTATGGCGTCGAGTAGGGCGGAGTTACTGACGACAGTAGAGGCGCTGATGAAACCAAAACACCTGGGCCACCTAGGGGGGAACAGGAGTGGAGGACGCAGTGCCATGTGACGGAGAGGAGGAATCGGGAAACCATATTAGGGATCGAAAGAAAAAATATCACTGCATGAGTGCGGCGTTAACTACAACCATGGCGCCAACTGGGACAATCGAATTTCGGAGTGTATCAAGCAGGGGAACAGTTTTACGCACACATGCATTTACCTATAGTTAGTGGAGATGGAGGTTCCCGACAAAGAAGTCACTGAAGTACTGGTGAGGGACCGGGGAAGTTGGATGGATGCTGTTCTTGTTGCTGTGGATTCAGGGGCTCACGACGCTGTTGGGCCCCCTAATGTGGGAACTCACTTCCTCGCCAAACTCGCGGAGGCCTCCAAGAACGGCAAACACTGCAGTGCGGCGATGGGGTTTAAAGGCGGTCATCCAAGTAGCCAGTCAGAAACATGTATTTGGGCCTGCTCGTGAGATGGTCGAAGCAGCGAATCGCATTGTGCTAGATCGAGACAGCGATGGGTGATCCTGCGTTTACATTGAGAGCGAAGCAAGTGGGCAAAAAGGCGACGATCAACGAGAACCGATGTAACTTCCAGTTCGCCATCCGGGTCCCCAAAGGAGCTGCGAGTCGAGAGGGGGCGAGAAAGGTAATTGGGAGAGGCTCGTGAGGGGGGATTTGGGGATTTCCCAAGCATGGAACGGGGAGATGGCGGACCTGTTCTACTGAGTCTGGCGGGCCCGTAAGCCCAAGTCAAAATCCAGCCATCATCCACCCGAGAGGCAGGATGATGAGGAAGAGGAGGTGGATAAGCAGGAGGAGAAAGAAGAGGAGGCGAAGAAGAAGAGGAGGAGGAGGAGGAGGAGGAGGAGGAGGAGGAGAGGGGGAGGATGAGGAGGAGAAGCTGGAAGAAAAACAGGAGAGTGCGGAGGATGAGGATGAGGATGAGGATGAGAATTTGGCTTGGGCGCGGGGCAAGGGGAGGATGATGACGATGACGACGAGGGTGCGCGCGCGCGGCAGGACTCCCTGACCACGCCGCCGCCAGCAACGGGGGCCTCAGGGGTCGGCGGACCGGCGGAGGCGTGGGGCGAGGACGCTTTCGAGAAGAGGTGCCTTGGTTTCCATCCCTCCGTCCTGTTCCTCCTCCTCCTCCGAAGCGGCCATTGACCACCTTGCCTTCGCTCCTCCCAGAAGCTATCGTGCCTGAAAGGAGTGATGTCTTGTCGAATTTGTGGGCGGTGTTGTGCAGCCGCTACCCAGCTCTTTTCCTGTTCCTTTCCCCCACAGGGCCACACGAAAGCGGGCCTTGGTGTGTTGTCAAGTGTGTCTGGGGGTGTACCGCCGAACACCAGGATGCAATTCCCCAAATGATTCTGAGATCGTGGGCCCCCGCTTGTCGAGGAGAGCCCAGGACAGATTCAGATTCCTCTTGCATCTCTTCCCTCCTGCATTTTCTCCCTCTCCTCCCTCTTTCCGTCTCGTCCCCTCCTCTTTCCTCACTCCCACTCCATTCACTCTCCTCCTGCTCCTAGCTGGTATTCTGATTGCATTGCTTGAGTGCTTATGCTCAGGCAGTCGCATTCCTCACAGGGCTATATGGCAGGCTGCGATGTCAGAGCCACTTTTGCGAACGGCACGGTTGCGGCCAGATGCAGTAAGGACCACTTGCCAAATTGTCAATACACGCGTTTATTAAGACGTTTCCGTGTACCCCCAAGGCGGAGGAGGTGGATGATGTTGTTGATGATGATGATGATGATGATGATATTGATACTGATACTGATACTGATACTGATACTGATACTGATACTGGTACTGATGATGATGATGATGCTGATGCTGATGATGATGATGCTGATGATGATGATGACGATGATGATGATGATACTGATGATGATGATGACGATGATGATGCTGATGATGATGATGATGATGATGATGCTGATGATGATGATGATGATGATGATGATGATGATGAATATGATGATGATGATGATGATGATGATGATGATGATGATGATGATGCTGCTGCTGATGATGCTGATGCTGATGCTGATGCTGATGCTGATGCTGATGCTGATGATGATGATGATGATGATGATGATGATGAGGAGGAGGAGGAGGAGGAGGAGGAGGAGGAGGAGGAGGAGGAGGAGAGAGGAGGACGGAGGAGGGAAGAGAGAGGTGGAGGAGGAAAAGGAGGGGAGGGAGGAGGAGGAGGAGGAGGAGGAGGAGGTGGAGGATAAGGAGGAGGAGCAGCAGGAGCAGGAGGGGAGCTCGATTTCAAAACCTTGTCGTCGATGATTCTTCTTGCAGTCCCTCGGAGGTGGAGCCCACCCAAGTCATTGACCCGTTTCCTTCGGTCATGACGAACTTGATTGCAGCGTAAGTTTGGACCGAACGGGCTTATCAGCGCTCCCGAGTTTGGTGACGGTTTGAATGCCAAATGGGATTTGACCAGTGAGCAACGTCTGGACTACGGTAGATGTGAGGGTACGAGTGCCAATGGTTGCGCCTACCGCAGCGTTCAAGAGCAGAGCAAACGCTTAGCTAGGGCGCGATATGTTGCTTCTCGTGTTGTCAGCCTTATGGGTGCTGGGTTCAACGTCAGCACGGCCATGAGCAGGTCTCCTGCTGCCACTATTGTCTAGGGATTGGATGCCACTGGCCTGGCCGACTTCCTGCGGCGCGCGCAGCGCCTTGCAGCTCTGAGGGCCGAGGGCAGAGGTCCCCCCAGCACGCCTGTGGCCGTGAGGCTGCGGGCTCCTCCCCTCTTTCCCCCTCTCCCTCCTTTTCCTCGAACTCCTCCTCCTCCTCCTCCTCCTCCTCCTCCTCTTCCTCCTCCTCCTCCTCCTCCTCGTCCTCCTCCTCTTCCTCCTCCTCCTCCTCCTCCTCGTTCTCCTCCTCCTCCTCCTCGGTGGACCTCGCCCAGACTGCGCTGCCAGGACTGTTCGCACGATGTCCAGCGCCGCCGCCTTCAGAAACCCCTTCCGGGGCGACTTTGGCATCGCGGACTTCTCGCCATCTGTCTCCACTGAGCTAGTGCGTTCGCCTCTACTTTTTTGTTCTGCGGCCCGCAAGGAAAAGTCCAGAGGGCGTGTTAATCAGGCTAACTGGGGCACAGAGCCAGATAATTCGTGCACATGCAGAACAATTGGGGAAAACACGTTCGCCTCTACTGGCAGCTGCAGAAATTTCTTCCCCTCGTCGCGTGGGCTGCGCGTAGATATGGCCGCTCCACTGGGCTCCCGTTGCCGCAATGCTTGCTCACAAGTTCACTTGCGCGTGGACACGCATACGTGTGGGCTGCTCAACGAGAAGCCTGGCTCGAGGCAGACACTGGCGACAGGCCAGGTCTCACGCTCACGGCAAGGCTCTGCATGACCGATCCCCTCCGAGGAACGAGGGAAGCTCCGTCCCATAGTTTCTGCGAGGGTCTGCGGCTTTTCGCTGCCACAGCCGTTTTTGCCTCACGTGGACTGGACTGACCTGGCAATTCAACGTGGACTGCGAGGCGCGAGCAGGGCACTGCGCCCCCGCGCGCGCGAGGGGAATCCATTTCCGAGAGATCTCCCAGCGCAGTCAGCCCCCCCACCCGCGCCCCCCTGGAAACCCAGCAACAAGGACCAGTGCGAGCGTGCCTGGGATCGTGGGATCCCGAGGTCGCTCCAAAGTCATATTGTGATATGCTGGAGGCGGGGTGCAGATCCCGACGTGCAAAAACACCGGTTTTCAACATACCGCGCCACTGCGCAGAGGTCACGCAAAGTCCCGAACCCCGTATCGCGTCGCCGCGAAGCTTTCGGAGTGCCGATGGGGGACCACCGTCGACCCTCTCATCTTCGTCGCCGACGTTAGCCATCATCCTTGCTGCTCGCTTGCCGTCAGCTTCCAGATGACAGAATCTTCCCCTGTTGCGTCGGGCGTCGTCGCAGAGATCAGAGCCCGTGGCAATGGCGCTGTGGTCTTGGAGGGCCTCGGCCGGATCCTCCTCCAGTGATCTGCTCTGACAAGGACGTACACCATCGCCAACATTCGGTATCGTTTTAACCAATCCCCATCCCCATCCCCATCCCCTTCGAGACCCCCACCAAATTACCCCCCCAGTTGGGGATACACCCCTCGAAACCCTAAGGGCCTAAGGGAACGACCTAGATCCCCATCTAGGGGGGTAAATCGGCCAGTGGGGCCCAGGCCACGCCGCTGGGGATGGGGATCGGTTAAACGATGCTCAAACACGTCCGCGTCCATTCTGGCTCCGACGACGCAGGTGCCATTGAGGCTCGCTCGGCAACAAAGGCGTGATTGAGCCCCAAGAAACGTGAGCTTCAGCCATTGGCCGCGCCATCCAGCTCTCCGATGTTGCCGAATTTCCAGCAGCAGAGGTCAAACGGTTGAAAACGGAAACCTCCCCTGGCCTGACCCAGACAGAGAAGAGTTTAATGCTTGATTGTTCTGTGCGTTCTGTTGTGAAGATGTTGCGTTTTAGCCGTGTGGCGGCGATGGTGTCCATCGAGCAGACCCCCTTCTTTCAAATTCTAGACGCTTCGCGTAACCCCACCAGCCCATCCAGAAACCATGAACAGACGAGTTGCCCTGATCAGGGATGTGAAGTAGAAAACAATGGAATAAAGAGTTGGGTAAGACGTCGCACCTCAAGAGGGGGAGGAGGGAGGAGGAATCGGAGGAGGAGCAAGAGGAAGGGGAGGAGGAGGAGGAGGAGGAGGAGAAGGAGGAGGAGCAAGAGGAATATGAGGAGGAGGAGGAGGAGGAGGATGATGAGAACCAGTGTAGACCCAAGATTCATCAACGATGTTGGAATACACCCTCCCCCCACGCTCCCCCTTCAGAGGCCCTTACAATGTGCGCCCCCCGCTGGGGGACAACCGTGCGAAAATCTTGACGCGTGCCAAAACACCATTCTCAGGATTTCAACACCGCGAGTCAACTTGACTGTTGCGTCTCGACGATTCTGAATCGTGCCAAAACATTATTCCTGGGACCTCAACACCGCGAATCAACGTGACTGCTGCGCCCTGACAGTCCTTTATCGTTCCAACACACCGTTTCAGGAATCTTTACCATGGGAACCAGTGA
>CAUYUJ010019339.1:47500-60000 GCA_963575745.1 Prorocentrum cordatum | reverse complement strand
CCGGCGCGATGCGGCAGGGCGTCCCGCCCGGCCCCCCCCCCGCGCGCGCTCCGCGAGGCGCCCCGCGGAGGCGCCCGCGGAGCCCCGGCGGCAGCTGGAGTACCCGGCGGACGACCACGCAGAGGCCTGGCGCCAGTCGTGCCCGGGCGCGCGTCACCACTGTCGTCGCCGTCGTCGTCGTCGTCGTCGTCGTCGTCGTCGTCGTCGTCGTCGTCGGCGTCGGCGTCGGCGTCGGCGTCGGCGTCGGCGTCGGCGTCGGCGGCGTCGTCGTCGTCGTCGTCGTCGGGGGCGGCAAAGAGGGGGGTGATGACTGAAGGGGGGGTGGATATCATGGCGGGGGCCATGATGTTTCCCCAGATTTCATGGCGCCTCTTCTTGCTTCATTGCGTCCCCGGCTCCCCCGCTGGGCCGCGCACATGCCGCCGGTCATGATTTGCACCCCCCCCTCTTTGACGCCCCCCTCTTTGCCGCTCCCGATGTCGTCGTCGTCGTCGTCGTCGTCGTCGTCGTCGTCGTCGTCGTCGTCGTCGTCGTCGGCTTGGGGAGGGGGACGCCAGGCTCGGGGTTCTGGGCTTGTGGACGTCGACTAGTGGAGAGGAAGCGCGCTGCCAAATAATTTCCAGATGTCTAGATGGTCTTTGAAATACGTATGTTTAAAATTTGTAAAAGACATTTTAGAAACATGCTTAGAACATGTTTTACACATTTTAGACACATCTTTAATTCAATGATAGGATTGTTAGAGTGTCCATTGTCATGGCATCCTCAATTCTAGGTTCGAGGTTTTCGGGCGTGCTCGTTGGCTCGTGGCGGTCTTCCAGCCTCGGGGTGCCAGCAGCTGCGCCTCGCCGACTGCGTTCGGGGCGTGCCCGGCTCATCCCGAACGGCTGCCGGAGAGCCGAGTTGCGACCCGAACGCCAGGGGACAGCGTCGTCGAGGGTCGAGGGTCGATGGTCGAGGGTCGAGGGTCGAGGAGGGGGGAGTGAGGCAGGGAGTGAGAATGGGAGGGGAGGGAGGGAGGGAGGAGGGAGGGTGGATGGAGGAGGGGGGACGAGGAGGGGAGGATGGTCGAGGAGGGGGGAGGAAAACGCTGTGGGGCCCTCCTGTCTCGCAATTCGCGCATCCTCATCATCATCATCATCATCATCATCATCATCATCATCATCATCATCATCATCATCGTCATCGTCATCGTCATCATCATCATCATCATCAGCATCATCAGTATCATCTGTATCATAAGAATTATCACCATCCTCAGTAACATCATCATGACCATCAGCAATGTCAGCGTCATTATCAGCATCATCGTCATTGCCTGCATCCTAATCATTATCATCACCATTATCGTTATCAACATCATCATCGAATGCATCATAATCGGCATTATCATCATCAGCATCATCATCATCGTCATCATCATCGTGATCCCATGACCCTTCTTTTGTGCGATTATAACCCGCACTTTTTTATACAAGCACTGACATCCCTGATATGGTAATTCACCCTTTGATTCCTCATGAACTTCTTTGTATACTTCTCATCGTTCTCCCAGCTCTTTTGCATTCCTCTAATGGAAACGCCCGACGCTTATAATCCTTTTACCAAAGAGTTTTAAGTGTGGGGGGATCTGCAGTGGCGGCACCTTGAGCCCAGGAAAGATCGAGAGGAAAACCGGAGAACAGGAAAAACAGGAAAACACCAGTGTCTTCATATAGGGAAGTCGGGAAAAGCTAGGAATACCTGTAACTGTTGGTATTGTTATGGTGCAGACGTTCCACACTTAGAATTCCACACTTAGAATCCTTTTGTAGCAGCCTTTACAACAGGACTCCTTGTGTGGCGACCTTACGCAAGGATTTCAAGTGAGGGGGATCTGGAGTGCCCTCCTCACTTAGAGAATCCTTGTGCGACAGCCTTTACAAAGGGAATCCTTGCGTGGCGGCTTTACAAGCGGGTTTCCATTGCGGGGGGATCTGCAGTGGCGGCACGTTGAGCCCAGGAAAGCTAAAGAGGAAATCAGGACAAGCAGGAACAACATGAAACAACCTGTGTTTTCACATGGCAAAATCAGAACAGCTAGGAAGACCTGTGACTGTCGGTACCTTTATGGTGCAGACGTTCTGGACTGAAAACCCTTTAGCAGCAGCCTTTACAACAGGATTCCTTGTGTGGCGACCTGACACACGGATGTTACGTGTGGGGGACTTGCAGTGGCCTCCACATTTAGGATTCTATTGTAACAACCTTTACAGTCGAATTCCCGTTGTGGCGGCCTTACAATCGGGTTTTCTTTATGGGGGGATCTGCAGTGGCGGCACCTTGAGCCCAGGAAAGTTAGAGAGGAAAACAGAAACAAAAACAAGAAACACAAGAAACAACTCGTGTTTTCACATGGGAGGCAGACAAAAAGCTAGGAATACCTGTGATGGTGCGCCGTGAAGCTGCGGAAACTTACCCCGAAAGCAGGAAACACAGGAAGCATATGAAACAACATGTGCTTTCACATGGGAACAGGAAGCACAAAGGACAACCTGTGTTTGTCATCATTATTGATGGCAAAATCAAGAAACACGTAGGCAGTCACAGGTTTTCCTTTGTTTT
Source organism: Prorocentrum cordatum (assembly GCA_963575745.1). Lineage (NCBI taxonomy): Eukaryota > Dinophyceae > Prorocentrales > Prorocentraceae > Prorocentrum > Prorocentrum cordatum. The sequence goes on along the minus strand of CAUYUJ010019339.1, from coordinate 57,396 downwards.
CTTTTTTTTGGCTGTGAACACAGGGACTCTTTGTGTGGCGACCTTACGCAAGGATTTCACGTGAGGGGGATCTGGAGTGCCCTCCTCACTTAGAGAACCCTTGTGCGACAGCCTTTACACAGGGAGTTCTTGTGTGGCGGCTTTACAAGCGGGTTTCCATTGCGGGGGGGGGTCTGCAGTGGCGGCACTTTGAGCCCAGGAAAGCTAAAGAGGAAACCAGGACAAACAGGAACAACATGAAGCAGCCTGTGTTTTCACATGGCAACATAAGAAAAACTAGGAAGACCTGTGACGGTCGGTACTTTTATGGTGCAGACGTTCTGGACTGAAAAGCCTTTTGCAGCAGCCTTTACAGCATACTTCCTAGTGTGGCGACCTGACACACGGATGGTAAGTGTGGGGGATTTGCAGTGGCTTCCACATTTCGGATTCTTGCGTAACAGCCTTTGCAATCGAATTCCCGTTGTGGCGGCCTTACAATCGGGTTTTCTTTATGGGGGGATCTGCAGTGGCGGCACCTTGAGCCCAGGAAAGTTAGAGAGGGAAACAGAAACAAACACAATAACCACAAGAAGCAACTTGTGTTTTCACATGGAAAACAGGAGCAAGGTAGGAAGACCTGTGATGGTGCGCCGTGGGGATGCGGAAGCTTACACGGACAACAGGAAACCCATGATAAACATTGAAGGAACATATGTTCCCACATGAAACAATAAGAATCACAACGAACAACCTGTGATTGTCATTATTCGTGTTGGTACAATGAATAGAAAATGCGTCGACGGTCGCAGGTTTCCATGTTGTTTCGTATTGTTGGCGGTGAGAACACCGGTTTTTATGGTTATTCCTGTTTTCTTGTTTTCTAAGTAAGCCTTCGCGGCTCCGCGGCTCTGCTTCTGGTGCAGCGTGGGGCTGCGGAAGCTTACCAAGAAGCCATCACAGCATGCAACGCATGATCAACTTATGGTTTTACATGGGACAACTAAGAAAAACAAGGGAACACCTGCGACTGTCTTCCTTCTGAATGGTACAATCAATTAAAGCGTCGGCGGCCACAGGTGTTCCTTAGGTTTTGTTTGGTTTCTCTTCATTTGTGGCTTTGCAAACGCTTCTTCCAAGTTCCCCCCCACACATTTGTATGGTTGTCCTTAGTTTTCCCAGTTGCTGTTGCCAAGTTGTTTTTTTCAAGTAGGCGTTCCTTTGTTTTTTTCCCAAGGGCGTCCTGTTTCCCTGGTCCGCCTTCGCGGCTCCGCGGCCCTGCCTCTGCAGATCTCGCGCCACCGAAGCCAGGTTGCAAACGGGTTATGCTGTGATCTCGTCTGTTGCGATCAATGTCAAGAGGGGAACGACTCGGGGGGGAGGAGGAGGAGCAGGAGGAGGAGGAGGAGGAGGAGGAGCAGTTCTCGCAGTTCTTAACACCAGATGGCTGCGAGGTTGTATGTTCTCGCCGTTTGCGACCGAGGAGGGCCCCGCAGCGTTCCTCTCTCTCTCTCTCGAGGGGGGGGGGAGATAAGCCTGTAAACCCTTAAGCCCTTAAGCACTGAAGCTTTTAAGCTCTAAAGCACTTGAAGCCTCTAAGCCCTTGAACCTTTTGGCACATGAACCCTTGCGCGCTCAAACCCTGTGTGCCTTTTAACCTTTGATCCTTTAAGCCCTTCACCCCTTAAGCCGTTGAACCCTTGAGCTTTTATGCCCTCGAACCCTAGATCCCTGGTCCCTTATAATACCATCCCCTGACAACCCTTAGAACCTTAAGCTTTTGAGCCCTTAATCCTTCTAAGCCCTTATGCCTTTGACCCCTCAAGCGTTTCAACCCCCAAATCCTTGAGCCCTCAAGTCCTTGTGCCCTTAAACACTTAATCCCGTAAAGCATGAACCCTTAAGCCCTGAAGTTCTTAAACCGTTAAGCTTTCAAGCCTTTCAACTGCTAATTCGTTAAGCCCTTAAACCCTTCAAGTAACATCCCTGGACAACCCTTTTTCCAGGTTGTCCAGGGGTTGTATTTTTAATTTTTGTGTAGACGGTACAGCGCCGATCCAAACACCGCCATCCACATGTACATCTTGAGCATCACATCATCGTAAGCCGTTTTGGTACACATCCTAACCTGGGCAGTGATGTGAGTTTCTGGAATTATTGTGCACACACACGCGGATTATCTGGTTTTGGGCTGTACTAACAGCGCCCCACTATTACAATCTTAGGGTGAGGCTCCTTGGTCGGTTGGAATTTGTGGCAGTCTGTTTCCCGGTGGAGCCGGGTGAAATTCCGTGCCCGCCGGTGACTGACTGACTGATTGACTGACTGATTGACTGACTGATTGACTGACTGAACGTCAGGAGGGCACCTTGAACAACACATTTCAAACCGCCCGCGGGCGCGCGACCGCAACTGGGCGACACATTTCGACCCGTCCACGGGCGCGCAACCCCAACCGCACCTGGGCGACACATTTCAACCCGCCCGCGGGAGCGCAACCGCAACCGCGCCTGTGCGACACACTTCAAGCCGCCCGCGGGCGCGCAACCGCAACTGGACGACACATTTCAATCCGCCCGCGGGCGCGCAACCGCAACCGCATGTGGGCGACACATTTCAACCCGCCCGCGGGCGCGCAACCCCAACCGCAATTGTGCGACACATTTCAACCCGCCCGCGGGCGCGCAATCGCAACTGGGCGCCACATTTCAATCCGCCCGCGGGCGCGCAACCGCAACCGCAACTGGGCGCCACATTTTTCCCGCCCGCGGGCGCGCAACAGCAACCGCAACTGGGCGACACATTTCAGACCGCCCGCGGGCGCGCAACCGCAAACCGCACCTGTGCGGCACATTTCAACCCGCCCGCGGGCGCGCAACCGCAATTGGGCTACATTTTTCAAACCTCCCGTGGGCGCGCAACCGCAACCGGAATTGTGCGACACATTTCAACCCGCCCGCGGGCGCGCATCCGCAACCGCACCTGGGCGACACATTTCAACCCGCCCGCGGGAGCGCAACCGCAACTGGGCTAGACATTTCGACCCGCCCGCGGGCGCGCAACCGCAACCGCAACAGGGCGACACATTTCGACCCGTCCGCGGGCGCGCAACCGCAACCGCAACTGGGCCACGCATTTCAACCCGCCCGCGGGCGCGCAACCGCAACCGCATGTGGGCGACACATTTCAACCCGTTCGCGGGCGCGCAACCGCAACCGCAACTACGCGACACATTTCGACCCGCCCGCGGGCGCGCAACCGCAACCGCAATTGGGTTCCACATTTCGACCCGCCCGCGGGCGCGCAACCGCAACCGCAACTGGGCGACACATGTCGACCCGCACGCGGGCGGGCAACCGCAATTGGGCGACACATTTCAACCCGCCCGCGGGCGCGCAACCACAACCCCAATTGGGCGACACAGTTCATACCGCCCGCGGGCTCGCAACCGCAACCGCACCGGTCACCTGCCGCCATCCTCCAGGGGATCCGAGGCGGAGGAAGGGCGGGAGGGAAGGGAGGAGGAAGTAGGGGGGAGGGAGGGGAGATTGAGGGAGGGTAGAGAGGTCACAATGATTGGGGGCGGACGACTTCTGCCTCGGTGGTCGGTTGCGCGTTCGCCCGCGCGCAAGCTGCCCGCGGAAGTAGGTGCATCGGCGCCGTCCTATTCACGCAGTCTGCCGCGTCTTATTCATGATATGGTGCAGGAGCAGGTGGAAGAGGAGGGGGAGGAGGACGAGGAGGAGGTAAGGGAGGAGGAGGAGGAGCACCAGGACGAGGAGGAGGACGACGACGACGACGAACAGGAGGAGGAGGAGGAGGAGGAGGAGGAGGAAAAGGAAGACCAGGATGGCCAGGAGGAGGAGGAGGAGGACGATAGGGGGGGGGATGCCAGGGTGGTGCTGCTTGAGAAGGTGCACGAGCAGGTGCGTGTTGCGGATGACAGAGGAGGATAAGGTGGTGGACGTCAAGGAGGATATGGGCGTGGAGGTGGATGTCCTCCTCGCGGCCTCTGGGCGTGACCCGCGGTTCTCCGCTGGGACATTGCAGCGGGGAGTCCCCATTCCACGCTGCTGCCTCTGATTTGTTCGCGCTGATGGGAAACAAAAGCATCAGGTTGGGATTCGCCCCGTTTGGTTGGGATTAGTCCGACATGCGGGGGTGGCCCCACCAGGTCCCGCATGTTGGACCAATCCTAACCGACTGACACCGAGTACAATCAACCAATTGGCACCAGTTGGCCAAACGACCAACTGGTACCAATTACAACCAGCCATCTTGAGCCGACAGTAGAACTCGATGTGTACAGAATTTTAAGATGATTCAGACACCAAATGAACGTCTTAAGGGTGCACGTTCAGTCTGGGAGTCAGCTTGAGTGCCCCGGTTGGAACTCATATTCGTTTATTTCTGACATCTGGAAGCTGCGTTGTCTTGCAGCAGCGTCTCCAAACAACAAGTAACACTTCCAACCAGCGTATATCCAACGCACATCCAAAACCCGACTTCTTATTATCCTTGTCATCGTCCGTTTCTTCCTTCCTCTTTTCCTGCCTCCTCCCTCCTCTTCTTCCTCCTCATCTTCCTCGTACCGCTTTCCTTCTCGTCCTCCTCTGCTTCCCCCTCCTCCATTCTCGATTTTTCCTCTTCCTCTTCCTACCCCCAAGCCGGCCCCAGGAGGTCGAGCATGGCTCAGGATAGCTTCTGACAGCCTCCCAGAAGATCAGGGTCCAAACTCGCCTCCAATATGCCTCGAGAAAGCCTCCGTTTGTGTTTGCAGGGGCTCGTGGGATACGCGAAGCGTCAAACGTTTGTGTGTGTGTGTGTGGGTGTGTGTGTGTGGGTGTGTGGGTGGGTGTGTGGGTGTGTGGGTGTGTGGGTGTGTGGGTGTGTGGGTGTGTGTGTGTGGGTGTGTGGGTGTGTGGGTGTGTGGGTGTGTGGGTGTGTGGGTGTGTGGGTGTGTGGGTGTGTGGGTGTGTGGGTGTGTGGGTGGGTGGGCGGGAGGGTGGGGGTGGAGGGGGGGGGTTGGGGTGGGGGGGGGTGGGTGGGGGGGGGTGGGTGGGTGGGTGGGGGGGGGGTGGGGGGGTGGGGGGGTGGGGGGTGGGGGGGTGGGGGGGGGTGGGGGGGGGGGGGGGGTGGGGGGGTGGGGGGGGGGGGGGGGGGGGGGTGGGGGGGTGGGGGGATGTGGGTTGTGGGGGTGTGGGGGTGGGGGTGTGGGGTGTGGGGGTGCGGGGGTGGTGCGGGGGTGTGGGGGTGTGGGGGTGTGGGTGTGGGGGTGTGTGGGGGTGTGGGGTGGGGGTGTGGGGGTCGTGGGGGCGTGGGGTGTGGGGGTGTGGGGTGTTGGGGGTGTGGGGGTGTGGGGGTGGGGGTGTGGGGTGTGTGGGGGTGTGGGGGTGTGGGGGTGGGGGTGTGGGGGTGTGGGGTGTGTGTGGGTGTGGGGTGTGTGGGTGTGTGGGGGTGTGGGTGTGGTGTGTGGGTGTGGTGTGGTGTGTGGTGTGTGGTGTGTGTGTGTGTGTGTGTGTGTGTGTGTGTGTGTGTGTGTGGGTGTGTGTGTGTGTGTGTGGGTGTGGTGTGGTGTGTGTGTGTGGTGTGTGGTGTGGGTGTGTGGTGTGGTGTGTGTGTGTGTGTGTGTGTGTGTGGGTGTGTGTGGGTGTGGGTGTGGGTGTGGGTGTGGGTGTGGGTGTGTGGGTGTGGGTGTGGGTGTGGGTGTGGGTGTGGGTGTGGGTGTGGGTGTGGGTGTGGGTGTGGGTGTGGGTGTGGGTGTGGGTGTGGGTGTGGGTGTGGGTGTGGGTGTGTGTGTGTGTGTGTGTGTGTGGGTGTGGGTGTGTGTGTGTGTGGTGTGGGTGTGGGTGTGGGTGTGGGTGTGGGTGTGGGTGTGGGTGTGGGTGTGGGTGTGGGTGTGGGTGTGGGTGTGGGTGTGGGTGTGGGTGTGTGTGTGTGTGTGTTTGAACATGAGTTCGACAGATGCATGGGTACATAAGGTGGCAGCGGCGGTGGAGGGCAAGGTGACTCGTTCGGCCACCCTCTACTCCCCCATGAGTTCGGAGGCTCCCCTAACCCCTGAGGGCACGAAACGCTTCCATTGGAAACGTCGCCCTGGGGGGTTCTGGAGATCCCGCGCCCGCAGGAAAAAAAACAGGGGCCGAACGGTTCGGCGGCGGCGGCGGCGGAGGGCAAAGTGACTCGTTCGGCCACGCCCTCCATCCCCACGGGTTCGGGGGCCCCCCGAGCCCCCGAGGGCACGAGCCGCGTCCGCTGGAGGAGCCGCCCTCTGGGCTTCGGGGGACCCCGCGCCCGCAAGAACGGATGCGGGGACCGAGCGATGGGGCGGCGGTGGCGCGGGGCAGTGCAACTCGTTCGCCCCCGCCTCCTCCTCCTCCACCTCCTCCTCCTCCGCCTCCTCCTCCTCCTCCTCCGCCTCCTCCGCCTCCTCCGCCTCCTCCGCCTCCTCATCCTCCTCCTCCTCCTCCTCCTCCTCCTCCGCCTCCTCCTCCTCCGCTCTCCTTCCCCGTGGGTTCTGGGGTGGCCCGGAGCCCCGAGGGCACGAGGGCCGCCGCCACGGGAAGCGGCTCGTGCCCTGTAGGGGGCCCTCTGCGCCCGCCAGGAGCCCTCCAGGAGGCCTCCAGGAGTGTTCCAAACATCCCCCAGGAAGCCTTCAGCAGTCAAGAGAGATCCTCCAGGCATCCTCCAAGAATCCTCCAGGAATCTTCCAAAAGTCGTCAAACAAATCCAGGAACCCGCAGGAATCTTCCAAAAATCTTCCGGGAATCCTTCAGGAGTCAAAAGAAAACACCCATGGATTCGCAGGGATCCCGAGGAGTCCTTCAGGAACCTGGAGAAATCCTTCAGGAATTTTCAGGAATCTTCAGGAACCCATTGGAATCCTTCCAGAATCCTTCACACATCCTTCAGAAAACTTCGGGGATCCTTCAGGAGCGCCCAGAATCCGCAGGGATCCTCAGCAATCTTCAGACATCTGGGGCCCCCCGAGGAATCCTTCAGAAATCTTTCAGAAACCCTTGAAGTTCGTCCAAGGAACCCCTAAGGAACGTCTGAGGAGCCGGGAAGGAGCCTCTCAGGTGCTTCTAGGGAGCTCTATGGAACCTCTATGGAGGCTCTGAGGAGCTTCTAAGGGCTTGTAAGGGATCCCATGCGGAGCAGCAGCAGCAGCAGCTGCAAATGGTGCCAGTTGGTTGAGATTGGTACCGACATGGTTGGAATCCGTCCTAGTTGGTGGTGTTTTCTCACATTTTCCCCGGGACTCCCTCTTCCCCCGGCGCGGGGAAGGGATCAACGGGACGAGGCTTTCTCTCGTCTCGATTTCGACGTTATGCGATGTTCCTCTGGCTGGGTCGCTGAAGCATGCAGGCCCAGGGGAAAAGAGAGAATGGTGACGGCGACTCGAATGGAAAAACGTCTCACATACGCCGACAGGGTCGGCGGATTTGATTTGTCGCATTGGCGTTCTGCAAGCTGTGTTTGATCGCGGGAGCGTCAGCTCGCACTCTGTCCATGGCGGCGTGGTTCGCAGACACAGTGCGTTGCGGAATTGACAGAAGCCCCCCTCCCAGGTAAGGGGGTTGGTTCATCGACGGGGGCGGCGGATCTGAGAACCACATGGAGGCTACACTTGCTCATTCGATCGTTTGTCCGCAAGATGGTCGTCATCGACGTCGTCGTCGTCGTCGTGGTCGCCCTCGTCATCGTCGTCGTCGTCGTCGTCGTCGTCGTCGTCGTTAGTTACTGTCCTCGTCCATGTCTTCGTCTTCGTTTTCCAACTTTTCGTAGTCGTCGTCGTCGTCGTCGCCGTTGTCGTCGTCCTCGTCTTCCTCGTGTCGTCGCTCAGAGACCCCCCAAACGACGACGACGTCGTCGTTGTCATCGTCGTCCTCGTCCTCGTCCTCCTTGGGAGGCGCCTGGAGTTCGCGGCCTCCGCCGCAGTCACAGCGCGGTGGCGCTCAAGGTCGGCGCGAACCCCCGAGGACGCGCTGGGCGTGCGGGCGGAGGGGTGGAAGGGAGGAGGGGGGCAGGGAGGAGACGGAAGTTACACACGGGGGGTGGGGGGAGGAGGAGGAGGAAGAGGAGGAGGAGGAGGAGGAGGAGGAGGAGGAGGAGGAGAGGAGGAGGAGGAGGAGGAGGAGGAGGAGGAGGACCAGTGTAAACCCAAAAGGCATCAACTCATCAACTAGAGTGTAATACGTCCTCCCCCAAGTTCCCTCTGCATAGGCGCCTACACGGATTCATATTCAATGAGGGAAATGTTCCTTTCGAAGATACCCGTTTGAAAATCCCGAAGTTTGCCAGAAAGCCATTTTCCGGAATTACACGCAGCAGCTCACTGTTACCTTTGGGTTTTGACGATCCGGAATTGTGCCAGAACGCCATTGTTGGGACGTCGGCACAGTGAATCAGCATGATTGCTGCGTCCTGAAAATCCCGACATCGTGCCAAAAAACCATTTCTGGGACATTGGCCATGCTAACCCTTGAAAATCTGGCGAACTCATGAGACGAATGTGCGCGGCGCTAAGGCGAGTGCCACATTTTGACGACAGACCGCATTCCATCCCTGAAGCTCTTGCAGTATCTTAAAGACGACCGTGCGCGGCGCTAAGGCAAGAGCTGCATGGTGAACAAGGAACCGCCTTCCATTTATGACGCTCTTGCAACTTTTTCAGACCAATGTGCGAAGCGCTAGGACGACAGCCACATTTAGAAAACGGGCCGCCGCCCATCCGTGAAATCTATTCCGTTCTGTTCAGCGAATCTGCGAGGCGCGAAGGCGAGAGCTACATTTTGAAAGCCGGACGCCCTCCATCCGCGAAGCTGTTTCAATTTTCAAGCCTCAGGATCATACATTGTGAGGAAGTCTCGGGCGAAACACCCAGCCCGTCCTTTCGACTGGCTTCGGGGTGCAACAGGGAGGAGATGTCTATAAGGAAAGGGAATGGAGGAGGACGATGATGACAAGGAGGAGGAGGAGGACAAGGAGGAGGGACGGGGGTACAGGAAGTGGATGATGACGAGGAGGAGGAGGAGGAGGAGGAGGAGCAGGAGGAGGAAAAGGAACATGTGCAGGAGGAGAATGAGGAGGAGGAGGAGGAGAATGAGGAGCAGAAGAAGGGGGAAGAGTAGGAGTAGGAACCAGTTGCGGTGTGCAACTGCAGGAGGAGGAGGAAGGATGAGGAGGAATAGGGAGGAGGAGGGGGAGGAGGAGGAGGAAGGAGGAGGAGGAGGATTCGAGCCGATTCGATTTACTCTGATTCGTGACGCGCCGCACGCTGCCCCTCCCTGGCGGCCCCCGCTCGGAGCCATGAGGCCAGCGCCGCGCTCGAGACATCCTCACAGCCTGCTCTGAATGATGGGCACATTTTCCACCACCACTACCATATGCAGGACGGGGGAGAAGGGAGGATGAGGAGGTCATCCTCCTCCTTCTCCTCCTCCTCCTCCTCCTTCTCCATCTCCTACCTATGGTAGTGGTGGTGGAACACAGGCCCATCACTGAACGCACTGGAGTCCAAGCCGCCAAGCAGGCAGCCCGCACGAGGCATCCCAACTACCCGGGCGAGAACGGTCACGTGTCCTTGCGCCTGGCGGTTACTCTTTGGGGTACTCACATGCTACGCCCGCTGCATCGCGATGAGCGTGTGGCTGCGAAAAGAAAGAAGCCCAATTGATAGCCGCCGAAGACATCCTGACCACTTGAGCGCGAATGGTCGAGTGATCCCGCCTCTGGAGGCTCCTCCTTGGGGTGCTCAAGTGCCACGCTTGCTACATCGTGATGAGCATGGGGCTTTGAAACTAATGACATGCAATTGACCAATCAGCCATCAGCGACCCTGCCAGACGCTACGGGCCTTCCCCGAGCCAGACATGGTAGGGTAGGTTATCCCGACTCCATGCGCAGGCACTCGG
>CAUYUJ010019339.1:30000-42500 GCA_963575745.1 Prorocentrum cordatum | reverse complement strand
CCGACGCGGCGGACTGTCGCGGAGGCCGCCGCCTGCCAGGACGGCGAGACGCCCGCGGACGAGCTCATGGACGAGCTGGACCGAACAGAGACGGAAGACGACGCCAGGCTCCCACTGGTCGCCCGCCGCCTGCGCGGAGCCCGCCAGGAGGCGCCCGCGGCCTCCGCGCCGGCGCCTGGCCCAGCGCGGCTCGCCGCCGCAGCCGCAGCTGGGTGGAGGGCAGCTGAGGCGGCTCTGCGGCTGCGCCGGCGTGCGGGTCGGCGAGGCCAGCCACCGTGGGCCGGCAACGGGGGGGGCGCTGAGCTGCCCAGGTTGTCATGGGCCGCTGCACGCAGTGCATGCGCGGAGAGGCCTGCGCCGCCTGCGGGGGAGGGGCCGGGGCCAGGGGGGGGGGGGGGGCTCCACATCTGCGAGGCTTGCGAGCGCCTGGTCTGCCCGGGCTGCGCCGCTGCCGCCGCGGCCGCGGAGAGCGCCGCTGCGGCCGCCGCCGAGACGCTGCCCGCCAGTGACGCTGCGGCCGCGGCCAGGGCCGCGCCTGCTGCCGCCGGCGCTGCGCCCGCCGACGCCGGCCCCGCGACGCCGGCTGCTGCATGGCCCCTAGCGGCCCGCAGGCGCTGCCCCCGCCGGGAGACGCGCCCGCGGCCGACGCCTACGCCTCCCCTGCTGCTCTCGCCCTCCGTGACCTCACGGCCCCTTGCTGGGCGGGGCTCGACGGCATCGACCTCCTGGACGAGTTCGCGCTGGACTGCGTCGCGCTGCGTGTCGTCCCCGGGCGAGCCCGGGCGGCGGCCGCGCAGGCCACCGAGGAGCTCTGCAATGCGATTTTCCGTGCTCGAGCTGGGAGCGTGGAGGAGGAGCTGGCCGCAAACTCCTCGCGCTACGCGAGCCTCTGCTTTTCGCTGCCCCCCTCCGGCACGGCTCGAGCGGCCGGCCGCGCGCGGCTGCAGAGACCTTAGGTCCGCGCGCTGCTCGTGCGCGAGCGGTGCTCCTCGCTGCTCTGGGGCGGCTGGGGAGCGCTCCTGACGACGGCCAAGGACGCCGCGCGGGGCCTGGCCAACGGCGCGCCCCCAGCCGGGCCGCCGCCGCGCACTCAAGAGGAGTCCCTCGGGCAGCGGGGCAGCCGCCGGCGGCGGGCGGTTCGAGCACTGGCGGGCCGTGCTCGCCGAGCCAAACGAGGTGGCCGCGGTCCGCGGAGTCTGCGACAGTGTGGCAGAGGGGCGAGTCCCCGAGAGCGCCACCGCGGCAATGGCGCAAGCGAAACTCACGCCGCTGCGGGAGCCAGGCGGCGGGGTCTGGCCCATTGCTGCGCCGAACATCTTGCGGCGGCTGGCGGGGCCAGGTGCTGGTGGCGCCCCGCAATCACGCACTGGCTGAGGCCCTGGGGAGGCAGCAGTTTGCTGTGGGCGCGGCTGCAGGCACGGAGCTCCTGGCGCAAACGGCGCGGATTGGTAGAGGCCAACCCCGAGTTGGTGGCGGTCGCGCTGGTCGCCAGGAGCGCGTGCTGCTCCGCTGACCGGGAGGCTTGCTTGCGGGGGCTGGAGGAAGCGGTGCAGGCGCTGCTGCCCTACGCCAGCACCTTCTGCCGCCGCGAGTGTTTTTTTTACTTTTGGGACGCGGCCTGGGTGTGCCGCCGCCTGCTCTCCGCTGGCGGGGTGGACCATGGGTGCCCGGTGGCGCCGCTGCTCTTTGCCTGCGAGGCGCGGCCCCGCCTGCGCGCGCTGGGCGGGCGGCCGCGGAGCAGCGGGGGCTGGTGCCAGGCGACGCGCGCGTCTTCGCCTATCTCCACGACGTCGTCGTTCTGGCGCCGGCGGCGCTCGCGGACGAAGCGCTGGCGGCGGCGCAGACGGCCTTGGCGGGCCTGGGCGTGGAGTTGGGGCCGCGGAAAACGCAGGCCTGGTCGGGCGAGAGTGGCCACGCCGCCACAGTGCAACGCGCCGCCAGCCACCGCCAATCCACTTGCAGGCCCCCGCCGGGAAAGCCACCGCCACGGAAGGCTCAAACCTCCCCCGCGCTCGGTGGAGCCCCCCAGGCGGCCCCCAGCCCCACGTTTTTGGAACATTTCGTCTGCTCTGCAGGTGAGGGTTCCCGTCGTTGGACAAGGGGGCGCCTGTGGGGAGGGGTTCCTATGAGGATGGGGGAGAGGCTTTTGCGCTTTGCACCGTGGCGAGTATGCCCCCCCCCCCGCTTTGCCGCCACGTAGCCATCTTCTGCCGCCGCTTTCCGCAACGCCTCCGCCGCCGCCGCATTTCCCTCCATCTCTTTTCCCTGTCTGAGGCCATGATCTGTCATGTTTCCTTTCCTCTCTCCGTGTTCTTTCTACAGTTTAACCCACCAGCGGGTAACGCAAGTCACTTGGCTCATTAGTTTGATCCTCTCCAGGGCCGACCGGCCTTTGAGGGGGGCCGCGTCTGACCGACCTTTTTGTTTTCAGGTTTTCATTCTTCCACGGGGAGGAGCATGGGGGCGGAGTAAAAGGGCGCAGGGGGAGCAGGAGGACCGATGGGACCGATGGGGGGAATGGGGGGAGGAGGATGTTGAATGAATCAATAAGAGGAGAGACGATGATGATGCTAATGATGATGCTGCTAGCGATTATGATGATGATGCGGCTGATGATGATGATGCTGATGCTGATGATGATAATGATGGTGATGATGATGATGCTGATGATGATGATGATGATGGTAGTGTTCATGCTGACGGTGATGCTGGTGATGATGATGAGCATGCTGGTGATGTTGATGATGGTGATGTTGATGATGGTGATGGTGATGATGGTGGTGGTCTTGATGATGACACAGCTGCTGCTGATGCTGATGATCACGATGATGCGAACAGTGGTCATGATGGTGACGATGGTGATGATTGTGATATAGACGATCGGGATGATTATGGTGATGATGTTGATGAGTAGGAAAAGCAGGAACACTGGGAGGAGGAGGAGGAGGAGGAAGAGGAGGAAGAGGAGGAGGAGGAGGAGAAGGATGAGGAAGAGGAGATGGAAGAAGAGGAGGGGGAGGAAGCGGAGGAGGAGGAGGAGGAGGAACAAGCATAATATGCATATTAGCAAACATTGTGCGAATACGTATACTAGTAATGGTACGGGTAAAAATAAGAACAATAATAGTACTACGGATAATACTACGAAGCACAAGGATATTATGAATACGAAGAGTACTAATACTAATCATACCAATAACAGTGATACTAAGACTAATGATGCTAATACTCATAAGACCAATACGAATACTTAGACTAATAATTGGGATTCGAATACACATACGAATTATGATTTAACTATGATAAGGCTACTTATACTACTAAGATGAATCATGTCTCCTCAATCGGAGCTTGCCTCTGTAGGGGTACTAGCGGATTCGCATGGTTAGGTGAGGAGGGTTGCCGATTTCGGCGGCACGCCCGGGTGCCCAGGTGCTTGGGTGCCCAGTAGCCCTATAGTCCTATAGCCCTACAGCCTTATGGCCTTGTAGCCCTGTAGCCCTATAGCCTTATAGCCCTATAGCCCTACAGCCCAATAGCCCTAATAGCCCTATAGCCCTATAGCCCTATAGGCCTATAGCCCTACAGCCCTATAGCCCTGTAGCCCTATAGCTCTGTAGCCGTATAGCCTTGTACCCCAATAGCCTTATAGCCCTATAGCCCTATAGCCCTATAGCGTTACAGCCCGATAGCCCTTTCGCCCTATAGCCCTGTAGCCCTATAGCCCCAGAGCCTTATAGCCCTATAGCCCTAACACTATCATCATCACGGCACTAAGAACAATCACTATACGACTGATACGACTAAGACTCAAAGAGTAAAGGTACTTCTAACAAGGATAAGCATCATAATATTGATAAGCAACCAATCATAATACCAATAATAACACCACTAACAATATAATACGACCGATAGTAAGACTAATACGAAGCATACTAAGAATACGAATGCTACGAATAATACGAATCATAACATGAAGACGAGGCAGAGGAGGAGGAAGAGGAGGAGGAGGAGGAGGAGGAGGAGGAGGAGGAGGCGGAGGACGGACGAGGAGGAGGAGGAAGAGGAGGAGGAGGAGGAGGAGGAGGAGGAGGAGGAGGAGGAGGATGCGGAGGCAGAGGCGGAGGCGGAGGATGAGGAGGAGGAGACGAGGAGGAGGAGACGAGGAGGAGGAGGAGGAGGAATGAGGATGAGGAGGATGAGGAGGAGGAGGAGGAGGAGGATGAGGAGGAGGAGGACAAAGAGGAGGGGGAGGGGGAGGGGGAGGGGGACAAGCTGGGTGCGCTCGCGTCATATCTGACATCCTACCCCTCCCTCCCATCCCTTACCATGGCGTAGATCCCCTCTCTACTTGCACAGTCGGATGTCGAGCAGGGCAATGATCCCGAATGGGTACGCGATGCATTGTAGAGCACGGCATGGCATGGCGTAGAAGAGCACCGCAAAGCGTAGTATGTCACAGCATGGCGTGGCGTGGCGTAGTGAAGAATTGCATCACAAAGCTTTGCAACGCAAAGCATGGCATCGCACAGCGGCCCCGAACATAACATTGCATAGCATGGCGTTGAAGATCAAAGCGTAGCATGGCATAGCACGACGTGGCACTTAAGCACTGCATATCACAGCTTCAGCTGAAGGCATGGCATCGCGCAGCGGAACGCAACCTAGCATTGCATTGCATGCCGTGGCATGGCACGGGAAATGATGCCAGCGCTGCAGCGGGAGCACGATTCGGAACGAGCGGAAGCGCGGAAATGAGGCCAGCGCTGCAGCGGGAGCACGATTCGGAACGAGCGGAAGCACGGAAATGAGGCCAGCGCTGCAGCGGGAGCACGATTCGGAACGAGCGGGGCCCGAAAATGAGCCGGCGCCTCAGCGAGAGCAGCATTTTGAAAAACATGCTGGCGAACACCCAACTCCGGGGAATCTTGTGTAAAAAAACAGTACGCGGGGGGGGGGGGGGGGGCGAACACTCCCAACCCGTCATCAGGGGAAGGATGAGAGTAGTACTCATATTGAGTAATTGTTGAGGATGAGGAGGGGGAGGAGAAGCGGGAGGGAGGAGGGGAGGAGGAGGAGGAGGAGGCGGAGGCGGAGGCGGAGGAGGAGGAGGAGGAGGAGGAGGAGGGAGGCGGAGGAGGAGGAGGAGAGGAGGAGGAGAGGAGGAGGAGGGGAGCAGGAGGGGGAGGAGGAGGAGGAGAGGAGGAGAGGAGGAGGAGGAGGAGGAGGAGGAGGAGGAAGGAGAAGGAGGAGGAGGAGGAGGCGGAGGAGGAGGAGGAGGAGGAGGGGGGTGGATGACGAGGAGGAGGAGGAGGCGCAGGAGGAGGATGAGGAGGAGGAGGCGGAGGCGGAGGAGGAAGCAGCAGCAGCAGCAGCAGCAACAGCAGCAGCAGCAGCAGCATAGTAGGGAAACGAATAATAGTAGAACTACGAATTAAGCAGAATAAGCATACTACTGAGACGAGGAATAATAACAAGATAAATGATACGAAGGACAATCATAAGACTAATAATAATACTAATATTGTTCAACACAATAAAGATAGCACAATTCATACTAGTAATAAAAGCACAATAAAAGGATGATGACAAGGAGTAACGGTGATGGGTAGGCATGATAATGATGAGACAGAGTAGGAGGAGGAAGAGGAGGATGAGGAGGAGGACGAGCAGGAGGAGGAGGTCGAGGAGTAGGAGGAGGACGAGGATCCATGAGGAGACTCACCAGGATGAGGCGGAGGAGGAGGACGAGGACGAGGACGAGGAGGAGGAGCAGGAGGAGGAGGAGCAGGAGGAGGAGGAGGAGAAGAAGGGGAGGCGGAGGAGGACGAGGAGGAGTTCGAGGAGGAGGAGGAGGAGGAGGATTATTACTATTATTATTATTATTATTTTTATTATTATTATTACTATTATTAACAACAGCATGAATCGTATGAATAGCAATAAGAGGAAAACGAACCGAACTAATTGTACTAATAGCAGTAATATGAAGACGAATGCGGATACGATTCGTAATCCTAATGACGCTTCAACTAGACATGAACATATTAATAACAAACAGACGAACACTATTGCTAAGACTAGTCATGACAACCATATCGACTCTCATATCTTATGATATGAACAATCCTAACAACATCAATAAGACGAATCCGACACATTATAGGAATATCAGGAAAATAAATCTAGCACGAGAAATATTTGGAATCGTACCAGTGAAAATGATTTTATCTATCACAGTACTACTCAGTCTAATACTTAAAATATTCGTACAAATGCGAATTATAAGAAAGAGCGTGTTCTACCGCTGCTGGCGGAAAACCGGGGGGGGTCACTACCGGTTCGAACCCCTCCCCCCCCCCGGAAAACCGGGGGGGGGTCACTACCGGTTCGAACCCCTCCCCCCCCCGAGTTCATCATGAAAAGGGGGGGGGGTCACTACCGGTTCGAACCCCCCGCCCCCCCCCTCGACGAAACCGGGGGGGGTCTCTACCGGTTCGAACCCCCCCCTCCTCGAAAACCGAGGGGGGGTGCGGACAGTGATGGGGACAGTGGTGATGGGGACAGTGGTGAGGGGACAGCGGGACATTGGTGGGGACAGTGGGACAGTGGTGGGGACGGTAGTGGTGGGACAGTGGTGAGGACAATAGTGGGAACAGTGGGGACAGTGGACAGTGGTGGGGACGGTGGTGGTGGGGACAGTGGTGTGGGGACAGTGGGAATGAGGTGGAAACAGTGGGACAGTGGAGGGTACAGTGGTGGTGGGGACAGTGGTGAAGGCGGTGGCGAGGACGGCGGTGGGACAATGGGACAGAGGTACAGTGGGGACAGTGGTGGGGACAGTGGGGACAGTGGTGGGAACAGTGGGACAGCTCAGTGGGACAGCGGAGGAGTCAGTGGGACAGTGGGGACAGTGGGGATAGTCGGGCAGTGGTTGGGGCCGTGGAGAAAGTGGGGAGAGTGGAACCGTGGTGGGAACAGTGGTGGGGACAGTGGGGACAGTGCGACAGTGGTGGGGGCACTGGTGGGGACAGTAGGGACGGTGGTGGAACCAGTGGGGACAGTGGTGGTGAGGACAGTGGTGCTGGGAACAACAGTGGGGGATGTGGTGCGGACGGTGGTAGGGACCGGGAGTCGTTTGCTGGCGGTGAGTGGGGGGGGTGGGGAGGGGTTCGAACCGGTAGTGACGGCCCCTCCGGTTTTTCGAGGGGGGGGGGTTCGAACCGGTAGTGACCCCCCTCGGTTTTCGAGGAGGAGGGGGGGGGGGAGGGGTTAGGGGACGGGGGGGGGTGCCGGGGGAAGGAAGGGGGGGGGGTCCAGCAGGGGGGGGGGAGAGGGGGGGGGGAATTTCGGTCGGAGGGAGGGGGGGGGTGACCCCCGGGTTCTGGAGGAAGAGGGCAGCAATTTTCCACAGTAAAGCGGCGGTGGATCACGCTCTCTCAATTATAACCATCCTATTGGTAATCCGACTAGTGATACCAATGGGAATACGACTGATTATGATTACATAATCACAATAAGAAGAATGGCACTACGAAGAATACTAAGAATAACAATGCGAATTATAATAACAATAATCAGCAACATAGTAATACGACGAAGAAGAAGAGAAGGAGGAGGACCAGGAGGAGGATTAACGAGGATTGGGTAGCAAGAGGTGTCAGCTGTAGGTCTCCGAAATTCCGGAAGGCCTTCGGAGGAACAGTGGCCCCGACACGGTCAAGATCTTCGATTCCGGGAGGCCGGAGGGGCTGGGAGACGGGAAGGGGCTGGGAGGAGCATCCACGACAAGCACCAGCTCGACACCGTCGGCATGCTCCTCCGAGGAGGCCCCGTCTGCGCGGCTCTGGAGCGGTGACTGCGGACGCCATTGGGCGAGGGGGGAAGGGGATACCCAGGATGATGATGAGGAGGATGAGTAGAGTGATCGGAGTAAGCCCAAGATGCAGCAATGATGCTGAAATGCGCCCTCTCGTCCCGCGTCCTCTCCTCCGAAATCCCCTCAAGTATTCCGTTCCACCTCGGGAAGCGCCCCCCGTCATGACGAACGAATTCCCGTTGTGCCTGCCACTCAGGCGAGCGCCCTATTTGTTAAATGATTCACACTCCATCCTCCCGGCTAAACGAAGGGCAGTGAGGTAGGATAGTGCAGCTCGAGGACACGGATCAGCCCTCCCTCCGTGCAAGCGCTGCAAGGTGCAGAGTTTTGGCCGTCTGATCCGAGGAAGTCTGAAGGAGCAGGGGGAGGAGGAGGAGGAGGAGGATGAGAAGGAGGAGGAGGGGGAGGAGGAGGAGGAGGAGGAGGAGGAGGAGGAGGAGGAGGAGGAGGAGGAGGAGGAGGAGGAGGAGGAGGAGGAGGTGCACATGCAAGCGAGAGCCCCCGGTTCGACACGGAACCGCCCTCCGTCCGTGCACCAGGCACCAGCGCCGGCCACGCTTCCGGCTCCGGCTCCCTTCCCGTGGCCCCCCTTTTCTCTTCATCCACCTTCCCCTGATGTTGATCCTCCTGTGCTCCACTCGCCCTTCGTGCTCCTGCTGCTCGTCCTCCTCCGGGCCTCCGCCTCCTTCCGGATCCTCCCGTCAGCCGCCTCACAACCACGTGTTTTCTGCTGCTGTTGCGGCTGCTGCTGCTGCTGCTGCTGCTGCTCCTCCTCCTCCTCCTCCTCCTCCTCCTAAATACAAAAAAACTTCTACGTCCGACTGCGGAGAAAAACGATTGGCCAAGTGCCGCGGCTACCATTTCGGCAGGGAAGATTCTCCAGAACACCACGGCCGGCGGGTGGAAGGGGATCGAACGCCATGGGAGCGGACGGGTTGGAGGCGTAGGATGTCAGATGTGGCACGAGCGCGCCTCCTTTGCCCTCCCATCCTCTCCACTGTCCACTTCGACCTCCTCTACGCTCCCATTCTGCCCCCCCCTACCCTCTCCCCTCCCCGAAAGCATGCTCTGCGACAAGATCGCGCCCCATACGAACGAATCACCTTCCCCACATCGACCCTCCGAACTTCCGTCCCTCAACGCTCCGCCCTCCCCCCCTGTCAGGAGGGAACAAAAACACACAGACACAATGAAGCGTCGACTCCCAGAGAATATGGGAAGATCTGGGAAGTGGGGGGGGAGACAAAAACCCAGAAAATATGGGAACATACGGGGAATCCTGGTATCTGTGTGTGTGTGTTTATTTGCTTGTCCCAGGGCCCCTCCGCCCTCGGCTGCCCCGGAGGCCCCCTGCAGAACACCACGACGATTGCCCTGCCGCAGGGCGCCCGGGTGGACGCCGCCGCTGGCACCCCCGGGGGGGGCGCGGGCCGGCCTGCCCGTGCTGCTGCCTCGCTGCCTTGGCCTGTGGCAGGCCTGGCCCGCCCAGCTGGCGCGAGGGCTTCCCGGTCGGCCTGGCCGGCGACGGCCACGTGCCGCTCCTCCTCCTCCTCCTCCTTCACCTCCTCCCCCTCCTCCTCCTCCTCCTCCTCCTCCTCCTCCTCCTCCTCCTCCTCCTCCTCCTCCTCCTCTCCTCCTCCTCTCTCCTCCTCCTCCTCCTCCTCCTCCTCCTCCTCCTCCCCCTCCCCCTCCCCCTCCCCCTCCCTCTCACCATCCTCCATCCCCCGACGGCCTCCCTCCTTCAGGGGCAACGATAGGGGGGGAATGGGCGTAGGGGGGGATGCATCGACCCCCAACCGCCCATTGATCGCCGATAGGTGTCCGACAGCCCCAACCTCGCCAGGAACGTGCGGCTTCACTATCGGAGGCCTATCTCCGACGTATCGGCGATGTATCGCCGATTCCAGGTCGATGTTCCCCCCCCTATCCCCCCTATCGTTGCCCCTTCCTCCTGCCTCGTTCGGGCGGGGGCAAGGACGAGACGAGGGCAAAGCCGTTCCAGAGCGTTCCAGAGCGCTCGCAGAGCGCTCCAGAGCGTTCCGAGAAGGCCGCGGCGCCCGAGGCATCCTCCAGGGCCGTGGGGTTCGAGAGATTCTCGATTTGTCCTCGTCCGATTTGTCCTCGTCCTGGCTTCGTCTCACTGTCTCACTCTTCTCTCTTGGACTCCTGCCTCCTGCCTCCTCTTGCCCTCCTCCCTCCTGCCTCGCCCCCTCCTCCCCTTCTGCATCACGCCAGCTGCTTTCTCCCTCCTCCCTTCTGACTGTTCCCTCCTCCCTCCTCTCCTGCTACTGCTGCGGGTCTTTCTCCTCCTCCTCAGACCTCGAGCGTCGCGAAAGAGAAGCCCATAGCGCCCACAGACGAAGGCAGGAGTGAGCCCCCCCCGACCGGAATGCATCAAGTCAGATTTTCCAGCAACATCATGTTTGCCAGCTTCCTACCCAAACAGTGGGTTCGTGCGCTCTCGATCTGCTTTTTTTGTGGTGTCACATATATTTACATTATGTATGTAGGTATGTGTATATATATATATATATATATGTATAGGTGGTCAAAGCTGCGTGGTGCAACCCTTATGGTGAGGTGCAACACATCTTGAACATGTTGAAGTTGACAACTCATTGTCCAGAGCAAGCATTCATCCTCAATCCTCCTCAAGGCGCTCACAGAGGCCTCCCAACAGTGCCACGAGAGACAACATTCATAGCTCTTCCTGAAGTATTTATTTCGGGATGTTAGCACTTTCGTATTTTCAGCGCACTGACTTGCCAAGGCGGTCCAAGAAGCCCCGACTATGGGTCCAATAATGCTCCAGAGGCCCCCCAGAGACCCCCAGAGGCCCCCGAGGCAGCCATTCCGGCTCGAGGAGGAGGAGGAGGAGGAGGAGGAGGAGGAGGAGGAGGAGGAGGAGAAAGAGGAGGAAGAGGATGGGAACAATGAGGATAGTGAGGATGATGAGGAAGCGGAAGAGGAATGAGGAGGATGATGGTGAGGGGGATGAGGGGAAGTGCTGAGGTATTTCTCCTTGCTCTCGCCCTCTTCTCTTGCTTGCTACCTCTACCCTCATTCCTTCTTGCGCGACCTTCCTTATCGCATCACCCTCCCTCAGTCTGCATCCCTCCTTCCTTATACACATGTTCTCGATAATTTGGAGGAGGATCGTGATCCCCCCCTCTCGGGGGTATCCCTCCTCCCTCCCGTGTCTCGCAGTACCGCGTGAATTCGTCCTCGACCAGAACCTCAGTGCGGGCGAAGTGCGTGATGGTTCCGTAGCGCATGTGCAGAGAGAGAGAGAGAGAGAGAGACGGGCCACCACCTCCACCACTTCTCCCCGGCCGCCCTTGTACTCCGTCCGCTTTCCTCTTCCTTCCTTCTTGCTCCTCCTCCTCCTCCTCCTCCTCCTCCTCCTCCTCCCCCTCCGTCTCCCCTGGCGCGCGCCGCAGCAAGTGTCCCTGATACTGACCGATGGGGGCTCGATGAGACGTGGTGTGTGCTCCGACGCCGCGGGCGTGCTGTCCTGCACTGCACCACGTTGGCGTCGTGAGCTGGTGCGTGCGCCCTCCCCCCCTTCGTCCCAATAAGAGAGAGAGAGAGAGAGAAAAGAGAGAGAGAGAGAGAGCGGAGAGAGAAAGAGTAAGAGAGAGAGAGGGAGAGTCAGACAGAGAGAGAGAGAGGGGAGAGAACGAGAGAGAGAGAGAGAAAGAGAGAGAGAGAGAGAACGAGAAAGAGAGAGAGAGAGAGAGAGAGCGAGAGAAAGAGAGAGAGAGAGAGAGCAATAACGAGAAAGAGAGAGAGAGAGAGAACGAGCGGGCGGGAGGGAGGGAGGGAGGGAAGAGATGCGAACGGGCGAGGCCGCTTCTTGTACCGCGCCCGCGACGTCGACAGCCACTTCGAGATCGAGGCGCGGCTGGGCGCACGGGACAATGCAGCAGATGCTCAAATGAGATTCGTCGTCGCCGCCGCCGTCGTCGTCACCGTCGTCGTTATCGTTAGCGTCCTCCTCCCCCTCCCCCTCCTCCTCCTTTTCCTCGCCTCTGGTAAGGGGTGTCTCGAGCGAAAAGGCGGAACAGCGGCGATGGTCTCTCGGAATCCGTCGGAAGCGCGCGTCGAAACCGCGTGTCGAAGATTCGCGTGCTCATCGCCGCCGCCGCCGTCGCCGCTGTCGCCGTCACCGTCGTCGGTATCGTCAACGTCCATCTTCCTTTCCCTCCTCCTGCTCCTTTTCCTCCCCCTCCTCCGGCACTCGAGGATCAGGAGCATCCCATTTACGCAAATTTTCCAACACGCGGTTCCGACGCGCGTCTCCAACGGATCCCGAGAGACCATCGCCATTGTTCTTCTTTTTTCCAGAGACGAGAAAGAGGAGAAGGAGCAGAAGGATGAGGAAGTTGACGACTACGACGACGACAGCGGCGACGGCGGCGGCGGCGACGAGTCTCCTCCGAGGACGTGTTGAGAGCACCGCGCGCTCTCCGTACATTGTCTTTCACACAGGATTCCCAAAGGTGATTTGCTGAAGCATCATGTTAAGAAAGGAATGCTTTCGGTGTGAATGTGTTGCCGCTGCAGCGTGGGCCTCATTTTACGCTTTGCCCCCGTCGTTCAGGATGGCGCCTTCGCCCCA
>CAUYUJ010019339.1:0-25000 GCA_963575745.1 Prorocentrum cordatum | reverse complement strand
GAGAAGGGGGAGGAAAAGGCAGGAGGAGGCAATAGGGTTTTTTCCCAATCATCCTGTGTTGTTGGGTGCTCGGTTTGAAGAGACAGCGCCCCGCGTTCTCACTCCTCCCGCTGCCCCCTCGGGAGCTCTACCGAAGGTCCCAGAAGCGCAGTCCGCATGCGGTTCCCCCGCCAAGTGCAGCGTTTCGCCCTAGAGGGAGCTCCAACGAAGGTCCCCATAGCGCAGCCCGCATGCGGTCCCTGCGCGGGTCTGTGCGATGGCGACAGTGTGTGCCTCCTTGATGGGCGCGAGGGGTGCGTGTATGGCGTGGGCCGCAAACTGAGTGTTCACCAGATTCCATTCGGCGACCTGGTGAAGGTGCGGAGCGACGGCTGGCCTGCCGCCCCCTGCGGGTCCGGTGTTCGCGGCGCTGTGTGGCATCCGCAAGTTGCCTTTCTCATGATCCCGTGGCCCAGCAGGATAAGAGTTATGTGTCACGTAGCTGGGCTATGTGATCAATTCGTAGTGCGCGCTCCCCCTTAGGGCATTCCATTTCATCCCTTCCTTCCTTCCTCCCTTCCCCCCCCCTCCTTCCCTGACCGAGCCATATCGGATCGACCCGTCCCAGCTCGAGCAGCTGCGGCCCTTGCTCTTTCGTGAATGCGAGGCGCCCAGGCAGGATCTCGGCAGGGCGGGGTGGCAAAGAATTGGAGCGCAGCGCTGCAGCTCCTCCGCGAGGCAGCGCGGCTGCGTGCAAGGGCTGGCGAGGGCCTCTACGTCAGGGCCGTCACGGAATGCGGAAAAGGCAAGCAGTGGCAGCGGGCTCTCTCTCTGTTCAGGGAGCTGATAGAGACGGAAGTGGAGGTCAGCGTCATCAGTTACGGCGTTGGGATCGGCGCGTGCCAGAAAAGCGGGCAGTGGCAGCGGGCTCTGTCGCTGCTCAGGGAGATGGGAGAGGCCACGGTAGAACCCGACATCTTCAATTACAACGCTGGGATCAGCGCGTGCGAAAAAGCCGGGCAGTGGCAGCGGGCCCTCTCGATACTCAGGGACATGTGCGAGGTGAATTTAGAGCCCGACGTCATCTCTTCTACAGTACTGGGTAATTCACGTGCGAGAAGGGCAGATTGGTCCGCTCGGTCCAGCCCTGGGCGGCGAACGCGAGATTCGACCAGACAGGCCCGAAAACACTGCCAGAAAGGCTGCAGATCTTCCAAATCGTGCCAAGCTCATTTTTTCCCAACCATCCTGCGGTGTTGGGTCTTCGTTTTGAGCCAGCAGCGCTCCGCGTCTCCTCTCCTTCTCTTCTCTCCTCTCCTCTCCTCTCTTCTCCTCTCCTCTCCTTTCCTCCCTTCCCATGCTTGCTTCTGCCCGCCGCATGCACATGTCGGCACACATCTCACACGTTTCGTGCCAGCATGGGAAGCTCCCCCGAAGGCCCCAGAGGCAGCGCCCACATGTGGGCATCAAAGACGCTTCGTGGCCTCATAGGGAGCTCCACCGAAGGCCGTGGAGGCACCGTTCACATGTGGACGTCACGCCCGTTTCGGCACACCCATCACACGTTTCGTGGCCCCATATAGGGGCTCCACCGAAGGTTCCAGAGGCACCGTCCACACGTGGCCGTCACGCCCGTTTCGGCACACCACTCACACGTTTCGTGGCCCCCACAGGGAGCTCAATCTACGACCCCGGAGGCACAGCTAACATCTGGGCGTCGCACCTATTTCGGCACACCCCTCACACGCTGCGTAGCCCCACGGGCGGGGGCCCCACCGGAGGTCCCCAGGCGCAGTTCACATGTTGGCGTCGCGCCCGCTTCGGCACGCCACTCGCACGTTTCGTGGCCTTCTTGGGGGTTCCACCAAAGGTCCCAGAGGCACCGTCCACATCCGGGCGTCACGCCCGTTTCGGCACTTCCTTTACAGGTTTCGTGGCCCCACAGGGAGCTCCACCGAAAGCCACAGTGGCTGCGTTCGCTTGCGCTCCCGCCTCTCGTTTCGGCACGCCCCTCGCACGCTTCGTGGCCCCATGGGAGGCTCGCCTCCTGGAACCCCTGCCTTGCGGCATTCACACCTGCATGTGGTTGGGTCCTTCGCCCGGATAAGATTTGAGCATTTTCCAGCCATCCTGTGGTGTTGGGCTCTCGTTTTGGACTAGCAGCGCCCCGCGTCTCCTCTCCTCCTCTGCTCCTTTCCTTCCCTCCTCCCTCCTCCCCATGCCTGCCTCTGCCCGCCGCATGCACATTTCGGCATACCTCTCACACGTTTGGTTGCACCACAGGGAGCTCCACCTGAGCCCCCTGGTGGTCGTGTTGCTTAGTGCCCCCCCGACTGTTTTGGCACACCCCGAAGAAGTTTGAAAGAGCGCTTTCAGTCGCTGCTGGCAGGGGGGGTTCAACCCGCATGTCGGACCAATCCCAACCGATTGGGACCAACTACAACCGACTGGGACACTTCTCAACCGGCCAAAAACCAACTGGCACCAATTACAATCAGACACTTCGTTCCTACAGTCGGATTCCTTTTGTACAGCACTTTAAGACGATCCAGACATCATATGGACTTCTTAGGGGTGCACATTCGCTCTGGGAGTCAACATGTGTGCCCCGACTGGACTTGGCACCAGTTTATTATATTGGATTTGGGGGCGGTGTTGTTTTGCAACAACAGCTCACAACAACACATATCACCTCCAAGCAACAACATAAGCCAACACAACAAGACCTATTCACAACACATACCCACACAGCCCACAATAACGCATTTCGAACACCCGAGTTATTATCCTCCTTGTCCTCGGCCTTTATTTCCCTCCTTTCCTGCCTCTTCCCTCCTCCTCCTCTTCTTCTTGTTCCTTCTCATCCCCATCTTCCTCGTGCCGCATTCCTCGTCTTCCTCTCTTGTTTCCTCTCCTGCTTCTCTCTTATTCCTCCTCCTCCTCCTCCTCCTCCTCCTCCTCCCATCGTTTCCCTCCTCTTCCGTTTCCTCCTTATCCGCCTCCGCCTCCTTTTCCTCTGCTTCCTCCTCCTCTTCTTCCTCCTCCTCCTCCTCCTCCTCCTCCTCCTCTCCCTCTTCTTCCTACCCCCAAGCTGGTCCCAGGAAGTCTAGCGTGGTTCAACACAGCTTCGAAGGCGATCCATATAGCTGAGCATGGCCGAGGATACCTCCTGGCACCCTCCAGCCGAGCAGGGCTGAGAGACGACACGGCGGCGGCGGTGGGGGGCAGGGCGACTCGTTCGGCCACGCTCTCCCCCCCCATGGGTTCGGGGGCCTCCCGAGCCCCCGAGGGCACGAGGCGCTTCCAGTGGAAGCGGCGCCCTCGGAACCAGGGGGACATCCCGCGCCCGCAGGAAGGGAGGCGGGGGCCGAACGACGCGGCGGCGGCGGCGGCGGCGGCGGTGCTGGGCCAAGTGGCCGTTCGCGCCCCCCCCCCCCCCCTCATCCGCCCCCACAGGTTCGGGGGCTCACCGAGGCCCCGAAGGCACCAGACGCTTTCTTTGGAAACGTCGCCCTCGGGGCCGCGGGAGGGAACTCCGCGCCCGCGGGAGAGGGGTCGGGGGCCGAGCGGCTCGGCGGCGGCGGCGGAGGGGAAACGGAATCGTTCGGCCGCGCTCTCCCTCACCATGGGTTCGGGGGCCCCCCGAACCTCCGAATGCACGAAAAAGGCGTCCGTGGGAAGCGTCGCCCACGGGGGTTTGGGGATCCCGCGCCCTCGAGGAAGGAGGCGGGGCCCGAAGGATTCGGCGGCGGCGGCGGCGGCGGTGGGCAGGGCGACCCGTTCGGCCGCGCTCCCTCCCCGCGGGTTCGCGTGTCTCCCGACTCCCGTGGAGCCTTTAAGGAGACTTTCAGTAAACCTCTAAGGAGTCTCTAAGGGAACCTCTTAGGAAGCCTCTAAGGAAGCCTCTAAGGAGCCTCTGAGGAAACCTCTGAGGAGTTTTTAAGGAGCCACTAAAAAAGCTAAGGGGCCTCTAAGGAAGCCTCTAAGGAGCCTCGAAGGATCTTCTATGGAGCCTATAAGGAAACATCTGAGTAGCCTCTGAGGAGCCTCTAAGGAGCCTCCATAAGGAGCCCCTAAGGAACTGCACCTCTCAGGAGCCTCTAAAGAGCCTCAAACCTCTAGGAAGCCTCGATTGAGCTTCGAAGGAGCCTCTAAGAGGAGCTTCTAAAGAACCTCTAACGAAACTCGAAGAACACTTTTTTAAACTTGTAATGGGTTTAAAGTGGTTGTAATTGGTCCCGGATGGTGGGGATTGCGCCTGACATGGCTGAAATCCTTCCCAGTTTAAACAACACATTCCGGTTCAATTCCCCCCTTTCTTTTCCCCCGTGGAACGCCTGGGGGGCAAACTTTGCTGGAAGGTCCAGAACCCGCCCCCGGGAAAATCATGAGTAAGGTCCAGCACCCCCCCACCCCCGGCAACGACGACGACGACGTCACATGTGGCGTCGACGACCGCGACGACGACGACGCCGACGCCGACGCCGACGACGACGACGACGACGCTGACGCCGACGCCGACGCCGACGCAGACAACGACAACGCGCCGACGACGCTGACGTCGACGCTGGCGCCGACGACGACGACGCCGACGCCGATGACGACGACAACGACGACGACGAAGAAGACGAAAACGACGACGACGATGGCGTGCAGAATCGAGTAGGCGTAGGGTAGACTGTCATTGGAGTAGAGTAGAGCAGAGTGCTGAGTCGAGTAAAGTGCGTTGGGTTTCGTAGGCAGAGTAGAGCAGGCTGGAGTAGAGTAGAATAGAGCAGGGAGGTGTATATCAGTTTTTTAGAACAAATCGTGAAGAGTCGAGTAGGGAAGGGTAGATGGGTAGAGTGGAGCAGACGTGTCGTAGAGCAGAACTACGCGGATTAGAGTAGAGTAGAGTAGAGTAGTAGGAGCAGAGTAGAGCACAGCCGAGTAGGAGCAAAGTAGAGTAGGGGATCGTAATATACAGTGGGGTAGGGTATGGTGGAGTAGAGTAGGGCAGAGCAGAGTAGAGGAGAGTAGAGCAGAGTATAATATGATAGAACAGAGAAGGAATATACCAAAGTAGGGTAAAAGCAAACTTGTGTAGAGGAGAATCGGTTAGGGTACGGTAAGGTAGAGTACAGCAGGGTAGAGTAGAGTACGGCACATACAGTCGAATTGAGAAGAGCAGGGTACAGTAGAACAGTCATAGAGTTGAGCCGATTTGAATAAAGTAGGATAGAGTAGAGTAAGGTTGGGGTAGAGTAGAGTAGGGTAGGGTAGAGTAGAGTATGTTCGGGTACGGTCGGGGAGAGTAGGGTAGAGTAGAGTCAGAACAAAGTAAAGTAGATGAGGGGCAGAGTGGAGTAGAGTAGAGAAGGAGTAATGTAGATAGAGTCAGAACAACATAGAGCATAATAGAGCATGTTAGGATACGGTCGGTTGAAGTACAGTAGGGTAGAGTAGAGCAGAGTAGATTCGAGTAGAGGAGCGTAGAGCAGAGTAAGGTAGACTAGCGCAGTATACTGTAGGGCCCTGGTGAGATACTGAGAGAGCTGGATCGAGCCCTAGTAGCATCCTATCAGAGCCAGCGCCTGGCGCGGGCGCTGGCGACAGCTGCGTCGCCGCCACCTCTGACGTCGTCGTCGTCGTCGTCAGCGTCGTCGTCGTCGTTGTTGTCGTTGTTGTCGTTGTCGTCGTCGGCGTCGGCGTCGGCGTCGGCGTCGGCGTCGTCGTCGTCGTCGCGGTCGTCGACGCCGCATCTGACGTCGTCGTCGTCGTCGTCGTCGTCGTCGTCGTTGCCGGGGGTGGAGGGGGTGCTGGACCTTCCTCATGATTTTCCCAGGGGGGAGGGGTTCTGGACCTTCCAGCAGATTGCGAAGGCCTTGCGGCCGGTGCCGCCGACCCTGAATGGCGACGACGACGACGACGACGACGACGACGACGAGCGCTCTTGGGGGCCTTTTGGGGGTAGTTTCCCGGGGGGGAGGGGTTCTGGACCTTCCAGCAGATTTTGTTTCCCTGGCCTTTCACGGAGGGAGGGAAGGGGGGGGAATTGAACCGACTGGTAAAAAATACAACCGACTGGGACGGATTCTAACCATTTCAGGCTCAATCCTGCCCCAATGCACCCCGAGACGGCCCCCAGACCTCCCACAGATTGCCCTCGGACCCCCAAGGGAGCTCCACGAGGCACCAGGGACCCCCGAGAAGCACGAGAGCCCGAACAGATTCCGGAGCAGTGGGCCCGGGCATCACGATGAGACGAGCATGGGGTTCCAAGTTGCTCTAAATAGGCCCGGTAAGACACTATGAACCGTGAGCCCACACAGAAGGCCCTCAGAAGCCCCCAGACGTACTCACGGATGCCTGTCGGCAGCATTTCCGCCATCACATCATCTGCAAATCGAAATAAATTCGCGTGGACGGTAGTCCACGTGCCGTAAGCTACAACGCTGGTATCAGCGCGTGCGAGAAATCCGAACAGTGGCAGCGGGCTCTGTCGCTGCTCGGCGAGGTTCTGGAGGCGAATTTGGAGCCCGACGTCATCAGCTACAACGCTGGTATCAGCGCGTGCGAGAAAGTCGGCCAGTGGCAGCGGGCTTTGTCGCTGCTCAGCGAGGTGCTGGAGGCGAGCTTGGAAC
The DNA here is from genome assembly GCA_963575745.1 of Prorocentrum cordatum. NCBI lineage: Eukaryota > Dinophyceae > Prorocentrales > Prorocentraceae > Prorocentrum > Prorocentrum cordatum. The sequence continues at coordinate 18,398 of CAUYUJ010019339.1, read as the reverse complement.
CCGACGTCATCAGCTACAGCGCTGGGATCAGCGCGTGCGAGAAAGCCGGCCAGTGGCAGGGCGCTTTGGCGCTGCTCAGCGAGATGGGAAGCGTGAAGGTGGAGACCAGCGTCATCTATACTACAATACCGGGATCAGTGCGTGCAACAGCCCCTCGAGTGGACTCGGCCCGGCCCCCGGCGCTCCTGGGGCGCTCCTGGGGCCCTGGTCCGTCGCCGGCGCTCCCGGAACGGCCTTGGTCCGTCGCCGGCGCTCCCCGAAGGGCCCTCGCCCGCTCGTCACGGATCCACGAGAGCCTCGAGCGAGCTCCGAAACAATCCCCCTAGGTCCCCTACAGGCCCGAGCGGCCCCAGAGGCTCTCTTGACGACCCCGAGAAAGCCTCACGAGGCAAAAAACATTAATTTTCCATTGATTTTTGACGATATTTCCGGTTCGGGCTCTTTCCAGCCGGAACGGCCCCAGAGGCGCCGCGACTCGTTTCAAGACCGCCCATGAGGCCCCCAAGAGAGCCCCAGAACGGCCCAAGAGTGTTCCAAGACTGCCCAAGGCGGCCCCAAGCCGCCCCAAGAGAGCCCCAAGAGGTCCCCGAGACCTCCCGTGAGGCCCCCAAGAGAGCCCCAGGACGGCCCAAGAGTGCCCCGAGACTGCCCAAGACGGCCCCAAGCCGGCCCAGGAGGGCCCCGAGACGGCCCCAAGCCGCCCCAAGAGAGCCCCAAGAGGTCCCCGAGACCTCCTATGAGGCCCCCAGGAAGGCCCCAGGACGGCACCAGAGTGCCCCAAGACTGCCCACGACGTTCCAAGCCAGCCCAAGACGGCCCCAAGAGGGTCCCCAGACACCCCCAGGAAATCCCAAAACGGCTAGACTGCTCAAGACGGACCCAAGCCGACCTAAGGCGGCCCGAAGAGGCCCCCGACGGCTCTCAAGAGAGACCCAATGCAGTCACAGGAGCTGCCACGACGGCCCCGCAGATGTCGGCGCCAGCTCCTGGAGGTACAGAGCCCATACCAGCACGTTCGGGGAGGGCGAGCTGTGGCATCCTGCCGTGGCGCTGTTCCTCCCCGTTGCCAACGCGGCGAACACTGACTCCAGGAGCCGTCGTCGCCGTCGCCGTCCGTCGTCTTCGCGGGCGATCGTCGTCGTCCTCATCGCCGAGTCCCTCCTCCCCTTTTTCCTTCATCTCACCTCCCTCCTTCCCTTTCCCATTCTCGTTCACCTGCCGCTCTTCGCGGGCGAGCCCGACGTCATAGCGGCGGTTAGCTGCGAGCCTGGATGCCCCTCGGGAAACGGCGGCCGTTTGCCCTGGCCAGGTCCACGCGGGGAGCAGCAGAGTCCATGGTCACGAAGCCTCCCGCGGGAGCTCAAGGTACTCTTGCATCCCGGTGCTGTCGGCCATGGGCCGTCTGCCGCCACCCCTCGTGCACGCTCCGTCTTCACTCAACCCAGAGCGGCTGCGGGGAGTAGCAGAGACTACGGGCACGTGACCTCCCACGGGGGCTCAGGGTTCTCTTGCATCCCGGTGCTGTCTACAAGAGCGGCGGCGTTCGCCACGACCCTGGATCCACACGGGGAGCTGCTGGGACTACGGGCACGAGACCGCCGCGACCCTGGATCCATGCGTGGAGTAGCAGAGACTACGGGCACGGGACCTCCCACTGGGACTCAGGGTACTCTTGCATCCCGGTGCTGTCGCCTGGCCGCGTGCCCGACCTGGCTAGGTCTCAGTTTTGCACTTGCACTCCGGAGCCTTTTCGGCTCCTTTTAGCACGGGGTTCGCCGCCAGCCCGGCATGGTAGGTGTGACGAAACGTCATGTCTGCTCGGTCAAGCACTGTGGCTCTCGCACGCGGAGCCTCGACCCAGCGGACCACACGCGCCCGCTGTGCAAGGAGCATGGCGGCGAAGACGCGGACGCGTCGGCGAGGCTCGTGGGCCTTCGGCAAGGGGCCCGCAACGTCCACGAAGAACAGCTTCACCAGGTCGCCGTGTTGGCTGCGTTCGTGAACGCTTCGGCGGTAAACACAGTGGAAAAAGTCCACGGCCAGCAAACAGCGAACGCACTCTTCCAGAAGGTGGCTTCGGACCCCCAGGTCCTGAAGTTTTTACAACACGACGAGTGGACAGAGCACGCTCGTGGCGAGGCGAACTTCGCTTTGAACGCCACGGACTTGTACCTCAGGGACTTCCTCCACCACACCCAGTTCTCTGAACAACTCTTGCACCTGTTCGTCACACGGCTACACTTCAACGCGGACGGAGCCAGCAAGACCCTTTTCTCCGACTACGAGCGGATGTTTGGACAGCCTCTGGCCGAGGGCAAGACGTTCAGTCGAGCCACCTTCCTGGAGGCTGCCCTTTCCCACAACATCCCAAGCCACTACCCGCGCTACAAGCTGCAGCTGTACAACAACGAACGCAACCGACAGCTCTCCAACGGCACCGTCGCCGACACGCACGACACGAAGAAGTACGGCTTCCAGTTGCGCGTGTTGGCGGGGTGGCTCGACGAGCTGCTCCGGTCTCGAGCCTTCAGCAAGACGGCGGCCGCCGTCATGGGCGGCACCTCCTTGGACAAAGCGCTCCGGGCGAAGTTGTTCGTTAACGCGGAGTGGCACCGGATGCTCATAGGGCGCGATGTGACGGCCGTCAACCCCGAGGCAGCCGCCCGCGGCGGCTTCTCTTTGACCACCAACACCTTCGTCGGGGGCGGCGCCAAAGAGGTCCTCGAGCGCTGCACGGCCCCAGGCACTGACTGGTCCGCCCGGCTCGTCGCGGTCCACGAGAGCCTCACGCCCCTGCTGTTCGGCGTAGACTTGTACTGCCCACGGCGCACCGTCAGCCAGACCGAGGACCAGCTGTGCGAGCTCCGCCGGTGCGCCCGTAGCGGGCCCTCGAAGCCACAGGGCCGTTATCCCACATGACAACTAAATCTTTCCCTCCCGGGCCCGTTTTTCCGACGGCGGGTTCCTTTTTCTTCCCCGCGGGCCCAGTCCTCTCCCCGTCCTCGGGAGCGTGCTCTGCCCGCTTCCGTGGGGTTGTCTTTTTCCTGGTGCCGAAGGCCGGAGCCCTGGCTCCGGCCTTCGGGCGCGGTCTGAATGGCTCTGTCGCTTCGTGGGCCCACGAAGGTGGGAGACCCGGGAGCAGAAGAAGCGCGGCCGCTTGCGCAAGGGCGGGGCGCGCGTCGTCGACGCGCAGCTCACCCGGCGCGGCCGCCTTCGCAAGCACTGGCGGGCGCTTGGGTTCAAGAAGAAGCCCAGCCCGCCCGACTACCTCGCCAACGCCGGCGTGGTGAGGGCGAGGGCGTTGGACCTCCGGTGAAACGCCTCGCCTGCGCTTGGCGACCAGCGCTTCCTCCCTCCTTTCCCCTGCCTCTTCTTTGCCTCGCCCTATTGCCACTCCTCGCTTTCCCTCCTTCTCTGCACCGCGTCCTCTCCCTCTCTCTCTCTCTGTATCTCTGTCTCTCATTTTCTCTCTTTCGCCCCGCCCCGGCCTTGATTGGACGGGCGCCGCTCTCATGCTCTCAGGCACCAGCCGCGCCAAATGCTGGTGACCGCGGCCTCCTCCGTCGGCGGGGGACCACTGGCGCTGCCCTCTGTCTGTCTCTCTCTCTCTCTCTCTCTCTCTCTCTCTCTCTCTCTCTCTCTCTCTCTCTCTCTCTCTCTCTCTTTCTCTCTCTCTCTCTCTCTCTCTCTCTCTCTCTCTCTCTCTCTCTCTCTCTCTCTCTCTCTCTCTCTCTCTCTCTCTCTCTCTCTCTCTCTCTCTCTCTCTCTCTCTCTCTCTCTCTCCCTCTCTCTTTGTCTCTCGCTCTCTCTCTCTTTCCCTTCTTCTCCCTCTCCCTTTGTCGCCCCTCTGTCTCCCCCCCCCTCTCTCCCCCCTCTCCGCTCCTCCCCGCGGTCCGTCTCCTCCTCCGTGCGCAGGGTCGGGCCAGAGCCCTGGGAGACTGCGCTTCGCGCCCGCTTTTTCCGAGAGTCGAGCACGCGGCGCCGACGGCACCGAGACACGCGCGCCTTCGCCCGGGGGAACGGGCAGGGTACAAAAAAATGGCCCTGAGCATTTCATCCTGCAATGCTGCACATCCTGCAATGCTGCATGTGCTGCTTGCACATCGCTGTGCCGTTCCCGTGCGTTCCCTTAAAAAATACTCAAAAACGAACGTTTTCCCCGTGTGTCCCTTGGAATGGCGCCGAAACCAGTAGGAATGGCTATATGCCGTCGACGCCGCCGCCCATGCAGGGCCGTTTTCGCGAACCTCCCAGGACAGCGTTTTCTGAGAATTTCCGAAAACATAGCGTGTTTGAGGCCATTCCAAGGGACACACGGAGAAACCGCTCGAGTTTTCAATGGATTGTCCGACAACCACCGGGCGGGGCCTTTCACTCGCAGCTTACCATACAGGCTCCCGCCATTCCGCCCTGATCGTTGTCATCATCATCATCATCGTCATCACCATCATCATCATAAATATCACCGCCATCTTCATCATCGCCCTCGTCATCACCACCATTATCATGAACATCATTGCCGTCATCGCTAAGACGACCCTATCCGTGCCTTTCATGATCACCATGACACCCGTCGCAAGGTGCAGGACCATGCTTTCCTCGCACAAATCGTGATTCCAGAGGGAGTTCCAAATACAGGATCACATCGGAAGCGACGCATGGGGTGTCGTTTCCTCGCCACGCTTGTGCATTCGGTAGCCTCCCAATTGGCTCCAGCATCCTCTGCGCGTTTTCGCGCCCGCTCACGACCATGGCTTTCTCGCCGGCAGCGAAGAAGCGCAAGGGCGACAACGCGGCCAGCGTCGTCGGCAGCCCCGGCGCAGCGTCCGCGCAGAGTGGCGCCCAAGTGCGCGGCCCTCTCGATTTGCAGGCCCACCCTCCCGGACAATCCGAACGTTTCCTTCGGACGATGTTCACGCCCAGGCCCCCAACCAACCTTTTCACTCGCCAGGTGTTCCTTCGTCCTGCGCCGCCTCCCGTCGCACGAATCTTTACCTCGCAGGGCCCTCCAGCTTCTTGCTGTTGCACCCCCCCTCCCCGGCCCCTCCCAGGCGCTGAGCCAGCGCGCCGCAGTCGGCATGTCCCCGAAGGCGCCAGCGAAGAAGCCCAACAGCGCGCCGATCGAGGTCTTCGTCTGGCTCTACACCAAGTGCGGGTCGGACGTGTTTCCCGGGTTCCCGCAGACGGATCTCTTCGGCTTGCGTCTGCGGCACGAGGCTTTCCCCGCGGTGGATTCGGACATCCTCGCTTCCTTCAAAATGTTCCTGGGCGAAAAGAATGCGGAGAACGACGATTACCCGGCCGACCTGAAGGAGCTGAAGGACTACGAGCGCACCATCATCTCCCTGACCCAGACGCCCAAGGACGTCGAGGGCCGCCGCGTCCAGACCAACATGCCGCTCAAGGACGCCGCCGCCCGCAAACCTCACCCTTTCGCCTCCTGACTCGCGTTGTCCTGAATATTCGGGGACAACCGATACCAGCACGAATAGGCCATCATATGTAAAGTCCCCGGCTTCCACAGGACTCCGGAATGACAAGTCCGCCCGAGGCCGTCAGCTGGTCGACGGCCATCGGTGTCTTTGTCCCCACACCTCGCCTTATAGCGACCCTCGGAGGAACGCAACCGACCCGCCTCAATAACGCAACCCAATCCCCCCCCCTCCGTCTTGCTATCCTGTCAGGAGTGGAGCGTCATGTTCTGGACCGACGAGCCCTTCCACTGCATGCGTCTCATCGCGGACTTCTCGTGGTGGAGGGCCCAGCACCGCCGCCCCGCGGACAAGAGCCCCTGGCCGGACCTGAGCACTCTCAAGATGGTGGTGAACCCATTCGTCAACGTGTCAATGGACGGCTTCAACACGGACAACATCACCATGCCCATGACGGTGAACGAACCGAGCACCACCTTGCAGTGCTCCATATTCGAGAGCTCCCCACCTGGTTCCTCTAAAATGGTTGAGGTCCGTGTCCAGGTGATCGACCAGAAGACCGTCTTCTTCGCTTGGGAGGGCCGCACCTTCCCCTACCGCGAGCGCTTCGACTTGAAGCGCATTGGCCGGGAGGACAACGTTCGCATATTGCCCCAGGCCCGCACGGACGTGAGCATTGCCGACAACGCAGCCTTCATTCGCGACGTTTTCAAGCAGGGCGTTCTCCGCGATCTGTTGGTGCACCTCGTGCTGGAGGAGAGCTCGGTTCCCGCCGACGGGCCCGTCAAGGAACTGCTGGACGAGTTTCGCGGAAACCCGCAGATTTATTTCAACGCCTTCTAAAATGTGACGGCCGCGCGAACCTCGCGCGCTCTTTTTTGGTCAGCCCGATGCCCGAGCGCTCGGAGGCCCCTGCTTGCAAGGGGGCACCTCTGCGACTCGCGCGCCGGCACCCCGCCTTAGGTTCAATGCTATTCTTTGTTCGCTGCCTTCTCCGCAACGTCCTCATCGGCATTTCAGCGCGGCCGTGCTTTGCGCGAGGCGTGGCTGGCGCCAGGCACCCTGGCGCGCATCCATTACCTCGCCCATCGCAATCGGCGCTCTCACCGTTCTGCGTGCGGAAGTACGTGCAGAGCGAGTCCACGGCCGCTTGATTGTTGCCCAGCCTTAGCGCGCCAGCTGAGCACCCAGGACTTCTGAAGCCAGCGACGTGTTTTTGTTTCAGCGCACCAGCCTCGTGGCAACGCACCGTTGAAAACACATACTGTCGGCCCCCGCGCACACCTAGAAAAGCTAGCGTTCTTCCCGTGTGTCCTCGGTACTCGGCCCAAAAGCCTTAGGAAATTACACATTTTGTGATTGGCCTTCAGCCGGGTCGGGGCGTCCAACCGCATCCTCGCACTGGTCCCCACCACTGACGAACACGGAGCGCGGGAAGCTTCGGATACATATCCCACTGGCACGTACACGAAGAACGTCGTCTGGCCAGAAGCGCTCCTGAGCCACCCCCGCCCAGCGCCATCGCCTGCCCACCCCGCCGCGCGCGCAGATACAGAGATGCCGCTCGCGGGCGCCGCTTCCAGCAGTGACGACGCACCGGCGTTCCTGGACGAGGGCTCCGAGGCGCCGCCGAGCCCCGCTGCTCGGCCGCGACGCTTCGCGCGGGACCACGGGCCAGACGACATCGATGAGTTCGGGCCGGCGCCCCCAGACGATGCTTCTGCTAACGTCGTCCTCGCACCGCTGCGCCAGCGCGGAGCAGTCGTGGACGCCCCAGCGCCTCCTGAGACGCTGTTCCAAACATGCGCAGCCACAGAGAACGACAATCCCAGTGCAGATTCCGCCGACCCCATGCCCTCAACACAGCTACGATGCGAGGCCGCCAGCTCATCGAAGCAGAGGGAGCGATTCACCGGATTCTTCGAGCGGCAGCGCGGCGCCCATTGCGGCATGCACGCGCTCAACAACGCCCTGGGCTTCGCGCTGCTCGACGAGGGGACCATGGAGGCATCCGCCCATGCATTCATCGAGCATGCCGCTTTAGACGGCCTCCCACAGCGCCTGCGCGACCACATGAGCCCCTCTGGAGATTATTCCGAGGCGGTGCTGGCGTTTGTGCTTCAACGATGCGGAAACAGTTTCTCCTTGAACCTCAATGCTCCCGTTCTACCACAGGACGCGATGAACATTTTTGCGCCTAACGTGGTCGGGGTCGTGGTAAACCAGAACAACGCACATAGGATTGCGGTGAAGGCTGTGTCCGGCCGAATCTGGAAGTTGGACAGCGCACCAGGTGATGGACGTAGTGTTGCGGAGCCTGTACTCTGTGAGCTTAGCGACTTCCAGAAGCTCCTGCGCAGACATCCCACCGCGTACCCACTGCTCGACATCCGGCCGCGCACGTAGAGCCTGAACGACGTTGACAAATCGCATGTCCTGAAAACACTGGCCTTCGGCGCACCCCGCCAACGTGCCTTGGCGGTGGGGCACTTTCTCCCACATGCTTTTCGGGGTTTCTTCTGACTTTTGGAGCTCTCCGGAGATCATTTCCGAGTTCTCTTGGAACATTTCGAGTGCGTTCTACCAGGGCGGGCGATCTTTGGGCCCGCCACGACTTTCCCTAGAGCCCCGCGACATTCCCACATGGACCGCCGCTCGCTTTGAAAGCTTCCACATGGGCCCGTCCATGACGTCGCCGCACATACCTCCGAAACCCAACGTTTTCCCCGTGTGTCCTTTCAAATCGGCCCAAACACATTAGGAAAATGCGCATTTCGCTGCTGGCGCCGTGCCGACCGCATCGTCCAAAGCACTTTGCAAATACGACAGGTTATGGCAATTCTCGAAAACACCATGCGTTTCAGGCGATTGCAAGGGACACACGGGACAGCGCATCGTGAATCCAACGTTTTTCTCCACCCGACAGGTTGGGGTCGTTAGATTTCTCAGAACAGACCTCCCGGCCACACCCCCACCCTGCATACCGCGGCCGCCAGACCCCGAGTTGTCCCAGTGCCCCCTGGGGCTCCCGCCCCATCCCGCCTCGCGCCCTCGACGAACACGACAGAATACAACATGACAGCGCAGAACATGACGAACACGACAGAGCACAACATCACAGAACAGAACAGAGCATGACAGAACATGACAGAACAGCACATACCAGAACAGAGCATGACAGAAAACATCCGCCTTCTTCCCCACCCGACAGGTTGGGGTCGTTAGATTTCTCAGAACAGACCCCCCGGCCACACCCCCACATTGCATACCGCGGCCGCCAGACCCCAAGTTGTCCCAGTGCTCCCTGGGACCGGCCACGCTGTCGGGCCACCAGGACCGGCTGCACGACGCCGCCTTCTCGCCCGACGAGCAGCAGGTGATCACATACTCCGCGGGAGGAAGAGCAGGAAAAAGAGGATGGTGGGGATCGCTCGAAGCACATAATTTTTTTCGGGCCGCAGCTTCCCTGGGACTCTCTCCATCGATCCCTCTTGGGGCCTCTGCGTCACGTCTTCTGGCAATGTTTGCCTGTCATGAGGCCATCGTGGGCCGTCTTGCGGGCCTTGGGCGGTCTTGGACCAATATTGGAGCGGTCCTGGCCGTCTTAGAGCGATGGGACCCAAAAAGCTCGAACCCCAAATAGCTGTACCAACGTATGGACAAGCTCTTACTCTTGCCTCGTGAGGCCCACTTGGGAAGTCTCTTGGAGGCCTCTTGGGTCATCTTGGAAGCCTCTAGAGCTGTCTGGGGGCCATCTTCAGAGTCTTGAGGCGCTCTTTGACCGTCTTCGGCGCTTGGTGAGGAGCCCCGCGAAAGTCCCCGGCACGTCTGGGGACGTGCAGCCGTCCCAGAGACTATGCGAGACACGCCGAACCGCGCAGGAACGCCCGATAACGTCGGGGACATTGGTGGTTGAACCACTGGCGCCATCTCCTTTGCCGCCGCATCGTCCGACATGCCGTTCCTCTCTCCATTCCTTCGCCGTCATCCCCGATCTGACCCTTCCCGTCCCCTCTGCGCCCTCTTCGCCTCCGCCGGTGACGTCCTCACCTGCTCGGAGAGCCGCTGTTGAAGACATGGACTGACGGCCGAAAAAACACTGCACCTTTTTTGGTGGATTTTTTTCACCCGTTTTTGTTTTCCGCAGACTTCGGCCTCTCGGGGCTTTTTCCGGGCCCAGGGCCCCTGAGGCACAGACCCGGGGCGGACAATTGCGCCGGATGGACACAGGGAGGGGTCCTGGGACGCATTTAGAGATGAGTTGCATTGCTTTTCCACGGGGTGTGGCACGAACGCCCTCCATCCACGGATATGGGCAACCTCGAGGGTCCAGTTTCTCCAGCATCTCTTCACGAAGTCGCAGCTCTGCCACTATCCATACAAACACGCGCCCTTCTTTCTCCCAGGGCCCCAACCCACAGGGTTTCCGAGCTTCGTCCGGACGTGGACACAAGGAGTGACCGTACTGGCCAAAACCCTTCAGCCCTCAAGCCACGAGGACGAATTTCAGACCCGTTGTGATTGTTCCACGATCCGACCCAGAGCGTGGCCTGCGGCACGAGAGCGCCGCAGTCAAGCGCCCCTAATCCCGTTATCTGCTCTCCTCCCGCCTCCACCTCCATCCCTGCCATCCCACCCCCCAAGGAGCTTTACGGACCAGATCTTCGAGGAGCTGTTCGGCTCCGATGCTATGTTCTGCTACGCATTCGCCGGCTCACACACACGGCGTGCGCGTCTCAGGTTCAGCACACCGTGGATTTAATCCACGGGTGCACACTAGTCAGCTATAACGCTGGGATCAGCGCGTGCGAGAAAGGCGAGCAGTGGCAGCGGGCTCTTTCGCTGCTCAGCAACGTGTGGGAGGTGCAGTTGGAACCTGACGACGTCAGCTACAGCGCTGGGATCAGCGCGTGTGGAAAGGGCAAGCAGTGGCAGCGCGCTCTATCGCTGCTCTGTGAGATGCGCGAGGCAAAGGGGGAGGCCAGCATCATCAGCTACGCCGCTGGGATCAGCGCCTGCGAGAAAGGCGGCCAGTGGCAGCGCGCACTGTCGCTGCTCAGCGAGTTGCGGAAAGTAAGGCTGGAGCCCACCGGCATTTTTCTTACACTGCAGTGCGTGCGAGAAGGACGCCAGATGGGTCAACATCGGCCTGGTGGGCCCTGGCGTGCTTCCGGGGCACCGTTCAGGGGGATTACTACTGGGCTCAGGGGGGGATGCATCGACCTCGAATCGCCCAGTGATCGCCGATAGTTACCTGAATCTCATTCCACCCAGGAACGTGCGGATTTGCTATCGAGTGCCTATCGCAGATCAATTGGCAATGCATCGCCGATTCAAAATCGTTATTTCCCCCCTCGGCCACTCCCCGCGTATCGCTGACCCTCAGCTCAGTGGCGCCCCCCGACGACCCCACGCGGCCTTCGGCAGGCGCCCACGACGGCCAGACGGCGCCTCCTCCGCCACAAAGGCCCCATGAACACACCCAGACGGCCCAAGACGCTCCAAAACGGTGCCAAGCTGGCCACCGCAGGGCTTGAAGCTCCGCGCAAAGCCCCGCACGGGCGAAAGCCGCACTGTATCTTAAAGTGTTTCACGTTTCGAGCGCGCTCCACCTGTACACACGTCCCATGGCAGACTGCACGCGGCTTGTGCATTCTGCGACCTTTTGTGAACCCTACCTCTGTGGGTCCAGTCGACGCCGGGGTGTCGGCCACCCCAGCTGGGGCCCACCTGGCCGCAGACATCCATCCCATTCTGAACCCAGGCCTGCTTCTCAGAAATCTGGCATGCAGGGACGATCAGGGCTCACACTCGCTTGCCTGTGCATCCGATGCCCTCCTAGTCCACGCCGCCCGGCTGGCGGGCCTGCGAGTCTTACAGAGGCTTCATGGGGCCAGCCGCCCAGAAAAGTCGGACACGGATGTCCGAACCTTTTGGCTGCCCCTGGCGCCGAACGGTGGTGCTGATTGGGAAGCGACTCGCTGCTTTCCGATCAGGCCGCGCGGTAAGAAACGATTCCTGTTTTTGGGCAGGCTGCCTGGCAATACACGACATGGTCGTTCAAATTTCCCGAGCTCTGGGTAACCCGCCCATGGAACACAGACACGTGTGTCCAAACTTCGGGCCGCACCCTGCGCCGAACAGTGGCCTTCAACGGAGTTGACAAACATGCTAACCCTTCCAGGTTTTTGATTGGTGTTGCAGTGCTGTGCATCTTCCACCGTGCTGTACCTGGACCTGTCTCTCAGATGTCATGTTGCGCCATGCTGCGCTCTTTCCGCTGTGCCCCGCCGCGACATAGCCTGCTCTTCCAGATGTTGCGTTGTGTTGTGTGTGCTGCGCTCCTCGTATCTCCTCACCCTCGTACGTGGGTAAGCATGCGTGGACGGTGGCCCACATCTCAGCCCTCCTCACCTACAATGCTGGCATCAGCGCGTGCGAGAAAGGCAAGCAGTGGCAGCATGCCTTGTCGCTGCTCAGCCAGATGTGGGAGGCGAGGGTGGAGGCCAGCGTCGTCAGCTGTGGCGCTGGGGTCAGCGCGTGCGAGAAAGGCGGCCAGTGGCAGCAGGCCTTGTCGCTGCTCAACAACATGTCGGAGGCGAAGCTGACGGCCAACTGCATCTGCTACAACGCCGGCATCAGCGCGTGTGAGAAGGGGAGCCAGTGGCAGCAGGCCCTTTCGCTGCTCAGCAGGATGTGTGAGGCAAAGGTGGAGGCCGACGTCATCTACACTACAGTCAACCCGCATAGTAAGGATGAGCCACTCCCCAAGGCTGCACTGGCATCCTTCCCCTTCGGCCCATTCTTGGCGTCTTTCGCTGGCCGCGCCCCGCTCGCAAAGTGTCGGCATGGGGCATGGCCTTCCAGGGCCCTTGCATCCTTATCTTCCGACGAAGGCCTCTATACACCACCACCGTGCCAGGCCAGGGCCATCCTGGGCCCCAGGATGGTGTAGAGACCCTCTTGGCCCCGGCCAGGAGGGCGTAGACACCATCCTGGGGCCCAGGATGGCCCTGCCTTGGCACGGTGGTGGTGTGCATATGCCTTCTGCGAAATATCTTGCGCCCTTGTTCCCATTGTGGGATCACGCTCTGCGGCGTGACAGCGAGGCACTAGTGACCTGTCAGCTCTCGAGCGTAGTATACGTACTTCTCACGAGCAGGTGCATACATATTTCACGAAGTGGCCCCTATGCTGCCTGATAAAAAAAGGGATAACCTTATTCTGCGGGGTGACTGTGCAAAATTCCAGGCGGGCGCGCGTGCGAGGGCGACGCGCCAGCGGCAGCAGGGCGGCTCCGACGGGGCCTCGGTCGTCGGCCCCCCGGCCTGCCTGGCGCGGCGCCCCCGCGGGGCTTCTCCGGGCGGCGCCCCGCAGACGGCCCCCTGGGCGCCCCCGTCGGGGGGCGGCAAAGGGGGGGCGGAGGGAAGAAGGAGGAGGGAGGAGGGAGGAGGGAGGAGGGAGCAGGGAGGAGGGAGGAGGGAGGAGGGAGGAGGGAGGAGGGAGGAGGGAAGAGGGGGGTGATGACTAGGGGGGGTGGATGTCATGGCGGGGGCCATGGTATCTCCCCAGATTTCCTGGCGCCTCTTCTCCTTTCAGTACGTCCCTGGCCCCCCCGCTGGGCCGCGCACATGCCGCCGGTCATGATGTGCACCCCCCCCTCTTGGACACCCCCCTCTTGGCCGCTCCCGACCAGGGTGGCGCCGAGCTGGCCCCAGGAGTGTCTCCAAGAATACCCAACCATAGCTGCGTCAGGGCCTCCGGGGGCCAGCAATCTCTACTTACCATGCCATCGTTGCTGCTGATGGCGGCACGGTGCCTGTGCCGGTGACGCCCTCGGCCGAAGGCCGAGAAGGTAGCTGGAGGTGTAGAAGTTGCCGGCCAGGCGTCGCCTAAAGCCACACCCGGCCGGAGGCAGAAGAAGAGGCACCTGCCTGGCATGGTACTTACCATGCCAGGTAGGTGTCGGTGGCGAGCAGGCTGCACGACGCCTAGCCGCCCTCGCGCGAAGCGCGAGAAAGCCTCAGACCCCCAACCAACCCCACCCCCACCCAACCCGAGAGCCTCAGACCCCCCCAACAAAAAAAACATCGGGTTGGGGGTGCACAGGCTCCATGGTGTTTTTTCAACGCTCCGGGGTGCCCCCCACTGGCAATTGTCAAGCTGAACGGCGCCTTTGGGTTGAGTGGGGGTGGTTTAGTAGGTAGTCGAAGAAGCCTAGAACCCAGAGCCCTCTATGATTTGTTGTAACTTGTTTTACAATGATCCATTATCAACTTCATGCAGGCTCGAGACGCGACCCAGAGAACTGCAAGAGAGCTCCGCATGCCCACACTAGCCCCGTGAAGCACCCCACACCCGCTCCAAAACGATCTAGCTGGCCCCGCTTGGCCTTCAAGATGGCCCCAAGACAGCTCCAAGACATCATAGAACCAGCCATCAGTCCCACAAGACGGTTCCCCGAGGCTTAAGGACTTCCAATTTGCCCGGAGAAGCCCCAAAAGAGCACCCCAAGGGAGCCCAATATGCCCCCAGCTGACAACACAGAAGCCAACTTGGCCTTCAGATAGTCAGAGAGAGCCTAATCGGGCTCGAGAGGCTCCAACAGGGCCCCGCGACGCCCCAACGTGGTCCTGGACGACACAAGAGGTCCAACATGTGTCTCGATACACACCAGCGGCAGCAGAGCCAGCATCAGCAGCCAGAATCGGCCAGCAGCAGCAGCAGCAGCAGCAGCAGCAAACAGCAGGCATCACGCAGCGGCAAGCTTCATAAGCCGGCAGCAGTATCAGTAGCCAGCAATACCAGCATTAGGCAACCACAGCAAGCAGCACCACTTGTTCGACGGCTTCGGGCAGTTTCACTGTCAGTCTAAGTGGCCGGCATCATGTGGTGCGGAGGGATCTCAGGGCCCCCGCTCACCCTCACCCAGCCAAGCGCGCCCCAATGAAGACCACAATGTGCTTTAAAAGGATGGATCCACTTGGCTGAGCCATCTTAAATGAACAAATCGATTGCAGATGTTCCCCACGAGTACACACTAGTCAGCTACAATGCTGGGTTCAGCGCGTGCGAGAAATGTGGCCAGTGGCAGCAGGCTCTATCGCTGCTCAGCGAGATGCGGGAAGCGAAGCTTGAGGCTGACATCATTAGCTATAGCGCTGTGATCGGCGCGTGTGATAAAGGCGGCTAGTGGCAGCATGCTCTGTCGAGGATCAGCGAGATATGGGAGTTTCATGTGGAACCCATGGTCAGCGGCTACTGTGCTAGTCAAGCGCGTGCGAGATAGGGGACCCGTGGCAGCAGGCTCTGGCGTTGCTCAGCAAGATGCGTGGGCCGAAGGCGAAGTCGGACGCCATCTGTATTACAATTCCAGGCGTAACGCGTCGCGATGTCCAGAAGCAGTGCCGGCTTCGGAGCTCCAGGTACCAGCAAGACGCTCCTAGGACACCCCGAGCGGCCTGCAAGACGCCCCAAAGACAGCTGAAGTGTCCTGCACGAGGGCCTGTCTGAGCTCGAAGGGCTCCCAAGAGGGTCTCCAGACGCCCAGACATGCCCCAACGTTACCACAAAGAGACCCCCATATATGCATTGGGCTCTGTGTACATGTTTTTCATTGCCCAGTTTGCACCACAAGCTGGCTCCACAATTCCGCCCCAGAGGCTTCTCACAGGGCCCGAGAGAGTTCCAAGCGACTCCAAGAGATCCCAAGCCACTCCCAGAACTGCTCAAGACGGCCCTAGGTGTCTCCGCGACGGCTCCAGACGTCTCCCAAAGTACCCCAGGTCGCCCCAGCACGTCCTCAAGAACCCCCACAGATCGCCGACAGACCTGCTCCTCGCTTCTGACTCCTGCCTGCTCGGCCCTGACGCCTTCCTTGTTTTTTCCTCGCTCCATCTGCCTGCCTTGAGTAGTATCCCCAATGCCACCCCAGTCATCTGTAACGCTGGGGTCAGCGCGTGTGAGAAAGGCGAGCAGGGTCGCAATGCTTTGGGGTTGCTCAGGGAGGTGTGAGCGTCGAATTTGGATCCGACGCTATCATCTACGGCGCCGTGGCCAGCGCGAGAGAGAAGGGCGGGCAGCAGCAGACGGTCGTGTGCATGACCAGGGGTATGCGCTGGAGGAAAGCCGTCTTGGACTCTTTCGCCTAGACAGCTGTAGCCGTAATGTGTGTATATATATGTGTGTGTGTTTGGTGAAGAGCGGTCAGTGGAAGTTGGCGTTGTCGTTGCTCAAGGAGGTCCACGACATGATGCCCGCTGGATGACGCAGTCAATTGTAACATTGGTTGTTGCCAGCGCGTGCGAGACATGCGACGCACGGCGGCGGGCTCTGTCTACACCCGTCGCTGGCCAAATACTTGGAGGGTGAGGAGGCGGATGAACATGCAACCCGAGTAGCAGGACCAGGGGGGGAATCAGAGAATGAGGGTGATGATTGGTATGCGGAATTATGCGCAAGACTGAAGCGAAGAGGCGGCGATGGAGGACTACAATGATGATGCTAAGATGCTGATCTTGATGCGGACGATGGTTATGATGATGGCGAGTGTGATTGTGATCACGATTGCGGTTGTGATAGTACTTCGTCGTGATGATGTCGATGCTGACGCTGGTAATGATGGTGACGATGATGACCATGATGATGCGGATGATGTTGCTGCTGATGATGATGATGTCGATGCTGATTATGCTGCTGATGATGATGTTTAGTCTACTGATGACGATGGAGATGATGATGCTGTTCATAATGAGGATGCTGCTGATGATCATGATGGTGGTGATGATCAGGATGCTGATGACACGGATGACGGTGATGGTGATTGTGATTGTGATGATGATGGTGATGAGGATGATGCTGCTGTTGATGATGATGATGCTGTTGCTGATGATGCTGATGCAGATGCAGCTGATGCTGCTGCTGATGATGATCAAATTGCTGATACTGCTGCTACTGTTGATGGTGATGATGATTAGTATGATGATAATGGTGGTGGTGGTGATGACGATAACGATGGGTATTAAGGAGGTGGATACGGACCAGGAGCATACTAATATACATAATGATGGATGTCCAAGACTGAACGTGGATTAGAAGGGCGATGATGATGCGTAGGAAGAGGATGTGGAGGATGAGTAGGATGAGAATCAGCAGGAGGAGTCGTAGCCCCTCGAGTAGCAGTTGTAGCAGTCAGACAAGAGGCCGACAGCAAATGAGGCGGACGAGGTGATCACGAAACGTTCGGCGCTGCAGCTTGAGGTGCGGCTCCGCAATGTGGAGTATATCACGACGTCCCGTATTTTCATTTCCGCACGATTGCCCAATGGTAACGGGTAGCCCAACACACCACCAGGAGTGCTTGGCAACAGTGAAAGCGGAGGGAGCCACGCGCGAGTCAGGGGACACTAGCGTTACATATATGAGCCAATAGTGTGTCCGTTGTCGGCGGCTGGTTGAACGAGGAGTCTTGCGCGCCATCCATAACGTCGAGTCCGAGGGCTTCCAATAGCTTCTTCTGCTGATGGCGCAGCCCACGGACGGCGCGGGCACGAGCGGCTTCGTACTTCGCCGGATCCTCATCCGCCAGCGTCTCCACATGCTCCTTCGCGTGCCCGCCAACGATGCGGTCCTCGAGCGCTTCCGCATCGTGTTCTGGATCCTGGCCCCTTCGCATCGGACGCCCCGACGCCCGGGGAGGTCTTGCGGTGCCGTGGGGTGCGTCGAGCCCGCCGTCCGCAGCCGTCCGATCCGAGCAGCACCTTGCTCCTGCGCGCGCTGCGGGGGCCGCGTGGTGGCCGCCGTCACGGCCGAGGGCGCGGACGGCCTCCCCGAGCAGCCGCGTCAGGAGGCGCGGGGGTGGCCGCCACGGGTCCACCTCGGCGGCGAGCCCAGGAGGAGGAGGAGGAGGAGGAGGAGGAGGAGGAGGAGGAGGAGGAGGAGGAGGAGGAGGAGGAGGAGGGGGGGAAGCGAGAGGGGGCGGGCCTCCCCAGGAGGCTCGGACGCCCCCCGGGCCACTGCGGAGAAGCTTCCTGAGCCCTCCCCGAAGGCAGGGGGCTGCGGAGAAGCCCCGCCGCCCCACCGAGAAGGCCTCCTCCTCGCTTCCCTCCCCTCCTCCTCCTCCTCCTTCTCCTCCTCCTCCTCCTCCTCCTCCTCCTCCTCCAACTTCGCACCGCGATGGGGCCGATTCCGATTCCTCCTCCTCCTCCTCCTCTTCCTCCTCCTCCTCCGCTCGCCGTCGACCGACCCATGCGAGGCGTCGCCCCCGTGGGCGCCGCCCGATCTGCCGCCGATCGCACGCTGCGGCCAGGCGCGGCCCTCAAGATGCGGAGGGCGCACGGGGGAAAGATCGGGCCGGACGAAAGGGGGGGATAGGGAAAGGGGGGGTTACGAAATCTGCTGCGTGCAGCTGGTTTCGGCCCCACCGAGGGGCCCACTCCTCGATACATGGCCGCCTCCGGCGCCGGGACAATCAGCTACCCCAGATTTCGTAATAAAAGAGAGGGGGTCTGGACCCTCCAAGACAAGCCATTTCAGACCTCCCCCGTGGGAGAACCCTCCAAAACATCGTCCCTAGACCCCCCAGGCCCTCCAAGATAGCCTGGAAGAGACCCCCCCCCGAAATGAGACCCCCCTCCCTTTATTACGAAATCTGGAGTGCGTGAGCTGATTCTCAACACCCTCCCTTTGCTATCCCCCCTCTCGCCCAGCCCGATAAGACCTCGGCCCGCCAGCAGGTGCCCCGCGAGAGCGCCTCGTCCCCCGGCGGCCCCGGGGATCCCCAGAAGCTCGTGGGGCAGCTCGGGATGCCCGGCAGGCGCCCCGCGAAGACGCCTTGTCCCCCGGCGGCCCCCGGGGATCCCCGGCAGCTCCTGGGGCAGCTCGGGACACCCAGAGATCGACGAAGAACGTGCCCTCAGGGAGGAGGGAGGAGGGAGGAGGGAGGAAGGAGGAGGAGGAGGAGGAGGA
>CAUYUJ010019338.1:65117-182090 GCA_963575745.1 Prorocentrum cordatum | reverse complement strand
GGGGAGAAAGGACGAAGGAGGGATGGACGGATGGAGGGATGGTGGAGGGTAGGGAAGCGGGGCGCGCCCGCGCGTCGGCAGTGCTTTGCTCGCTGGCGCTGGATCGGAGGCGCGCGTGTCGCATCCCAGCGTCCTTTTAAAAACGCCCCCCCGCCTCCTCCCCCTCCCCCCCTTCCCCCCCCTCCTCCATTTCCCCCCCTCCATTCCTTCTTCCCCTCCTCCTCCTCCTCCTCCTGCCTCTCCTCCACCTCCTTCTTCTTCACACTCTCGAGCGGTATGGGCCTATGTGTCTGATTTTGCCTTGCTTTAAGCATCTGCTGGTTTTCCTGGCGTCCTGCCGAAGTCCTGGGTGTACGTCTCTCCGTTGTGCGTGTTTTTAGGGTCATGCGGCTAGTGTCCGTTATCCGCGTGGTCAGGTTCGGTAGCGGAGTTCCGGCTCTTTTCGACCACCTACATTCTTCCCGCCGTCACGGCCCGTGCGGCTCTCCACCAGTCCTTTGCTTGCCCACCTGTGCACCATCATCTACTTCGTGTTCGGCAAGGTTCCTCCTCAGGATCGCCGTGCCATCCGTGCTCATGATCTTCTCGTGTGTTAAGACGTACAGCTAGGAGAATGACTTGTTCAAACATGGTGTCGTGAACTACAATGAGCGCGACGCCCACCCCGCGTTCGCCGCAGCTTGCCTCCCCCCCAGGGCGTCTTCCAACCGTGTTGGAGTCGCCTTCGAGGCCCCTCGGACCTCGCGCTGAAAATTAAGGGCCGGCCCCCATCAATAGCGTCGGCCTGTGGCCCCGAACTCCCCGCAATTGTTTTGGCGAGCGCCTTGGGGGCCGCGGGCAGATAAGAGCGATAATGGGAGTGAGAATCCGGTGGGGCGTTGACCAACTGCGCTGTCATGCTTCAAGGAAGAGTGCGGCAGGCCTGGGATTAACTGTCGGCGTTTTCTTGGCATTCGACAGCTCAGCGCACCTGCCGTTTCTCTGCGGACCGTCGGGGCGAGATCCCGATGCGCATTCCTCTGGGCGATCGTGAAGTTGGCGGCCCCCAGCACAGTGACGACGTGACGCGCGAAGGGCGCCAGCGCATTTACGTTGTGTTGGCGCGACAGAAGGCAATGCCCAATGCGCTGGCGACGAAGAGGACATTCGGGGCAAGGACCCACGACGTCTCCGAGGCTCTCGTCAGAGCAAGGCTGTCGGTGGGCCCCCTGCCTCGAGCGCCTCATGGAGCTATGGGGGGACCCTCAGTCTGGATGGAAGGCCATCGGAGTGGGCGTGCTGGCCCTGGACAGGTGCCCCACCAGCGCAGGCGCAGGGGGCGGCGGCGGCGGCAGCGCGCGCCACCTCCGCGCCTGGGGTCCCGAGCAGCAATCTCGTGTTCTTGTCCAACGTTGGGTGCAGGAGGTGATGATGTGGCCAGCGGCGAACTCCGACCTCGACGAGTTCCGCCGGGCGGCCGAATTGCGTCATCGCGACGCAACGGCGTGGTCCGAGAATGCGCGGGCGAGTGGCCGCCGGGTGTCTTCATCCAGGGGGGCGCCATCGACGGTATCCCGATGCCACCGATGACCTTCCCGTCGAACAGTTTGGCCAAACGTTGGGGCCGACTGGGGGAGGGGGCGCGAACGTCTGCAGTCTCCGCGCTTATAACCCCAACGGGCTGCCGCAGGAACGCGTCGGCAACCTCCTCGCGCGCTCTGACATCTTCTGCAACTGCGCTCGGGGCGCTGTTCAACTCATGATCGGCGGCGAGGGTTTCCGCGTCCTCCTCGCGCGCGGCGGGGCGTCAAACGTGCAACTTGACATGGCCTTTCGGTGCGACAACATGGTCTACCAGACCAGCGCGGCGCAAGTCGCATCCGACGAGCCAGCTCCGACGCCTTGGGCGCGCGGTCGAGGGGTCGCCCGGCAATCTCGCCTCGGCGGCGCCGTCGGCCCAGCGGTCGACGTTTCTTTCGAGCGCGCCCGCGCGAGGTCAGGCTCAGAGCGCCCCTGGCGCCGCGGCCAGATCCGCGCCGAACGGCCCGCGTCCGTCGGCGTTCGGGGCGGCGCCGAGCCTGCCTGCGGCAGCGCCGCCTGCGCAGGCGGCATTCCCGCAGGCGGCGTTCCCGGCAGCTGCCATTCGCCCGGGCGCCGACGCCGGCGCCGTCGGCTCGGTCGGCGACGGAGAGATAGCCGCCGACGGCCCCGAGCTACGCGATGTTCCCGTGGAACAGGTTGGCGCGCGACTGTTCTGGGCTTGCGAGTGCGCCATTGCGCGGCGGCGACGTTTCAACGGGCGCGCGCCCGCGCGCTGCGCCTAGGCGAGGACCGGAGAGCCTGCTTGGCCGACTTTCAGGAAGGGGAAAAACGAACAGACACAACTAATCGTCGACTCCCAGGAAAACGTTGGAAAATATGGGAAGTGGGGGGAAATATAAACCCCGAACATTTAAGAACATATTGAGAATCCTGCTATTTGCGTGCATTTATTTGCATCCAAAGGCCCCTTTCAGACTCGCCCGCGACTGAGCTCCGAGAGACGGTCGCGGGCGTCGGGGAGGGCGGAGACGCGCGGGGGACTCGGGGCCCGCGGCCTGAGCTTGGGCCGGCAAGCCGCGCCCGCGGGCCCCGACAGGGTGCGATTCAAATGCCGCGAGTGCGACTCAGAGGAATTCCTCGTGCGCGACAGCCCCAGCGCCATAGCCGAGGGCACGCGCTCTCCCTCTGCGCCTACTCCCCAGCTCCTGCATCACCCATGCCGCCGTCGTCTCCGGGGCAGCAAGAGCCGCCGAGCCGATCTGGGCAAGAGCGCGCATTCGTTTTGGATGGTCAGGGACTCCGCAAGCAATTGGCAGACTGCGTCTGCAGGCTGGGGCGCGACCGCCCCCGCGCAGGGCGCTGATTCCCGGGGCGGCGGGCGGCCCGAGCCAGCGTCGGCAGCGCCGCGGTCGGCAGCGGCGGCCGCGGCCGCTCCGCCACGTTCGTCGCCCGACGGTTCGCGGCGCAAGGTTGGCCGAAGCCGGCGGTCATATCGGGCGGGCGCAGCGCCCTCGACAGCGTCGCCCGCCCCCCGCGAAGCCGCGCTGCGACGGCTACGACTGGAGATGGGCGATCTCGCGAGCCGCGTGCAAGCCGGGCGATGCAGCCGCCGTGCGATCCCACTCGGCAGCGGCGGGGGGCCCAGCGCCAGCCGCGCCTGCGGCGCCGACAGCTGCAGCTGCATCGCCAGCGCTACCACCGTGGACGCGAGTTGTCGAAGCTTTCGCTCTGTGACAGGACTGGGGGCGCGACTGGCTTGGCGGCCCCCGCGCTCGGGCCGCGGCCGCCGTGCCGCCGGCTGCCGACGCGCAACTGCCGATTTGGACCTACATGCCATCAGCGGCCTCGCTCGGCGTCGGCGCCCTGCGCGGATGGCGCCCCGTTGGGCCGCCGCCGTCGGCGCCGGCGCCAACGACGCCGCCGGTGCCGGACCCCCTCTGGATTGGCCCAGCTCAACTCAGGGGGGAGGGTGGAACACACAGACGCAAGTAAGCGTCGACCCCCCAGGGAAACATGGAAAAATATGGGGAGTGCGGGGGGTACAACAGCCGAGGAAATATGAAAATATTGGGAATGTGGCTTTTTGTGTGCATGTATTTGTGTGTCCCAGGCCCCCTCATCAACGCGGACAGGCGAGTGCGCGCGAGCCAACAATTGGAGGGCCGGCCACGTGGCGCGGCCAGCCGCGAGACATGGATGGCCGGCAGTCCGAGAACAGAACGAGATTGATTCCCACCGCGCCCAACGACGGCGCCTCGACGAGCTCCACGGCGCGCAGGTGGCACTGGAGCTACTTCGACAGCAGTGACCAGCAGCGCCAAGCCGCGAGGAGTTGGGCGGCGTCGCCGATCCTCCGCCCGCGCCGGCTGCGGCTCCGCCTGCGCATCCCGCGGCTGCTCGTTTCAACGGCGGCGATGGGGGTTGCCCTTTCTGTTTCGAGGCCGTCGTCCACGCCGAGAGGGCCGTTCTACTGCGGCGCCGACGCATTATTCTGCGCCGCGCGCGCCGCCTGCAGCTCGCGCAGCACGCCAGCGCCAGCTTGGTTTACTGCCGGGCGCGCCGCGCACCAGCTGGCGCCATCGCCGATTTCCGTTTCGCCGGCGCAGATCGCGCCTGCGCGGGCCCGGCAACTGCGTCGCCGGCCCGCGGGCCGCGGGGGTCGCCGCCGCAGCAGGACGCGGCGCTTCCTCCCTGGCCAGCTCCAGCACCCGGGACACGGCGGCAAGATCTATTGCGATCCCTGGGCATTGCTTCCCTTTTCGCGTCCGCGGCAGATGCGCCTGTGCCCTGCGGCGCGCGCCCGGACTTGCGCGCGCCTCCGCGCAGGCCTACGTCGCGCGGGCCAGCGCCCCCATGGTGGCCGATTGCGCCAGGCGCGGGCGCGAGCTCCCAGGGCGACTCGCCGCGCGGCCAGCGC
This sequence comes from Prorocentrum cordatum, assembly GCA_963575745.1. Lineage (NCBI taxonomy): Eukaryota > Dinophyceae > Prorocentrales > Prorocentraceae > Prorocentrum > Prorocentrum cordatum. The sequence goes on along the minus strand of CAUYUJ010019338.1, from coordinate 177,652 downwards.
GTGGCTTTCAGGCGGCCGTCTGGGCGTCGTCGTCGACGCTGGCGCCTGGGCCGACCTCCGGGGCGCGCACTTCGCCCGGAATTTGACTTGGAGAGTCGCGCGGGCGAAACTTCGGCCCTCGGGGGAAAGGTTGCCCGCCCTGTTCTACGCGGTAGGAGCGGGCAACAGGCCGCAAGTGGCGAACTGGGAGATCCAATGCCCCATCGCCACAACATCACGCTACGGCGTGACCGCTCGGCAGAGCATGCTCGCGCCGGCCGCGGAGGGCGCGGGCGGCGCTCTTCCCTTTCTGCAACGCGCGCGGGATATATAACAGCGGGGCAGTGGAGACAGGCGTTAGCCGCGAACGCCTCGCCTTTCCCGGACTTGGCGGTTGCGAGATCACCCGGGGCCCAGGAACAGTCCTTTTCGACCTGGAGTCTGCTCCGAGCGAACAGCTCCCGGTGGCAGGTGGGCCCCCGAAAAGTTGCTTGTCCAACTTTGTCGGGGCCTCGTTTTGCAACTTGTCGGGAACTTGCGAGAGTTCCAACAAGTTACTTTTCCAACTTTGGGTAATTTACTGAAAACTCTCTGATTCTCGAACAAGTTTATGTTCCAACTTTCTGTGATTTTCCGGTGAGGAAAAGTATTTACACAAAAAAACAAAATCCGACTTGCCAGATTACGCCGCAAGTAAGTTTCTAAGTAATCGTTGTTTTTGTTATTCTTCTCAGGCGGGCGTGGCGAGTTTTTCTACCGTTCAAAAATGCTATTTTTCGGATCGCCGAGAGTTGAGCGCGGGAAGATCGCCGGGGGGGGGGCTGAATTTTTCAATTGTTCTTAACTTTCCTACAATTTTTTAGAACATATGGAAAGTCTTCGGGAGCCCCTAGTTGTTCTATTTTCCCTGTTCTGTTTTTATGTATTTCCGTGTTGTTCGATTACCTTTGTCTTCGGTCACTATTCTATTGTAAGCGTTCTTATACTCTTCCTTTCTAGGTGCTCCTCCTCTGTTCTGCTTCTGCTTTATGCCATTCCACTTCGTTCTGTTCTAGTCTTAGAGGAATCATGCAGAATCATTGAAAAGTGGGCCTTCCTGGAAATTCCTCGAAGTCTTTTCCGGCCTTCTCGGGCTGCTCCGGCGCGCCCCCCATCGGGCCCTCGGCCTCGCGAGGCGCGCCCCCCCCCTCTGCCGTCCACCCCTCCTTTTATAGTCCGGTGGTCGCTTTCCCCCCCCCCGCGCGCCAACCGCCGCCCCCCCCCCAGAGGCCCGCCCGGGAACTGCGCCGCTAGAGCGTCTTTGCAGGCGAAGGGTTGGTAGGGACCAAGGGGCGCAGAACCGCAGCGCAGCGGCAGCACGCGCAGGCGCGACCTCGAAGTCTTTTTCGGCCTTTTCAGGTTGCCTCACGCGCGCCCCCCCCCCCCCGACCACCGGGCTCTCGGCCCCGCGGGGCGCCCCCCCCCCGCTCTCTCCCCCCAACGTGGGGCCCTCCTTCCAGAGGTCCTCTCAGGAACTTCTCGCTGAGTCGAAGTCGCGGTTTCGAAATGGAAGCGCAGAGCCGCAGCGCAGCGGCAGCGCCGCGGCGCAACTTCAGCGCGCAGCGGCGCAACGCAGCAGCGCAGCGCAGCAACGGCGCAGAAGGGGGCGCCCCGTCCGAGATCTTGCCCCAGAAAGGCCCCCTTCGGAAAAAATGTGCCCCCTCAGAAAGGCCCCCTTCGGAAGCGACGCGACGGCGCAGCAGTTGCGCAGGCTCGGGGCTTCGAAGACCTGCAAACTTCAGGCTTCGCAGACCTGCAGCGATGGTCGCCCCCTCGCTCGTTGTCGCGGCCGTGGCAGAGGCCTTCAGCCTGTGCCTGGCTCAGGGATGGGGGCGCGCGCAGCCCTGCGTCGTTTGCTTTCTGGTCGGCCACCTGGGGGTCAGCGCCTACATCCTCTGCGGTGCCTGTTAAGAAATACAAGCCATGCAGGGCGCCCAGCAGTGCGATTAGGAGATGGGGTCGGGGATCCGCCAGCGGCCCGGCATCGTCGAACAGCGGTTCATGTTCGCCGAATTTAGCCCGCGCGAATGCAGTCGGCAGATGAAACAGGCAATCGTGTAGCGGGATCAGTCACAGGGCCCTTCATGCGCGTCCAGTCAGATCCTTCAGCTGTGCGCGAAGTGCGCCAGGAACTCCTTTCAGCGCGCGAGGGCGTCAGTTGCGCCGGCCCAACTCTCTGCCATCATCAACTTCGCGATCCAGGAGCCAGGCGCGGACGCGCCGACGGTCGGCGCCCTCCGGCAGCAGCTGGCGACGCAGTGGCGCCAGGAGCTCCACGGCCTCGGCGGTGGGTGCGACCAGACTGCGCAGGTCTCAGCCGTGGCCTCGCAGTCCCCAGTCGAGCAGCACATCGACTTCCTCGCCCTCTGGGCGCGAAGTGAGCCTGTCACAGGGCCGCCAGGATTGCCGGGGCCACTCGGGCCCCGCAGGGCTGTCTGCGCGGGGCCTCGGGGGGGGATGAGTCAGACTGCGAGGGGGGGGGGGGCGGGGGCGGACAGCGAGGGGCAGGATCAGGCCATGTTCTCTCGGACCCAGGGTTTTTTATTTGCAGAGTTCAGAGATCTTCCTCAGTGGAGGACAGTGCTCAGTTCCAGCGCTCGGCCACTTCTCGGATTTTCTCGACGGCCAGTTCTCAGCGCAGGTTTTTGTCAGCGCAGGTTTCTGTCGCCGTTCAGAGCCGCGCCTCAGGGGGAGGGCAAAGTCCACCTCTGGCTCCTCAGGTCAACTCTCAGCGCAGCAGGCTCAGCGCACCCAGCTCAGCCTCGAGCGATCTCGCCGCCCCAGTGCGTCAGCTTTCGCGCGATGTCAGCACTCAGCTTTCAGCTCTCGGTGAAAAAATCGGTTCCGTCCTGGTCAGAGTCGACCGCGCTCAGAATAACTCAGCCCAGTCTTGTCACTCTGTGACGCATTCGAACTCAGGCGCGCCCGCCCTCAGATTCATGCCCCAGTCAGGCACCCTTCCATAGTTAAAGTCAGACGCGCTCGCGCTCGCTCGCACACATGCACAATCAGACACACTCGCGCGCACTCTGACGTTGCTTTCGCAGGCATCACATTCGGGCGCGTTCGCACTCAGGCGCGCTTGTTCCATATGCTTTCCTCCCGGCCCTTCTCAGCGCCTCTCTCTCTCTCTCTCTTTCTCTCCTCTCTCTTTTTGTTCTCTCTCCCTCTCTCTCTCTCTCTTTCTCTCGTCGCGGGCGTCCCTCCCCGCTGCGGCGCTAAAGCTATCGCCCTGGGCCCTATGCGGCAGCGGTGAGGACCTCGCCTGGGGGTGTCAGGATGAGAGCTCCCGTGGGGTCCTGGGGCGAATCCCGGGGTGCTTGGATCGCCCCGCCCTGGCCCCGGCCCTTCGCCCCGCCCCCCAAGCGGCGTCGAAGACGGGGATCGTGACCGCTCCCCCTGCCACCTTTGCCCACGTCGCCGAGAGCTGTTCCAGGGTGCCCGGCTAGCAGCGACAGGCCGCGGCCGCCGCGCGCCGCCCCCCAGGCGGAGGAGGTGCTGAACAAAGGGCGGTGGCGTTTTGTGATCTTCCCTCTCAGGCGGCAGCGGGCCCTCCGTGCGCCGCGGCGCTTCCGCTGCGGAGTGCGCCCCTGGCAGCAGGGGGGGCTCGCTTATTTTCAAATCGCACGCTTATCTGGCGCCCCCCCCCTTCCCCAGGCGGCCAGCCAGAGGAGGCAGGCGGCCGCTCCCCCAGGTGGAGACGGAACAGAAAACGGTGCCCGTAACCCCCCCGTCGAAATGGCGGCCTCAGGAACGCCGGGCGACAGTGCCGACGCTGCCTCGCCCCCCCGCCAGGCTGCGGCGCAACCCCCGAGGGGCGAACAGGAGGCCTTTCGCGCGGGCGAGACGGAGGGCGCAGACGCCCTGGCGGCAGGCGCCGCGCGGGAGATGACTCTCGGATTCCCCCCGGCCACGCCCAGGAGGGCCCCCTTCTCGCCACTGCGCCCCGTGCCGACAGCGCCCCATGGGGCACCCGACTCGTCCCGCCCGACGATGGCCTCGCTGAGTTGCCCCCCGAACGCGTGCGTCGGCGAGGGCTCTCCCGGGGTGCCGGCGCCGGCGCTCTGCGGCGCTGGGGGGGGGGGGTTCGGAGGGCCACGGGGGCCCCGCTGAGGCCCAGTCCGAGAGCAGTGCCTGGGGGGCCCAAAGACAACCCCCCCCGCTGCCACGTACCTCGCCGAGAGCCCGGATCGCCCCGCCCTGGTCTTGGTTCTCCCCCCCGCCCCCTTGACGGAGGGGGCGAGAAGCGAGCCGCGTCGAACGGCCCTGGTTTGAGGGAGTTTCTGTGGAACTCACGTCATCCTCACCCCCGGCGCGAAGAGCACGAGTCCAGAGCGGCCTCCGGCACCGTTTCCGGACAGATCCGCTGGATCCGGTGGATCCGCCGACGAATCCCAAACCGGCGCCCAAACGGCGCCCTCGCTTGAGACTCCCCACAAAACGGCCCCCCGGGGGGGATGCCCAGAGGAGACCAGAGGGCCTCCGGACCGGTTTCCGGACAGATTCGTGGGCTCGGAGGATCCGCCGACGAATCCCAACCGGCGCCCTCGCCGAGACCATCCGGACAAATACGGGCCCCCGGGGGGAGATTGACCAGAGGGGCCCAGAGCGGCATCCGGCACCGTTTCACGGGACGAATCCGCAGGATCCGGTGTGTGGATTCCGCCGAACGAATCCCAAACGGCGCCCTGCCTGGAGACATCCTCACAAAACGGACCCCGGGGGGATGCCCAGGGGAGCCCAGAGCGGCCTCGGCACCGTTTCCGACAAATCCGGTGGATCCGCTGGATCCGCCGACGAATCCCAAACCGGCGCCCTCGCCTGAGACATCCTCACAAAACGGGCCCCGGGGGGATGCCCAGAGGAGCCCAGAGCGGCCTCCGGCACCGTTTCCGGACGGATCCGCTGGATCCGCCGACGAATACCAAACCGGCGCCCTCGCCTGAGACATCCTCACAAAACGAGCCCCGGGGGGGATGCCCAGAGGAGCCCAGAGCGGCCTCCGGCACCGTTTCCGGACGGATCCGCTGGATCCGCTGGATCCGCTGGATCCGGTGACGAATCCCCAACCGGCGCCCTCGCCTGAGACATCCTCACAAAACGGGCCCCGGGGGGGATGCCCAGAGGAGCCCAGAGCGGCATCCGGCACCGTTTCCGGACGGATCCGCTGGATCCGCTGGATCCGCTGGATCCGGTGACGAATCCCAAACCGGCGCCCTCGCCTGAGACATCCTCACAAAACGGACCCCGGGGGGATGCCCAGAGGAGCCCAGAGCGGCCTCCGGCACCGTTTCCGGACGGATCCGCTGGATCCGCTGGATCCGCTGGATCCGGTGACGAATCCCAAACCGGCGCCCTCGCCTGAGACATCCTCACAAAACGGGCCCCGGGGGAGATGCCCAGAGGAGCCCAGAGCGGCCTCCGGCACCGTTTCCGGACGGATCCGCTGGATCCGTTGGATCCGCCGACGAATCCCAAACCGGCGCCCTCGCCTGAGACATCCTCACAAAACGGGCCCCGGGGGGGATGCCCAGAGGAGCCCAGAGCGGCCTCCGGAACCGTTTCCGGACGGATCCGCTGGATCCGCTGGATCCGCTGGATCCGGTGACGAATCCCAAACCGGCGCCCTCGCCTGAGACATCCTCACAAAACGGGCCCCGGGGGGGATGCCCAGAGGAGCCCAGAGCGGCCTCTGGCACCGTTTCCGGACGGAAGACCTGACGGCAGAACACGTCTGGAGATATGCCGAAAGGGGGTGGAGGAGAGAGGAGGAGGAGGAGGAGGAGGGAGGAGGGAGGAGGAGGAGGAGGTAGGAGGAGGAGGAGGAGGAGGAGGAGGAGGAGGAGGGTAGGAGGGGAGGAGGCAGGAGGCGGAGGAGGAGGAGGAGGGGGAGGGGGCAGGAGAGGAGCCGGCCCAGCGGAGGGGCCCTGGTAGGCTGGGAGAGGTCAGAATGCTGAGCTTGTGGCCGCTGAAGGCCCATGGGTGGAGGTGGAGGTGGAAAGTCGGATGCTGGAGGCTGGAGGTCGGAGTGCTGAGCAGCTGAGCTTGTGGCCGCTGAAGGCCCATGGGTGGAGGTGGAGGTGGAAAGTCGGATGCTGGAGGCTGGAGGTCGGAGTGCTGAGCAAGTGGAGCCAGTGGTCGATAGGTGGAGGTGGAAGTGGTGGTCATAAGCTGATGGGGGCGGGAGTGCAGACTGGGAGGATGGACGTCGGAAGTTTGGGGTCGGACCCCCCCCGCGCCGCCCTCCTAGGGCCGGTTCCGCCGGACCGTCATCACGCGCTCTCTCTCTCTCTCTCTCTCTGTCTGGCTCTCGCTCTCCTCACCCTCGCCCACCTGCTTCACGACCCTGCTCCTCCCGCTCCTCATTCTCATTCTCTTGATCCTCTCTCTTCTCTTGATCCTCGCTCTGCTGACCCTCGCTTTCCTCTGCTGATCCCCCCTCCCCTGCTCCACAACCGCCCGATCCTCACCCTCCTGATTCTCATTCTCGCCATCCTCGCTCTTCTGACCCTCCTCCTCCGTATCTTTACCGTCCTGCACCAAGCCCGCCCGATCCTCACCCTCGGCTCGGGAGGGGAGAGGGGAGAGGGGAGGGGTGTGGGGCGGGAGAGGGGAGGGGTGTGGGGAGGAGGATGATGAGGGGGAGGATGGGGGGGAGGAGGAGGAGAAGGAGGAGGGAGAGGTGTACAGTCATACGTGCTTCCGCATATGGGAGCGGGGGGCTGTTCAGAGGGAAGGGAATCCTCCCGGGGACGGCGGTTCGGGGTCGGGACTGTTTGGGGCCGTGGGGGCCGAGGATGCGGTATGAGGAAGAGCAGGCGGAGGAGGACGAGGAGGATGAGGAGGAGGCGGAAGAGGAGGACCAGGGTGCGGGAGGAGGAGGAGGATGACCAGGAGTGGGATGAGGAGGAGGAGGAGGAGGATGAACAGGAGTAGGAGGAGGAGGAGGACGAAGAGGAGAAGGAGGAGGATGCGGTAGGACGATTATGATGATGAGGAGGAGGAGGAGGAGGACGAGGAGGAGGACGAGGAGGAGGAGGAGATTTCTCGGGGCGCGCGATTTTCGCTGACTTCTCGCCGCTGGGTCGCCCCCTCGCGAGCCTCGCCCAGAAGCGCGCGCCCCTTCTTCTCTCGGTCGTTTCCCTCTCGCCCAGAAGCGCGCGCCCCTTCTTCTTCTTCTTCTATATATATATATATAATATAAACAAATAGGCCCCCCCCACCCCGGCGGGGCCGCCCACTCCGCAACCATCGGGGAACGCTTTTTAATACCCCCTCCCCGGGGCCTCCAAGGAGCCTCCAAGGAGCCTCCAGACGACCCAAGAGGCCTCCAAGACGGCCCCAGGAGGCCCCCAGGATGGTCCAAGAGGGCCCCGAGGCGGTCCCAGATCGCTCCAAGACGCCCAAGATGGTCCCAAGACGGCCCAAGGGGCCTCCAAGACGCCCCAAGAGGCCTCCAAGAGGCTCTCCAAGAGGGCCCCAAGAGGCTCGAATCGTTGATTTTCCATTGTGTTTTTCGATGTTTTTGGCTTTCTCTCCTTTTGGGCTCCCTGGCGTTCCAAGACGGCCAAGAGGCACCCAAGATCGCCCCAAGACGGCCCAAGAGGCCACCAAGACGGCCCCAAGACGGCCCAAGAGGCGCCCAAGATGGCCCAAGAGGGCTCCAAGACGGGCCCAAGAGGGGGCCCAGAGGGGGACCACGAACCGCAAGCTCGAGCCTTCCGCCCCAAGAGGCCGCCAGGAGGCCCCAAGGAGGCCCCTCAAGAGGCCCCAGGAGACCCCCAAGAGGCCCAAAGGAGGCCCCGAGAAGCCCCAAATCGGCCCCCAAAATGCTTCGAACCTGCTTCCAGGAGGCCCCCGACAGGTTCAGAGGCTCCCGAGAAGCTACGTCAAACTCCCAGCGAGCGGCCGGACGAGGCCCCCCACAAAATCACAAGAGGGTTCCAGTATTTGTATCCTTCAGCGCTCTCTGGCCTTCTTCCCCCTGCCCCCTTCCCTGCGACTTTCGTTGACTCAAGCTCGCCTCCTGGCTAGAACCTAAGCGCGCGCGAAGCGCGCGCGTGGTTCTAGTATATATATATATATATGTATACAGAAACTCCCGATCAACCGCAGAGCGGCGGATGTTAATCCCCCTTTCGCAGGCGGCAGCAGGCCCTCCGCGCGCCGGGGCGCTTCCGCTACGGAAGGCGCCCCTGGCTGCAGGGAGGGCTCGCTCATTCTCGATTCGCACGCCTATTCGGCGCCCCCCCTCTCCAGGCGGCCAGCCAGAGGAAACAGGCGGCCGCTCCCCTTCGCGCGGACGAGACAAGCGTTGCCACAAGCAGTCCGCATCTCGACGCGGTGGGGCCGCTTCTGAACCCTTGGAGGCGCACGGGCAGCCCGCGGGGCGCAGACCGCCGCCCCCCCCTGGTGGAGACGGAGCTGACGGCGGTGCCCTCGGTCCCCCCCTCGAGACGTCGGCTTCAGGAGTGCTAGGCGCCCCCGAGCCCCGAGGGGCGCTCAGGAGACCCATCGACCTGGCGAGACTCAGGAGGGGAAAAAACACACAGACACAATGAATCGTCGATTTCCCAGAAAATATGGGGAAATATGGGAATTGGGCGGGAAGACAAAAACCCAGAAAATATGGGAAAATATGGGGGATATTTTTATTTGTGTGTATTTATTTGTGTGTCCTGGGGCCCCTTCAGAGACAGATGCTGCAGGTGCCCCGGCGGCAGCCACTGCGCGGGAGTCGACGGCCGGACTCCCCCCAAAACCACGCCCAGGAGCAGGGGCAGGGCGGCCCCCTTATCTCGCTGCTGCGCCCCTGGCCGAGAGCTTCCCCCTTGGGCGCCCGACTCGCCCCGCCGGGCGGCGGCACCGCAGAGTCGCCCCCCGACGGCGCGCGCTGCCGAGAGTTCTCCTGCGGTGCCCGACCCGCCCCGACAGGCTGTGGCCACCGCGCGCCGCCCCTTCCTGGCGGAGGAGATGGCGGACAGGGATAAGTTCGGCCGTGGGGGCCAGGCCGCCAGCACTCCCCCAATCAGGAGGGAACAAAAACACACAGACACAATTAATCCTCGATTCCCAGGAAAATATAGGAAAATATGGGAATTGGGGGGGAAGACAAACACCCAGAAACTATGGGAAAATATGGGGAACATTTTTATTTGTGTGTATTTATTTGTGTGTTCTAATTTCCCTTTACCCAACGCAGGCGTCTTCTTCCCCACGGGGGTCCTCTCCACGCCGCTGCGCCTCGTGCCGGTCGCTCCCACGGGGCGCCCGACCCGCCCCGGGCCCGCGACGGCCTGGCCCCAGACATGATGGCGTCGTAAAAAAATCAGGACGGGCGGTTTTTGGATATTTTCGCCCTCCAGAGGTCCTCGCCGGGCCTCGGGACCGTCAAAAAACGACTCAGGACAAAAAACCGGTCCCGGGGAAAGGGTCGGGACTTGCGGGGACGCCGTCCTGAAAGAATCAGGACGTCGCATGTCTGGGGCTGAGTTGCCCCCTGGTCGGAAAGAAAAATCTTCAGAGGGTTGGGGGCCCCATGACGGGCAGCGGACTATGTCTGCGGCGAGCGCCGCCGACGACGCCGCGGCCACGGGCCCCCTTGGCGGAGCAAGCGAAGAGCAGGGGTTGAGTAATTACGGGGGCCGCCAACGACCCGCCAGCCACGGCTGCCTGCGTCGACGCGAGGCGGTACCGCCCCTCTGGTGGACAAACGAACCTGGTACCAGGACTGCCCCTTCCATAACCGCACCTTCCCTGACCCGGCGGTCTACCGGGCCCCCTCCCCCCGGGGTCCCGCTGGGCCCACGAAAGGCGCGCGCCTGCCGTCCGGCTCTTGTTCGGTGGCGCCTCGGCCAGGTCGCGTGGTGACATTAGTGCTGCCGGCGCAGGGAAATTGTCTTCGTCGCCGCGGAAGGATGCAGGACGGAGGGGCACCACCGCGGACACCGCGAGCGCCCCTCGTCGCCACTGCTGGAAATCGGTACTCCAGTGCATCGTCTCACGCAGGTGGATTGCGCGCCGCTGCCCAGACGTGGCGGCGCCTGGCGTCCCACCTTGCATCCTGCCGAGGCCGCGCTAACCTGGTCGCAGGGCAGCGCCGACGGGCATCGCGACTAGCACACCCCATCAGTCACATCACGATCGCCTCGCCTCGCCACCCCGTTCATGCGGCGACGAACGCTGGCAGTGCGATCGCCGAGGATTACCGCGGCACGTCCCAGGGCGGGGAGCGTGCCGCCCCTGTCCCAGGTGGCATCTGCCACGACCCCCATCGATGCCATCGGGGCCCCGGCTGCCACAACCAAGGACCTGCAGCGAGCACGCGGCGGATCCAGTGCGGCCTCGGCCAGGCATTGCTAGCAACGCGGCGGGGGCCACATAGGCCCCTGCCGACGCGACGCCGCCTTCATTCGCAGTTTCTTCAGCACCCTGGCCTCATTGCCTCCCTGATCGCAATCATGCGCCTCTTCGGCGCCCCCCACTTCCCACCAGCTTCCGCTCGGGGCCTGCCTCCTCCCATCGCCGTCGTTCCATGCCCAGTGGTTGCCTGCTCCGTGGCCGTCCCACACAGGGGTGGGCCCATCACAGATCCCCGCCTTGGGGGTGCCCTGCTCCGCCGCTCCAGCCCCCTGCTTCGGCATGGGGCTCGCCGGCCTTCTGCAGGTTCTGCACCGGCGCTGCCCGTGGCAGCCTCTGGGCCCTGGCCGTGCCCTGCGCCGGCCGGGCAGCACTTTCTGCGCTGCCAGTGTCTTGCCCTTTCTGCATGGTTTTCAGGCCACCCATCCAGTTCCCGGCTACTGGTGTTGTGGCAGCTGCTGCTTCCGTGGCACCTTGCCCCGCCGTCGGCCTGCGCCCTGTTGGCCCTCTGGTTTCGGTGCTCGCCCTGCCCGCTCCCCTGGGCCCGCCGCTCCCCCTTCTGGCGTGGCCTTTCCTGCTTCTTCCCGCCCCCGGCTCGCGTCTGCTTCGCCGGGTCGTCACCGCCTGCCTCCGCGCCCTGCGCCTCGTAGGCGCCCCTGGTCTCGGCGCTCTCCCGCCCACTGGTCTGCCGCGCCTCGTAGGCCCCTACGTCTCGGCGCTTTGGCTCTTCCCCAGGACCGCGCCGGTCGGCTCGCTGGGTCGAGTCTCTGAGTCGCTCGTGTTGCTGCCCCACCAGCCGCCCAGTCTGCAGGGCTGCGTTCCTCCCCAGCTTCAGCTCAGCGCTGCTCAGTACAGCTCAGTGCCTTCAGTACAGCTCAGTGCCGGCGCTGGTTCCCCCCCGGCGCTCCCCTTGTCGCAGTCGGTCTGAGTGGGCCCGGCTTCGTCTCCAACTGTCGCGTCGGGGCTCTTTCTCCTCCCCCGTGCAAGGCGGCCTCAAATTGCATGCAGCGTGTCCCCTGGTGCTCATCCGCCGGATTGGTTTCCCTCTGCCCAGCCGCCGACGCAAAAGTGCGTGTGTGTGTGTGTGTGTGTGTGTGTGTGTGTGTGTGTGTGTGTGTGTGTGTGTCTGTGTCTGTGTCTGTGTCTGTGTCTGTGTCTGTGTCTGTGTCTGCGTCTGTGTCTGTGTCTGTGTCTGTGTGTCTGTGTGTCTGTGTGTCTGTGTGTCTGTGTGTCTGTTTGTCTGTCTGTGTGTCTGTGTGTCTGTTTGTCTGTCTGTGTGTGTGTGTGTGTAAAAAAAGGCTCTTAGGGCGTTTTCGTCGGTTCGCGGCGGCTTCTCGGCTCCGGCGGTGCTCTCCAGCATCAGCTCCCCGCCGAAAGCGCTCCGGGGTTTCCCAGAGCGTCCCGAACGGCCGATCGTCGACTTGTGACTCGAAAGCGAGGCGACGAGGCTCACGGGGGTGGGGGGGGGGGAACTCACCACCCACCAAACCACCCCAACCCAACCCGAAGGCCTCAATTTGCCCTCCATTTCCAGTGGGGGGGGGGGGGGGGGGGGGGAAACATCGAGAAAACGCATATGGAACCCGTAGGAAATTTCTTCGGAAATTCGGGTCTTCGGGTTGGGTTGGGGTGGTCTGGTAGGTAGTCAGAGGCTCACGGGGGTGGGGGCGGGGAAAGGCCCGCGGGGGGGCGCGTCGACCCGCGATGGCCCCCTCATCGCCGCTAATTATAGGGGCCCGACAGCCCCGCCCGCCCAGGCGTGTGCGGTTTTTCGCTGTCGGGGGACCGCCGCCGATGTTTCGGCAACGCATCGCCGATTTGAGGTCGATGCTTCGCCCATTGATCAGGAGGGGAAAAAACACACAGACACAATTAATCGTCGCTCCCCCAAAAAATTGGGAAAATATGGGAAGTGGTGGGGAAGACAAAACCCCAGAAAATATAGGAAAACATGGGGAATCTTTTTATTTGTGTGTATTTATTTGTGTGTCCCAGTTTCCCTTCAATTGAGCCAGGCCCCATCCCCGATCGTTGACCATCCGTGGGATCCGCGACTGGGGAGGGACGTTCCCGGCCGCGCCCTGGACGGGCACCAGGCTCGAGGCAGAGAGTGCTGCCCGTTGTCTCGATGCCGTTGGGTACATGCATGCAACATGCAAGCCACTGGGCACCGACGACGAAATGAAGCCTGGCTGACCAGCGTTTCAGTTATGGAAACACAGTGGTGTTCCAATTGTATTTGACGTCTATACGCATCGATGTGACTTGACTCTGCCAGATTCGATGCAGTCGTCCTCCTCTTTGCCGTAGTGGAAGAGATTTGCGTACACATCCATAAGACGAGAGGTCTTTTTGAATCCAGTACTGAGAGGGCAGTCTATCCAGAATGTCCCTTTTCTAGGGCGCGTCGTTATCATCGACATCATCGTGCCCGCCATTGTCATCACCATCGTCGTGCTCACCCTCGCCATCCGTATCCATTTTGGCTGAAGCTTGCTCACAGCTGAGGGGGCAGCTCGAAACCTGGGCACAGCGGCACAGCTTCCCTTGCTTTGTTTGCTCCTCCTCCCCGACCTGTTGGGGTGCCGATCTGCTCGGGGGCGCGTTGCCTCGCAAAAACACGGTTGTGTTGGTTTCCGAGTTGACGGTTCAGGTGGCCAATGCGAGCGACTCTCTCGCATCGGTAGTGGTTCAGGTCTTTGAGCTTGTCTCTCACATCAAGGGTTTGCACGTTGGGTTGGACGAGCAGGAGGCGAACATTGCCAAGACTGAGAAAGAGTTGGTTTATCTCCGCTCGTATGCAAACGGCAGCGGCTTCGAGGACAGCAGCGAAGGCGGGGTCGGCAGCTCAACTAAGAAACCCCGCGCGATGTTTTTCCGTGTCTCGATTATCCCGCTTGGTGGTCGGAAGCCGTCTTTGTTGGTTTCAATATTAGTTGGGGGCAATAGTTGCAGTCTACAGTCTTCTCCTCGTGTGCCATTGAGCTAGCGATGAAGTTCGCGATGGACGTCGCCCCCCAGAACTGCTCGAATAACATGTGTCTTGCACTCCCCTGGCCAGATGAAGTTGCCGATGCGATGGATTGGTTTAGGAAGAATTCCCCTGGTGGTTTCGAGCGCGTCGGCCAAAAAGGGTCCCCTGGCGCTTCGTCTTGAGCCCCTTTTGTGACGGTGAGACCTAGCAAACGAACAGGTGGTTTTGTGCGGCAGTCCAGAGGTAAACCTACCCGCGTGCTTCTCCCACAGCTACTCTGGTCGCCAAGCTTTGCAGATTTGTGTTATCTGAAGGCGGATGTGCCTGCATTGTTGCGGAATTCCTCTCGGGCGACGCGTGATGATCCGCTATTTTTGCGTGGGATGCATGTTTGCTTGCGTCAGGGGGGCAACCGCGGAGTCGCGGGTTCTGATTAGTTCCACTTTCGTCGGCAGGCCGCCTCGGTGATGCAGCCGCCGCCCAAAGGGGCGCGGCCCTTATTTGTCGTTCGCTTGCCCGATAGGAGCCGTGCGGGCTCGTCGTTGTCCGCAGTCCGTAACCACCTGGACGCTTCGCCGGCTCAGCTTGAGCATCGACGGCCCAGCTGAGGGCGCGCTTCAGGCGCGCCGCTCACGCGCGCCCCGGCGCCGCTCCTATCGGCGCCGACTGGATATAACCACATCGAGCCTGTAAGACCTCCCCCCATCATCCGGTGAAAGTATAACGCTTCCGGCACCCTGGAAGCGTTACCTCGGCACCAGAGGAGCCCACAGAGAGCGCTCGGGGCCAAGCTAAGCCTCGCTGAGCCCTGCTAGTTCCCGCTAAGCCCTGCTAAGCAATGGTGAGCCAGGCTCGCCCCCTGCTGAGCCCTGCTGCGCTCTGCTAAGCCCATGCCAAGCCTTGCTAGCCCCTGCCGAGCGCTGCGAAGCCCTGCTGTCCCCTGCTGGGCCTGCCCCCCTCTGGCCCGTGAAATGTCTTGGGAAATGCACGGCGTGCCCAAAGGCATCCCCAAGGATTTCTTCTTGTGCGCCGCGCGTCGCGCCACGTTTTTTTTTTTTTTTTTTTTTTTTTTTTTTTTTTTTTTTTTTTTTTTTTTTCTTTTTTTTTTTTATTTATATATATATATATTATAATATATATATATATATATATATATTATTATATATATATATATATATATATATATATATGTTTTTTTGTTTTTTTTGTTTTGTTTTTTGTTATTCCCCCCCCCCCCCCGTTTTTTTGAGTTTTCTTGTTGTTTGTTTTGATTTGCGCGAGGTGCTAAAGATATCGCTCTGCGAAAACGACCCCGTGAACATGTTAAATCTTGGTGCTCTGCGAAAACGACCCCCTGAACATATTAAAATTTGGTGCGGTGCTAACGATAAGCCCCCCAAGGATTTCTTCTTGTGCGCCGCGCGTCGCGCCACGTTTTTTTTTTTTTTTTTTTTTTTTTTTTTTTTTTTTTTTTTTTTTTTTTTTGTTTTTGTGTATATATATATATATATATTGTTTCGCGCGAAATGCTAAAGATATCGCTCTGCGAAAACGACCCCCTGAACATATTAAAGCTTGGTCCGGTGCTAACGATAAGCCCCCCAAGGATTTATTATTGTGCGCCGCGCGTCGCGCCACGTTTTTTTTTTTTTTTTTTTTTTTTTTTTTTTTTTTTTTTTTTTTTTTTTTTTTTTTTTTTTTTTAAAAAAAAAAAAAAAATGTGTACATATATAAAAATGATGTGCGCGAGGTGCTAAAGATATCGCTCTGCGAAAACGACCCCCTGAACACATTAAATCTTGGTGCGGTGCTAACGATAAGCCCGGGGGGGTCTCTGAAAAGGCTTGCCAGGTTTGGGTCGGGCTCGCAGCTCGCCCGGCGCGTGAGTCAAGGTTGACCCGCCCTTTTCGAAGTGGCCCAGCGTTTAGTCGGTCGGCAGCGCGTCCATCTTCCCAACTGATGCTGAGACGGGTGGCGCAGCGAGCCGCTTCCCAGGCTAGCTCGGTGCGGGACATGAGCCGCAATGTTTCGTTTGCCATCCATGTCGAGGTTTCCGGGCTTGGGGGCGAGCATCAGTTGACGTCGGACAAAGGCATGGGCCAGTTGAGACAATGGCGACCATGCGAATTCGCAGTGTGCCCCGACAGGGGGCGGGCGGCGCACGCGGGACATGGTCTCCACTGTGCGCGGGCCGACTGCGAGAGCCGTGATTTTTCTTGGGGGGGGCGCGCGGCGTCGCTGCCCCTCCCTTCTCGCCCCGAAACTATCGCGACGTGTCGTCGCTTGGATTGCTGTAGGCATCTTTGGTTGTGCTGGAGGTGTGCGAAGTCGCGCGCGCGCGCGTTCGAAACTGCTCAGCCCCCTGATCAGGCGCGACCAGATTTTCGGCGTTTTGGAGTGGCGTGGGCATCTCGAGGACTTCGCTGCAATCCGGGGCCCGTGCCGCGAGGGCGTCCGCGGCGTGGGGCCCTGGCGTGCCTTTGGAGGGGGGGCGGGTCGGGTGTCTCGCTGGTTCCGCTCTGCAGGCGTCCGCGCAGAATTTCGATGGGGGGTCTGGATGTTACTGTCAGTGTCTTTCTGTCGCCCAGTCCGCTCTGCTCCCCGCCCCCTCCGCCTGCCGCGCGCCTTGCTTTTGTGTGTGTGTGGGGGGGCTCGAATTTTGTGTTCGGTAATGGGGGCCGGCTTGGTCCTGAGGCGGGGCAGTCGAGGGGGGGCGGCGCCGCCTTCGCTCGCGGGTGGAATGCTGTCTTTTGGGGGCTGGTCGGAGTCTTGTCAGTCTCGGTCTGCCCGCCGATGTCAGGGCCCCGAGGTAATCTCGGCTGCCCGTATAGATCGTGCGCGAGTTGATGTCCCGCAGGCGGCGTGGGTGGATCTGGCCGTTGCTGGGGCTGCCGTCAGATGGGCCGCGAACCTTAATGTGCCGTCTGGCCATGTTCTTGCGATGATCAACATCGCTCCGAAATCGTCGTCTTTCTGACGGTCCTCTTCCGATCCTCGGTAGGGTCGATGAGTTTCTTGACGTTCTGACTGGCAAGACTGATTCGGTCGACGTGCCCTCGCCGATTCCCGCGCGTTTGGTCAGACCCAGAGGGGGCGATGCGTGGGGCGCGTGCGGAGTTTCGGAGAACGCTGCGCTGTCGATTGTTCACCTCCCCGCTCGGGTTTCTGCATTGATGCGTCGCTGCTCCGCAGCGTCTTCCAAGTTGATGTTCCGTATCTTGTTGTTCGAGCCGTGCGCGCCCGCCTCTTCCTCTTCTCCGACTTCGACGTTGCTGCTCGCACCCTTTTTCCGATCCGCGCGGCCCGCGCCCGCGCCGACGTGGCGAACCCCGCATGAAGCGATGATGGAGGGGATGCCATCATGCAGGCAAGCAACCCCCCTGGGCACGAAGTATTGCGTACACCTTAGGCGATGCTTCAGAAAACTAAAATTTTCGGCCAGAGTCTCGATTATTCTTAATGTTTCAGTGTAAATCCCACAAATTTGGTAGACATTTGGAGTTTTTATTCAAATTCTGAGACTATGAATTTCTTAACCCATGATTTCTTAAGCATTTCGCAGGGTGTAAGCGTTCGCGTATGCAACGCATTCGCGAGCGTTGGCGCAGTCTGAACAGGTCGGCCCTCCTTTTGTAACATCCCCGTGGGGCACACTTGGTGCGCCCTGTCCTCCTGCGCAGCGTGCCGGCCCCGAGCCTTCTCGCCGCCTGGGATCTGTCCATGCTGCCCAGCTCCCTACACCTTAGGCGATGCTGAAGAAAACCTAAGTTTTCGTCCAGATCCTCGATTATTCTTAACGTTTCAATGTAAATCCCAAGATTTTGATAGAAATGTTGGGTTTTTATTCAAGTTCTGAGACTATGAATTTCTTAACCCATGATTTCTTAAGCATTTCGCGTGGTGTACCCGTGCTCTCTGGCCTGCTGCTGTCTCTCGCGTCCAGCGCGCTGGTGTTCTCGTTCCTGTCGCGGCGCGGTCGCTGGAGAGCGACGAATGGCCGAACTAGTCGACCGCGCTGGGGGCCCACGGCGCGGGTTTGATGTTCAACTGCGGATGCTGGGATCGCCGCGCGCCGCGCGCGCCCCGCTCGTTGCCCGCCGCCGCTGCGCCGCCAGTCCTGGGCGCCCTTCGCCCCGGCGACTGTCGCGAGATGCGTGTGGTTTTCCTGGCCGAAGGGGGTCGCCCCGCTGACTCGATTGCCGCCCCTGCTGGAAACCTCTCGTCGACCCGCCCGCCCTCGCCGGATGCGCGGCCTGCGAATTTTTGATGGCGGCTGCCGCTCATCTTTGTCTTCGGGTCGTCACGCGTACCACTCGCTCTCGTGAATCTGGTGGCGTCGCGGGCCGCTCTGTCTTGATTCGGCCGTCTCGTGCGAAGCCGACGTTCTGTTGGGGCGCCTTGAGGTTCGGCGGGAGGCAGCTGACTGAACCGCTCGCGGACATCAGCGCCGCGCCCCTCCCATTGGTGCATTGAGTGGGCATGATTCGTTCTAGAGCACATGGGCATCCCAGCCTTGGCTGTTCGTTTGTTCGATAAATTGTGCCAGGGCGACGTTGCTCGGCATCCTTCTGGCGGTGCGAGACCAGGCCAGGACACCCCCGACGAGCAATGACGACCCCCAACACCGCGACGACCCACGACGAACCCCCGCGACGACCCGCGTTGAACCCCACGACGACCCTCGTTCTTTCCGCCCCCCGCCCGCCCCACCCCCGTCGTGCGTGGTTGCCTCCTGCTGCTTTGTCTTTTGCTGCTTCCCATCGCCTCCTGCATGGTTGTGTCTGCTCGTGGCGATGTTCCTTTGTTTCCTGGCCTTCTTCTCCTCCTCCTCCTCCTCTTCCTCCTCTTCCTCCTCCTCCTCCTCTTTCTCCTCCTCCTCTTCCTCCTCCTCGTCCTCCTGCATCTCAGTGCCACTGTGTCCCAGCCGGCCGGACGGCGCCGAACTACTGCATCTCATTTCTTGTTTCTCCAGCCACAGTTTTCCGAGGACGCGGCGAGCATTATCGCTCGCCGGGCCTCAATGGTGTACTGCCTTCAGGCGGCGTCCATTGCGGCGCCCCACGGGTCCACCGCCAACGCGTGGGAGGCTACGCGGCAATGCGCCTGGAGATTGCCTTCGCCACGGGCAAAGGCCAAGAAGTGCTGAAGTTTGGCGGTGGAGCGGATGCACAGGAGCTGGAGCTTGACAGTGTGGAGGTCCATACCGTACGACTCCCCTTTCCGTGCAATGGCTGCCCTTGCTCTGCCTGCCCTCGCGTGCGAGGTCCTTGCCGGGTCGAGCGCTCCGCCCTCCGCCTAAAGCTTTGGACGTGTCTCCGATGTGCTTCTTCTCCTGTTTCCCCCTGTGATCCTCCTGCTGCTGCTGCTGTCGTCGCTGGTGCTGTTGCTGTGCGATTCCTCCTGCGTGTCTCTCCTGCAGCTGCTCCGCTGTGCCTCTACTGCTGTTGCTGGTGGTGGTAGGGTTGCCCTTCGCCGTGGTTCCCTGTTCACGGATCCCGATGTAGTCGGGGGTGCGCTTGCTGGCAAAGATTCGGGTGCTTTGATTTCGGAGCTGGCAGACCTGTCTCTCGCTTGCTCTCTGCTGCAAGAGAGTGCCTCTTTCTTTGCGGCCCGCGCCGCCCGCGTTCCTTCTCTGGCAAGTACACCTTAGGCGATGCTGAAGAAAACTTAAGTTTTCGGCCAGAGTCTCGATTATTCTTAACGTTTCAATGTAAATCCCAAGATTTTGATAGAAGTTCTGGGTTTTATTCAATTTCTGAGACTGAATTTCTTAACCCATGATTTCTTAAGCATTTCGCAGGGTGTACATGGGCGGGATGCTGCTGCCGCCTTGCGTCTAGGGGCGTTCGCCGTGACTTCCCGGAGTGCCGCGGGTGGAGCTCCGGCCCGATCGCCTCTGTGTGTGTGCAGCGGTGGTCCTCCTCCTCCTCCTCCCCCCCCTCCTCCTCCTCCTCCTCCTCCTCCTCCTCCTCCTCCTCCTCCTCCTCCTCCTCCTCCTCCTCCTCCTCCTCCTCCTCCTCCCCTCCTCCTCCTCCTCCTCCTCCTCCTCCTCCTATAGGCTGTGATTACGCGCGTCGGCCCGTCCTTTTTGTCTGTCCGCGCCCGTGCGCGAGGTCCCGTGGGTGATTCCCCGACTCTTCCGGGTGGCACGCGCAGTGCACGGCCCGGTCGCGCCCGATGAACTCCTCCGGTCAATGCAGACGGCCCGGCACCCATTGCGCCTGGTGCTCGACTTTTTGTATCCCAGCCGTGGTGCGTCGTTGCTTCAGTTGTATGCCTTTTTATCGATTGTCATCCAGCTCATCGCCAGCGGTCCGTTGGGGACATCATCATCATCACCATCACCACCACCACCATCATCATCATCATCATCATCACCATCATCATCATCATCATCATCATCATCATCATCATCATCATCATCATCATCATCATCATCATCATCATCATCATCATCATCATCATCATCATCAGCATCATCATCATCATCATCATCATCACCATCATTACCACCAACATCATCACCATCATTATCTTCATCACCCTCCTACTCGCCATTTTCTCCACTATCACCATCATCGCACTCACACTCGCCATCATCATCGTCGCATCGTCGTCATCATCAGCGCCAGCATCAGTATCGTATCGAGCAAGGTCAACCGGCGCTGGAGGAGGCGCGAGGGTGTGGAGGAGGAAGAGAGGTAGGAGGAGGAGGAGGAGGAGGAGGAGGAGGAGGAGGTGGAGCAGGAGGTGGAGGACGAGAAGGAGGAGGAGGAGGAGGAGGAGGAGGAGGAGGAGGAGGAGGAGGAGGGGGAGGAGGTGGAGGAGGAGGAGGAGGAGGAGGAGGAGGAGGAGGAGGAGGAGGAGGAGGAGGAAGAGGAGGAGGAGGGGGAACCGTAACCATGTTGGCTCAAGTTCGAACCCCTTGTCGCGGGGGCTCGAGCTTGCAGGTTTCCTGCCGCTGTGCGACAACCATCGAGGGGGCGCCCGACGCATTTTGCAACGCGTGTGCAGCGACACGCATTCAGTTTCCATTTTCGTGCGCATGCCCCTAATGGTGCGTCCTGGGCTCCAACGGGCCTGGCTTGCAGTGTGTGTGGCTGCGAACGCAATCCAGAATATTTCACACGGTGCTACCACTGTGGAGCAGACCTACCACGAGTACACCACCGCCGAGGACCACCACCACAGGGTGTATGGCAGAAATGAGATCATCAACGCACAGGGACCTAACAGCGAGTCCAGAATGGCAAGGGGAAGGGTAGAAGCTACACGTGGTCTACCAGCCTTGCCCCTCGCAGATAGTCAGCAAATGCATTACAGCTTCTACACACGTTGGTCCAAGGTGCAGATTCGTCGAAGTTCAAGGATATTCTACCAGAAGGGTCCAAAGAGAAGTTTGACGATATTCCCAATGCCTCCCGATTCATTCGAGATGCAAAGACTCCTGCTTCCAAGATCCTTCAGCACAGTGAACAAGATATTCGTACGAGAGGGCAACGTATTAAAACTATGGAAGAACGCCAGGACCATATTCTCAATGATATTGCTGCCCTTGAGGAGGAAGGCAGGCATATTCATACGCTCATCGAGGAAGACTTGGCAGCTATCGAGCAAACTCGCCACACCATGGCGACCCGCATCCATGAGACCCAGGGCTTTCCGTCGGCGGACCAGCTTGGCATCAACCTGGAGGCGTGGACTACGGTCATCGGCCAGCTGGACGGCAACGTCAAGGCTCACCTGGGAGTAGTACGCCAGCAGGCGGCCAACGCGATTGGAGCCCCAACTGCAGATGTATACACTGCGGCGACAAGCATGGCCTCCATCCTCCTCCAGCCGGGCTCAGAGAACACAGCCAAAGGCCAGTCAAAGGGGCGGGGACGATAGCCTGCGCGAGGGGCGTTCCCAGATATGGGCACAGAGGAAGCTGGTTTTCCCTTGGACCAGGGAGCGCGAGAAGGCACCCAAGCGGAAGCCGTGGAAGCAACGAACATCCTGGAGTCATTCGACCAAGACGACGTCGACCACCAGGACACCCTGCGAGAAGAACTTCCAGGAGAAGCCCTCGCCAGGATCCAGGAAAAAGCTTGCCCTGAGGAGAGCCCAGCGCACCTCCTGGAACCGCCCCAGGAGAGAAGGAACCCGCTCGAGATCCCCAGAGCGCCAGGATCCACCAAGGAGGAGCGGAACGGGGGTAACAGGAGGAGTTTGATATTCTAAACGTTCAATGGCTCGTGTTGGGCCACATGTGAGGAATGCTTGCAGATGTCAGACCAGGAGGTCATCCTCTTGCAGGAGCACAAGCTCATCTGCGAGAAGCTCGCCGATTGCCGTGCCAGTATTTTCAAGATGGGTTGGCGCTCCTACGTTGGCCCCGCCAATTTCGCGACCCCCTTGCACCCCGCGGGCGGCGCAATGGTTTTTACCAAAAGGCATTTGGATTCCTGGGCCGACAGTGACGGCATGGTGGCCCTTGGCAGATCATCGGGATATTAGCATTACTATTATTATAATTTTTGAGAACGGCATCTCGGGAGGTCATCCATATCTTCAGCTTGTACTGTGAAGACCAGGTGCAGCTCGACGAAACCAACAGGGATCCTGAACCAGGTTTGGGCCCAAGTATCATAGCCAGGAGTGCCATTCATCCGCGGAGGAGATTTTAATATGCCTGCCGAGAAGATTGAGACCAAACAGCCGTTTGTAAAGTTAGCGGCAGTGATGCGCGTCCCAGAGGGGCCCGCGCTCCTGCAGGGAGGCATCAAATCAACCATGGACTATATCGTTCTCAGTCGGGCACTTGATGCAGCGGGCCCTGTCTTGGGATTGGACACGAGTTTGCGCGAGAGGCCCCGCGTTCCGGTCACCCTGGACTTCCCGGAGTCCATGGAGGATTGTTCGTGCGTGTCATGACGCCATATATGAAGGTGAGCCCATGCCAACAATGGGACCTCCAGCTGCGACCCCAAACTATGAGGACTTCGTAGACAAGCTCCAAACAGTTATAGATGCACGACCACTATATAGAAACACGTATACTATGGCAACAACCTCAGAACAGGGTCCCCTGCAGCAGCTACCAGATGAAGTTTATCATTCCTGGGCCGAACGAGCCTGTCAAGAAGTTCTAGATGTTACGCAAGTCATTCCTAGTGGTCGTAGAGGCGGTCTCCCTCCTGAATTCAGAGAAGTACCTTTATCTTCGGTCCAGGCCACTAAGTCTTTCCACGACGGGCCCTTCAATGGGCCGGCAATCGGCTGCGAGAGGTTAAACCCCTCCCGGCCAAGGATGCGAAACCCACCCTGGGCCCATGCACCGCCAACTTCATACGACAGCTTTGGGAACTTCCACAGAGAGGTGGACCGTTTAGGCAGTGCTGGAAGGGTGGGGGATCCTTCTGGCACTGCTATCTGTCAGGCCTAGCAGCTGCTACTTTGGTCCAGGAGTCACCGCCAGCGCGAATCGCAGCGGCGGCACCTGCTCTCCGATCTGTGCGTCAGCGCGCTAAATTGGGCCAGCTGCGGGAGAGGAGGAGACAGAGAACAGAGTGGGCTGAGTGGTGCAAAGAGGCGGGGGATGAAAGTGCCCGCGAAGCCTTTTATCTCGGAGGGGCGGGCTGCAGACCTGAAGATGTAGCCCCAAGTCCAGAGGGCCGTTCGTCGTCGCTGCCGCATCGCTGGTGCAAGGAATCAAAACAATGGTCGACTGATTGGGGAGCTGCGCAGAGCCCAGCAGGTCCTCCTCCTCGCGCAGATCTTGCGCCCATTCCTGTGCCACTGCCCACAGAGCCACATGTTACCAAACGAGTCGCGAGGGAGTTCAAGCTGGAGACTTGCATTCCCGATGGCGTGCGCCCGAGACGCTGCGCGTTGATCTCGGATGATGCGTTGCGAGCGCTATCACTCATCTTTGACATCGTGGATGTCTTGGGAACAGCACCGACAAGTATTCAAACCATCGTTGTCTCGCTCGCCCAAAAGCCCCGGGGAGGGCGAAGGCCCCTCGGACATTACCCAGCGATGCCTAGACTACAGGCCCAGCATGCAGCACGTCCCAAACTAGAGGCCCACAAGACATAGTTTGGCGAGGCAGTCAGGAGTGAATGGTGTCCTTCCAGGGCATATCATATCTTTGCGGTTTATGGGATCTGGCCCAGGTATTAGGAAATCGGCCATGCCAGACTCATCGACCAAGCAGGGCTGGTGGGGTTCCCTCTATATGTTCCCCTGTGCACCATTCATTCGCTCATACAGATGGGGCCAGATTCTTGTGCTCGGTCGAGCCTTGAGCCAGATCGTTTACCCGGCGCCCGGGATCGTTGCAGGCTCCACCTCCGCGACATTCGAGGCCAAGGCCTACCTGGTGCCCACAATGCCTCGGCATTGGGGGTGCGCGTCGACGACCTGCAGCTCCGCTCGTGGTCTGAGCCAGCGACAGCATGCATCGAGACGATGGTGGCCCTCGCCCAGTCGCTCGCCATGGTGCTACAGGAGTGCCTGAATTGCACCCTCTCGGCCAAGAACACGAATGTGACAGGCCGCCCCAACAAGCTGATCAGAGATGCGAAGCAGGCCCTGGGGCCTCTTGCAGGAGCTGTCGGACAAGCCCCAACAAATCTTGGAGCGGATGTCTTGGGAGGCCGCGCGCAAGCGCAAGTTCGAGTTCCGAGGAAACGCCGGTGTAGGTGGAAGAAGTTTTAAAGCCGATTTCGCACGCTTTCTAGGTTCACGGAACATGCGCTTGAAAGGGGGGCTGCTCAAGGCCAGTATCCAGTCCGTGGTGGCGCATGGAGCGCAAGTTCGAGGTCTTTCGGCCGCAGAAGTTTAGATCCTTCGTAGGTCAGCAGCTGCAGCCGTGGGGGTGAAACAAACAGGGTACCTAACGGAGATTGCCTGGGCCCTGGCCCCTAGAGGTCAAGAAGACCCACTATATGTGGCAGCTGCGACTCCAGAGAGAGATGCGCACGAGTGGTGGTGCTGCACCAACCGCCGATTTAAAGGAGGTCCTGTCCATGCAGATGCCACCCCAGTACGTAGACTCTCTGCGGCGTTCAGAGAAGCCCAAGCCTGGGTGGAGTCGACTATCGGTGAACCTTGGGATTCTCGGAGCAGGGGGCCTCTGTCTAATGCAATTCTGCGGCTGAAAATTATAGGCTGGACGATTGAGTCCCCAGCAATTCTCGTGGCCAAGGCTGGAACGACGCTCGTCTTAACTGAGGCGCCACCAGCCAGGGTGGTGCAAATTTTTGGCACGGGAATTATCAGCCGCCAAGCTCTCTGAGACTTGCATCAAGAAGCTAAGCAGCATGATGTGCCCTGTCGCCAATCAGACCAGAGCAGAAGGGACGTGGATTCATGCTGGAAGAAAGACTTATAACTCCAAGGGAATGGAAGGAGTCAGGCATACTTTTAAACAGTTTTTTACCTAACAGCGAAGACTGATAGGTTTCAAGTGGTGTCAAAAGAGAGCAGCAGATGACTCCACAGGGGGGTCTGGGCGGCATCCGGGGAGCTGTGTCCGAACTCGTGTCCGAATTTGTTTTTCGCAAACAGTCGCACACTTCGTGCTCTTCGAGTGCCCAGAATTCCATTCCCGGGCCACATTTCGAATGCCCGGAGCGAACTGTAGGCCATTTCGTGCTCTTCGACTTCCCAGAACTCCATTCCCGGGCCACATTCTGAATGCCCGGAGCCAACTGTAGGCCACTTCGTGCTATTCGAGTTCCCAGAACTCCATTCCCGGGCCACGTTTTGAATGCCCGGAGCCAACTGTAGGTCACTTCGTGCTCTTCGACTTCCCCCAGAACTGCATTCCCGGGCCACATTCTGAATGCCTGGAGCCAACTGTAGGTCACTTCGTGCTATTCGAGTTCCCAGAACTCCATTCCCGGGCCACATTTCGAATGCCCGGAGCGAACTGTAGGCCATTTCGTGCTCTTCGACTTCCCAGAACTCCATTCCCGGGCCACATTCTGAATGCCCGGAGCCAACTGTACGTCACTTCGTGTTATTCGAGTTCCCAGAACTCCATTCCCGGGCCACATTTTGATGCTGAGGCACAGACTGAGAATAGTGATGCTGATGCTGAGGCTGAGGCTGAGGCAGGCAGGCTGAGGCTGAGGCTGAGGCTGAGGCTGAGGCTGAGGCAGGCTGAGGCTGAGGCAGGCTGAGGCTGAGGCTGGCTGAGGCTGAGGCTGAGGCAGGCTGATGCTGAGGCAGGCTGAGGCTGAGGCAGGCTGAGGCTGAGGCTGAGGGTGAGGCCGAGGCTGAGGCTGATGCAGGCTGATACTGAGGCAGGCTGAGGCTGAGGCTGAGGCTGAGGCAGGCTGGTGCTGAGGCAGGCTGAGGCTGAGGCTGAGGCTGAAGGCAGACTGAGGCTGAGGCAGGCTGAGGCTGAGGCAGGCTGAGGCTGAGGCTGAGGCAGAGGGTGAGGCAGGCTGAGGCAGACGCTGAGGCAGGCTGATGCTGAGGCAGGCTGAGGCTGAGGCTGAGGCTGGGGCTGATGCAGTTTGATGCTGAGGCAGGCTGAGGCACAGAGGCTGAGGCTGAAGGCAGACTGAGGCAGACGCTGAAGCAGGCTGAGGCTGAGGCAGGCTGAGGCGGAGACTGAGGCAGGCTGATGCTAAGGCAGGCTGAGGCTGAGGCAGGCTGAGGCTGAGGCTGAGGGTGAGGCCGAGGCTGAGGCTGATGCAGGCTGATACTGAGGCAGGCTGAGGCTGAGGCAGGCTGAGGCACAGAGGCTGAGGCTGAAGGCAGACTGAGGCTGAGGCAGGCTGAGGCTGAGGCCGAGGCTGAAGGCAGGCTGAGGCTGAGGCTGAAGCAGGCTGAGGCTGAGGCTGAGGCAGGCTGAGGCTGAGGCTGAAGCAGGCTGATACTGAGGCAGGCTGAGGCTGAGGCAGGCTGAGGCACAGAGGCTGAGGCTGAATGCAGACTGAGGCTGAGGCTGAAACAGGCTCAGGCTGAGGCTGAGGCAGGCTGAGGCTGAGACTGAGGCAGGCTGATACTGAGGCAGGCTGAGGCTGTGACTGCGACTGCCGCTGCCGCTGCGACTGTCATCGCGCATGCGACTGCGACTGCGAGACCAGCAGAACTCTACAACTGGATTCTCATCTGAATCTTAAGGGGAATGCTTCCATATATGCTTCTACACATCGCTGTTAGGTTGCTTTGCCGGGATAATTTCGGCTTCTGCCCCAACAGGGACCAGCCTCCGCAAATGGGGCCACGAAGCCCCATGGGGAGTGCTTGTTTTGTAGCAGACTTGACGCCGCGTTCCACAGAATGCGGGAGTGTCCATGTGGACACAAAACACGGGCCCAAGTTTTGGACCCGACGCTTGTTCAAGATGCCCTGGAAGCAGGGCCTGGGCACCCGCTGCGCAGTCACCCGTGGCAATCCCTTTCTGAAATAGACCCAGCGCGTGAAGACTGGGACATCAGATTTGCGGGCCCAGACGCGTTACCAACTGAACCATTCAACATCCCCGCAGGGGCGTTTATATATATGCCGATGGAGGGTGCGATCTCCCCACCAATCCCGAATTTGCCAGAGCAGGTGCAGCAGCTGTCCAGATTGACGATCGGGGGCATCTACTCGGAGCCATGCATTCACCGCTCCCGCGTGATTTCCCGCAGACAAGTGGGGGTGCAGAGCATGCAGCAGTGTTTTTATCGGGCGAAGAGAACTACGCACATGCACCGATCCTGGCAAGGCCCATTTTTGACCCAGGATCGGTGCATATGCCTTCCTGGCCAAGGTAGGAGGGCGTATGCACCGATCCTGGGCTCAGGATGGGCCTGGCCAGAATCGGTGCATGTGCATAGTTCTTTTCCCTTGAAAGTGGGGGTGCAGAGCATGCAGCAGTGTTTTTAGCAGTCCTCGGGTCCCTCGACCCGCCGTCCACAATTATATACATTATGACTGCAGCGCGCTCGGCTCGATGCCATCCTTCGAAAGCTGGGCGAAGGCTGCTAAAACCGTGGCTGCTAAAACGGCCCTCCTGCAAGGAAAAACACAGCTTCCCGGAATGAGGCGCGGCACGCGAAGCAGTCAACGGGCTTCTTCCCGGAAGGGCGGAGACAACTTCCCGGAGGTCGATTTTAGCAGCCACGGATTTAGCAGCCCTGGCCCGGCTTCCGAATCCTGGCCCGAGAAGCCGCCCTCGGGGGGGGATCCTCGAGCGCAATATTGGCGACCAGCAGGGCGCGGGCCAGGTCGAGACGGCTGGCCTTTCACGTGCAAAGTCAAGGCGTGCAGATATTTAGCGTCTGCTGTGGGTGACCAAGGCCCGGTCAACATCCAAGGGGGCGCCCTCGCCGACTTTTTTGCTGGACTCGCCTCGAGAGCCCGGGGGGCCCCTCGAGGGGCGGTCGAGGTCTACCGGCAAGCTCTGGTATAATATTTCAACTTGTCAGTTGGGGCGGCGAAGACCCTAAGTGCATGACCGCCGCCTAAGGGCTTTCCTTCTCCAGCAAGCTGACCGGAGTACGGGGCCCCGGAGTTGCTGAGCTAGGTCCCAGTCCGCACAAGCCTGTCCGGGGCGGCACTGCATGCAGATGCTCAACATGCCTCCGCGCGTGCTCACCATCGAGTACGTTCAAGTGTGAGTCCCTATCCCCTTCGCTACAGGCTCTTGTTGACGCGGGAGGGGGCCAGGGGCGCGCATTGTTTGGGGCGCGAGTTGAAGGCAGTGGCCTCCCAATCATCTTCTGTCGCGAATGTGGGCGTTTCGCTACCCGCAAGTCGACTGGCGTCCTCCAACAGTGTTTGCGTCCAAGGAGGTCCAGTGAGCGTTCAAAGCTCCTTAAAGGCCTTTTCCCAGGGTCAGCTCGCAGGTTCGAGAGCCCGTTGCCCCTCCCCCCTCTCCTCGCCCCCGCCCCCCCCCCCCCCCTTTCCACAAACCTTTTCGTGTGCCTGGGCTCGACTTCGCGATGCTGACCCCAGGCGCGCCCGCGCTGCTCTCCGGGAACGGGCGGGTTCAGGGGGGGAGACGGTTCCAGCTCAGTCCAGCGTGGCAGCAGTGAGGACAGGCACATAACCAAACTTTGGGCGACTGGACTAGCTTCCTGCGCGCATCCCTAAATTCCAAACTTACTTTTGCGACATCGTCTTACGTGATGGTTCGCCCGCCATTCGAGGGGGCCGACCGCGCCTGTCGGATTTGCCGGGGCCTCGACGTCGCTTGCCAGTATCAGTGTGGAATCAAGATTTGCGCCTCACGAGTGGATTGGAGGACGAGCGCAAGGTGAGTCTTTCAGCTGCGGGGGGGCGCGGGCGTTTGCCGCCGCGCAGGACCCAGGGGCAATTGGGGAACGCTCAAGGAAATGGAGGGCGGCAGGTAGAGGAATAACGGGGCAAGGGGAGGGCAAAGCAGCGGGCGGGAATGGGGAACAGGCGAGATGCTCTGATAAGGGGAGCGACGTGGGCGGAGGCCGCAGTTGGAATTCCTTCGGATAGCCATGGGACGTCCAGACACCTCCGCCCTGAGACCGGCAGGGGGTTCAGCGGCCCTTGCGTTCCTGACACTGCGGGCGGGGCGCGACGACGCGCCCGACCTGTGCCCCGCCCCTTTCGCGTGCTCGCCCCGCGCGAGACATCCAGCACGTTCAGAACTACACTTAGCCAGGGACTAGGTGCATTTTGTACATGCTGGTTTCGCCGGAGACATCCTCACAAAACGGAGCACTTATAGAACTGCATCTAGCCAGCGGGGCGGGGCGCATCTCCGGTGCCGCCACTCGCGCTCTCAACGTGTACCGCGACCCGGCCGCTAAGTGCCGTTCTGTACGTGTCCCCTTTTCGCGAAGCATCGGCTGCCCGCGCTGCCCATCGTCGAGGCCCCGTCCCCTGGACCGCTTCCCACTGACATCCCACAACCCCTGGTTCAGCGAAGCCAGCCGTATGCTTGGGGGCCTCGACCTCGCGCAGCCCGCTTCCCTCCCCCGCCTGTGTCCCAGCAGCAAAGCCGCGATCCGATCCCCCGCGCTTTTGAGTTCTTCTTCGTGCCGGATTTCCCGTCCGAGGGTGAAGCGTTTGTTCGTGTTGTGATTTTTCTTGCGGACGCCGCCTAGCCTCGCCGTGAAACATGGTGATCGCTTCCACGCTTGACACGCAATGTCGTCGGCGCGACCATCGCCTTCCATCGTATGTCGCGAGGCGGTGTCCGTCCACCCAGACCGACCGATGCGCCAAATCTAATGATGATTGCCACCCCTGGTCCCCGCAACAACGTGCAGTTTTTCTGCGTGTCGTTGCATATGTGTTCGAAGGAGGAGGGGGAGGAGGAGGAGGACAATGAGGATGACAAGGAGGAGGACAAGGAGGAGGATGGGGAGGAGGAGGAAGAGGGGCGGGAGGAGGATGAGTAGGAACAGGAGGTGGAGGAGGAGGAGGAGGAGGAGGAGGAGGAGGAGGAACATGAGGTACAAGATGAGGTTGATGAGGCGGACGACGGCACGGTTACGTCACACATCCTGCGTTCTACCTGATTAGCCGTACCACTATGGGCGCGAAGGGGCCCGTGGTATCTCTTTTGACCACCATCCTTTTGGGAACAAGTGCGATGTCTGTTACATCGCAGTGACCATGATGTTGTGGACAGAGACACCTCTGCCTCCCACCGCGGGCCTTCTTTTGAGAGTTCCCACCCATATACGTGCGAACGGGCCTGTGGTAATTCCCCTGGTCGCTTCCCCGTTCAAAGCTAGCGCGACATAGGCATGGGGATCTGAAAGGAGACGTGCCAGCTCCAGATCTTGGCGTTCTGGCGGGCCGACGCTTGCACTCGGATCGGAAGAGCGGGACATGCCAGCGGGCGGGCGAGATTCGGGCGGAGCGAGACTCGGGCGAAACGAAACGGAAACGTAGGATGAGCGAAGCAATTCGTGGGCGAAACGAGAGCATTTTCTTTGTAGTCTCCCTGGTTGCTCACCCCAGCATGAGCATGATCGAGGTTGGACATGTGCGTCAGGGTCGTGGCGACTGAGTGTGAGTGAAGTTCGGTTTGCTTGTGTTGAGATGGTGCATTTGAGCATGAGGGACCTTGAGAGTACGAGAGCCTGAATGTTCATAGACTGGGTCCATAGAGCCTGTGTGCGAGTGAGCCTGAACCTGTGCGACCGAATGTGACTGAGTCTGGCTACGACTGGGTCTGAGCATGTGGTGGCTGATTATAAAGGGAGGGAAGGGGGTTGGCAAGGGAGGAGGACGAGGAGGAGGAGGAGAAAGAGGAGGTGTAGGAGTTGTTGTTGTTGTTGGAGGAGGAGGAGGAGGAGGAGGAGGAGGAGGGGGAGGAGTAAGTTGCGAAGGAGGAGGAGGAGGAGGAGGAGGAGGAGGAGGAGGAGGAGGAGGAGGAGGAGGAGGAGGAGGAGGAGACAGACCACAGTCCTGGTTAGTATACGGGGGACAACAAAGAGGACGTCACGCGGAGGAGCCATTAGGAATTTGCTCCACTTCTCTTGGCCCGCCCTCTGCTTCCTCAGGTGTGTTTGTGATACTTTCCCTTCCTCCCACAGGCGGGATGCCCGAAGACGACGATGAAAAGGCTTCGCGGGCCAGCGCCAACAGCCTGAGGTCGAAGTCGTCCAAGATCAGTGTTGTCTCCAAGGCTCGGGGGACGTCAACTGTATTTCCACCGACCCGGTAGGCCAGATTGTACCTGATGAGAATGCTGGGTGTGGGGGGTGGAGTTGCGCATCACTTCCACATCTTCTCCAACTTGGTGCCAATGACACTTCTGCATAACGTCTAACGTCGAATGGGTGAATGAGTGACGAGTAAGCCCACAGAGCGGGAGTCACGGCGGGCCCCGATGGGAGACTCGCACGCAGGTTTTGAAATCTGCTCGTTGCAACTTTCCTCAGGGCCATCTTGCCTTCCCTTGGGGGGCAGGCGGTCTTAAGAGCCAACGCGTGGTCTTCTTGGGGCACTACTGGGGGCCCTCTTGTGGAGTCTCGGGTCCCTGTTAGGGCCGAGTGGGGTCCCTCTTCGGCACCCCGCGGGGCCTGGGAAGCCCATGGGATCTCGCAGAGGCATGACTGCGAAACGCAGCAAGCTCCCTACGTATGATTGCGCATGCTTGCCGTTCTGGGCCTCCGGTGAGGGAGACACGCTCGGCCATCGAAGGGCCACTCTTGCAGTCTGTTGGGTTGCCTCGGACCCTCTGGGGCCACTCTGACGCCATCTTCTGAATCGGAAGCTTGATCCCACCCTCGGCCGAGAGGGGCAGACATCGAAGGTGATGGCAATTGCGATGAAAGAAACATTGGCAGTACCCTTCTCTCCCCCTCTCCTGCCCCTCGGTCCTTGCCTCCTTTCCCACCTTCGCACTCTGCTCCTTGGGTCGGCGGCGAGCCCGGTGGGGGAAGCGAGAAAGGGCGGGCCCTCTCTCGGGGGCGGCAGAGAGGGGGGTGATGACTAGGGGTGTGTGGATATCATGGCGTGGGCCATGATATTTCCTCAGACTTCGTGGCGCCTCGTCTTATTTCATTACGTCCCTGGCCCCCCCCCACCCTGGGCCGCGCACATGCCACCTGCCATGATTTGCACCCCCCTCTGCTGGACGCCCCCCTCTTGGCCGCTCCCGATTCTCAGACGGCTCGGAAGTCCTCTGGCCTGCTGGGAAGTCTTCCAAGCCATTCCCGGAAGACAGAAGCAACCTCTCTCAGAGGGCGCGGAGGCTTCTGGGAAGGCCCGTCGCCTTCTGAGAAGGCCTTCTCCTTCTCACTTCTTTCCCCCGCTCGCCGCCGATTGTTCGTATGGCCTGGCGCCGATTGGCCCCGTGCTCTCGGGCCGCTCTTGGGCCCTCTTGTGGCTCTCTTCGGGCACGTTCGGGCCCCTTCCTTGAAGTCTCGGGGCCCTCCTGGAGCCGAGTCGGGGTCCTCTCGGGCACTCCGCGGGGCCCGGTGAGCCCACAGGATCCCGCAGAGGCAATACTGCGAGGCGCACCTGAAGCACATGTTTTGTTTAACATGTGGTTCTGGCCACTCTGAAAACCTCAAAAAAGAGGGTTCTTCGGCAGTCTTGGCCGACGTTGAAGTCCATCAGGGCCGTCTGGAGCAAACTTGACGTCGCCTGAGGACCGCCTTGAAGCCAGCATGACGCGTGACAGGCATTGACCCGCGCCCTTGGGCGCTTTTTGCGCTCTCTTGGGGCGACTGCGTGCTCAGTTAGGTGACGGACAGAGCGAAGTATGAGTGATGACATCTTGGTGGGACGAAGCGCGGGAGCATGATCTCCCCCCAAGACTGCCGAACAGATCCGACAGGTCGCCCCTAGACGGCCCAAGAGGCCCCAAAGATGTCCCCAAGACGGCTCAAGAGAGCCCCCAAACGGCCCAAGAGGGCCCCGAGAGGCCCCCAAGGGAGCCCCAAGACGGCCCAACGTACTTTCATTCTGGCTCAAGACATTGTGGCAACTCTTCAGGAATAGGGAACATTTGGTTTGCGCCTATTGCTGCCAAGCCCCTGTTACTCCGCCGTTGCCGCAATGAACGTCGTGGTGCTTGCGGGAGCGTTCGCCATCCTGCTCGTCGGCCGCGGCTGCGTTGCCGCCGATGACTTAGCCAAGACCTCGGAGGAACGCTGCCTGATGGAGGACGATTCGCACAACTGCCACGCCACGAACGAGGCCGACGGCGTGGGGCTACTCCAGTCACGGGCGTCGGGCCCCAGCGAACCGCAAATCGCGAACATTTGGAAGGACGAGACGCCGGGCCACAAACAATATGATGAGGCGAGAGTGGAGGATATACCGATCGATGTCCAGAACCTCAACTCTACCATGCATCGCCAGCATAAACATCCTGGCGACGTGCATCTCCGTTCCTCGGGGGAGTGTGCGGAGTGCCCTCAAGCAAACACTTACTGCTGCTCTTATAACTTTGAGGACAAAACCACTTGCTGTGTGGATGGTTATATTGCTCCAGGATATGTGTGCCAATATGGATATCTCAACCGGTGCACAAAGGGGTACTGTTGTAGTTATAGGAATCCTAACTCGATCTGTAGCCCGTGCTAGCTCAATTGTCCTCTTCTGAATCCCGCTCGGTTTAACGTCCTGCCCGCTCGTATGATGACCTGCGCGCTCATTTTAAAGTCGCGTCCGCCGGGTCTGTCCGCCCGGCGCGACCCCAGCGAAGCGAGATTGGCAGCGCGAGATGGGGGAAGCGAGCCGCGAAAAAAAGACGGGCCATTGTACTTCCGCTACGGCCCCAGAGGGCCCCACGAGGCCCCCCAGTGAGCCCCAGGAGGGCCACGGAGGGTCCCCAGGAGGGCCCGGCATGGCCCCGAGAAGGCCCCAAGCCGGCCCAGGCCCCCCAAGACTGCCCACGAGGCCCTTGGGCTGGACCAATCGCCTCCCATGAGTCAGGAGGGGAAAAAACACACAGACACAATTAATTGTCGATCCCTTAGAAAATATGGGAAAATATGGGAAGCGGCGGGGAAAACAAAAACCCAGGAAATATACGAAAATATGGGGGATATGTTTATTTGTGTGTATTTATTTGTGTGTCCCAGGGCCCCTTCACTGAGGACCTCTCGGACGGCTTGCGGAGGCACAGGCATTGCAGGTTTTCATTCGTTTTTTGGGTCGTCGCCTTTTCTGGCCAACATTGGCCGAAGACTGCTCTGAGGGCTTCGGGGGGTTGCTCCAAGACGGGCCAGGAGGCTCCCAAGAGGGCCCCAAAACGGCCTAACAGAGCCCCAAGACGGCCACGCAGAGCTCCGAGAGGGGCCAAGTGTGGCCCCAAGTGGCTTGCAATAGAGCCCAAGAGGGCCATAAGATGATGTAAAGACGGCCCACGAGTGCCCCGAGAGGGCTCCGATACGGCCGAAGGCCTTCAAGACTGCCCAAGAGGCCCCCAGGACGGCCCAAAATGCTCCCAAGAGGATCCCCAAGACGGTCTGCATCAGCAGCTCACTTTGATGTTTTGAGAGGCTGTTGATCGTTTTCTGGGTTCTCGCTGTTTCGGGTCCAGATCGGCCGAAGACGGCTCTGAGGGCTTCCGACACTGCCCCACGACGGGCCAGGAGGCTCCCAATAGGGTCCCAGGACGGCCCAAGAGGGCACCAGGACGGTCCAAGAGGGCCCCACGACACCCAAAAGGCCCCCCCAGGGGACCTTCCCTAGACGGTCCAATGACGGACGCAGCTTTGACGCTAAGGCCCCCAATAGCACCAGGAGATTCGAAAGCTCGGTTTGTACGACTCGGTGTCGTAGAAAAGCTTTGAACGCCGAGAGTCACAAGAACGAGCAGTAGCGCAGAAACCTCTGAACGCCAAAGCTCGCAAGAGCGAACGGTAACGCAAACAGCTCTAAGAGCGAACGGTGACGTAAACAGCCCCTAATTCACAGGATCCCCAGAGCGAGCGGACAGGTGAATATCGCTTAACTCCCAGGGTCCCAACAGCGAGCGGTGACGTAAACCACTCTTCGCACCAAGGCTCCCAAGAGCGACTGGTGGCGCAACAAGCTCTTAACGACAAAGCCCTATATAACGAACGGTGTCGTGAAACCGCTTTTCACACCTCCCAAGAGAGAACGGTAACGTGAACCAGCTCTTAATGACAAGGCTCCCAATAGCGAACGGTGCCATGAGCCCTCTCGGGCCAGTTCTGACATGCATTCGCTTGTCTTACCATAAACTAACTATAGGTCACCTTCATGTTTACGTGGATAGTGACCCTGCTGTTTACCTCGATGCTTTTCCGTGTGATGCTGGAAGCACCGCAATAGGTTTGGTTTGCTGTTGGAAGCACCTCGATGTTTCGCGTGCGATTCAGAAGTGCCTCGCTGTTTTGCGCGTGGTTTTGGAATCGCCTCGATGTCTAGCGTGTGATTTTGGAACCTTCTCGATGTCTTAGCGTGTGGTGTTTGGATTACCCTCGGTTTGCATATATGGTCCAGGGCTTGGGCCCCGCCCCCCCCACCCCCCAATGCTGATGCCTTTGGGCCCCCCCCCCCCGCGCGATGGTCCCCCCCGCCGCCCCCTGTGGGCGTGGCGTGGTGCTGCGCTGCGGTTCCCCCCCCCCCTGTGGATGTGGTGTGGTGCTGTGGTGGTTCAGAGGTGGGCGTGGCGTGGTGCTGCGCTGCGGTGCCCCCCTCCCCCTCCCTGTGGATGTGGTGTGGTGCTGTGGTGGTTCAGAGGTCGTCGTCGTCGTCGTCGTCCTCGTCGTCGTCGTCCTCGTCGTCCTCGTCGTCCTCGTCGTCGTCGTCGTCATCGTCGTCATCGTCGTCGTCGCCGTCGTCATCGTCGTCATCGTCGTCGTCGCCGCCGCCGCCGCCGGCGTCGTCGCCGCCGCAGCCGTCGTTGTCGTCGTCGTCGTCGTCGTGGTCGTCGTCGTCGTCGTCGTCGCCGTCATCGCCGTCGTCGCCGTCGTCGCCGTCATTGTCGTCGTCGTCGTCGTCGTCGTCGTCGTCGTCGTCTCTGGGACCATACCATCTGGGGGGGGGGGGCCCGAGGAATCCTGGGACCATACCATCTGGGGGGGGGGTCCCGAGGAATCCTGGGACCATACCATCTGGGGGGGGGGGGGCCCGTGGGCCCTCGACCCTGGATCATATATAAGTAGATACGTGTATGTATGTGAGTGGGCGTGTATGGTTTTGGCAACATCTCGATGCGTTGCGCGTTCGCCATGAAAGACTTCGACAGTTTTTGGCGTGCGCCATGAAACACTTTGATGTTTGTCGGTTGCACCTTGCGCGCGTCATGACACCTCCAACTCCATCGCCTGCGCGACCAACAGGCAGACAATAACCGTCCGGGCGGCGGGCGATCATCCCGAGCACCGGCGGGCGACCAACCTCATAATCCAGAACCGGTGGGCGACGAACCCCAGATCGGAGGGCACCAACTATACACCAACGCCGATCCTGGCCTAGGGTCACCCTGGGCCCAGGTCGGTGTATATGCCTTCTTGCCCAAGGCAGGAGGGCGTATACACCGATCCTGGGCCCAGGGCGATCCTGGCCAGGATCGGTGTTGGTGTACACCTTAGGCGACGCTTAAGAAAACCTAAGTTTTCGGCCAGAGTCTCGATTATTCTTAACGTTTCAATGTAAATCCTAAGATTTTGACAGAAGATCTGGGTTTTTATTCAAGTTCTGAGACTATGAATTTCTTAACCCATGATTTCTTAAGCATCTCGCAGGGTGTATACACAGATCCTGGGCCCAGGGCGATCCTGGCCAGGATCGGTGTTGGTGTACAGTTGGTGCCCTCCTACCAGGCCGCGCCAGGCGACCGATGGTCGGGCGACAAACCCCGAGAAGCGGCGGGCGAAGGGCGCCCCCCTCGTCGCCACGGCCGGGCGCGTCTCGGGAGGCGCGGGTGTTCGTCTGGCCCCCATGAGGCGTCCAGGGGGGGAGGAGGGGGAGGAGGAGGAGGAGGAGGAGGAGGAGGAGGAGGAGGACCAGGAGGAGGAGGAGGAGGAGGAGGAGGAGGAGTTCCGCAGGCACGCTGACGGCGATGTAGGTCTCGGTGCTGTTGGAGCGCGCGGCTCGCGCGTTCCTGCAGTTCGCTGCGTCGGATTCGTGCCATGCATCCGCGGATGGGATGTGCAGGCGTCCGTGATTGCCTACGGCTCGGTTTCCAGCGTCACCGCTCGGCAGCACCGCCGTGAGCGTGGCCTCGGGAGCTGTCGCTGTCTCAGCTCCTACAAGAGCCGAGGAAGCGCCACAGCGGACCGAGGCCGTGGAGCGTCGACGGGTCCCGCTTCCGTGCAAGATCGGGGCGCGCTCCGTCGCCGCATCGTGCGGCATCACTGGCCTCGTGTTTCGGGGAGTGGCTTGGAGTCGGACCTGTCCCTCTACAGGAGGAGTCAGGAGGAGTGTGCAGAAACAGTCAAAACATAGTCAGGGGACGTTTTCAGTGTTGCTGTTGTTGTTGTTGTTGTTGTTGTTGTTGTTGTTGTTGGTGTTGTTGTTGTTGTTGTTGTTGTTGTTGTTGTTGTTGTTGTTGTTGTTGAACACTATTACTTCTAAAGAATTATTATTGTTGGACCCCCTGGTGCACGCCCCCCGCCCAAAACCTAGGCCGCAGCTACATTTTCATCATTTTTCTGCGAAAGCTTCAGAAAAGTGGATTACCCCCGGATCCGGTTTTTTGTTGACGCTCGTTTTCCCTTGCAAAAAACAATAGAAAATGAAAATTCTTGTTCTTAGTTGATCAAATTTCAAGAATCCCTTGCAAAAAATAAGGTAAAGTGGACATTCGCGCTCGCAAGACGAAATCCTTCCAAAACCTTAGGTTTCGTAGCGATTTTAACATAAAAACATCAAAAACCCAATGGTTTTTTAAGAAAAAATTGTCAAAATGTCCTTCCGCGCGCTCTTGCGGATTCATAGGAAACACACCACTTTTTAAACATTTCTGTCAAAAGGGTCTTTGCGTGCTACTTCTTCAGGTGCTTTGAACTTCTCCAACAACGGTTGCGCGCCTGCGAGGGCCACCATCCCTTGCAAAAAATGAGACGAAGTGCACATGCGCGCGGCCGCCGCGCGCGCATGTCGAAATCCTGCCAAACACAATGGGTTTTCAATAATTTCAAGATGCGATGTTCAGAAAACATATGAAAACGCACTACTTTCTCATCCGAAAAATCTCGAAATCCATTCGCGGTCTCTTGATGAATCTTTAAAACCCAAGATGGCCCCAACAGGCGCGCAAGATGGCCCCAAGAGGCGTCCATGAGGCCCAAAGAGGCGCCCAAGATGGTCCCAAGAGGCTTCAAGAGGACTCCAAGAGGCCCCCAAGAGGTTCCAGAGAGGCTCCAAGGTGGCTCCAAGAGACCCCCAAGATGGCCCCAGGAGGCGTTCTAGAGGCCCCAAGAGTCCGCCGTGAGGGTCCAATAAGCCCCCAAGAGGCCCCAAGATGGTTCCAAGGAGCCCCCCAAAGGCTCTCAAGCCGTACCACGCGGCCTTCATGGGTACGGACCCGCAGAAAATGGCCCTTTGGAACGTATCCCCTGAGGTCGGCACAGAGATCACGTATCCGCGTCAAGACCAGTGGTGGTGGTTGCCCGTATGGCGGTCGTATGGTCAGAGCGACGAGCTTCCGAACATGCTCGATTACCAGGCCTTGCCACCGCAGGTCCACAACGTGCTCGCGGTAGCACTGCCGTATGCAAGCACCGGCCTTCCCGCCAGCAGGCGTATCGGCAATCTCATTGGGCATCTGGGACCGCACGGGTATCAGCCAGGCCCGCACGTGTATCAGCCAGGCAGCCGGGCACCCACGCGCCCGCTCCGCGCCATCGCAGACGACGATGCGTCGCGCCTTTAGTATGCTTCTGGATGCGAAGACCATTCGGTTGAGTATACCCCTACGTGTGACTGGACCTGTTTGCGAAAGCAGGAGAAAGTATGGCACCCCTTTGTGTCCAGAGCCGCGCCGTCTGCGTTCTTCCTTTCTCGCTTCTCTCCTTTCCTCCTTGTCCTGCTCCTCCTCCCCCTCTTCCGCCTTGGAGCCGTATTGGAACTGTCGATGGCCATCTCCCTTTCTCCCTCGCATGTCTGCTTGTACATACGTATAATTTCAGAACTTACCGTGCATGCGATCGTTTACAACATGGTGGACCGTGCGTATGTCACGAACCTTGTATACATGTGTTTCTCTCCCTCCGTCTGGCTGTGCACGCGCGCGTTGGGCACTGAGAGTTAGGATCATAGCGCCATGAGTCTATGAGCAATGCATGCGTCATCCTTGGGACTGTATAACATCAGTGTAACACATGTACTTCTGTAATCGCATCCCCACGAATTTGCCCCAAAAATGTGACCAACTATCTTGGCACTGCGTACCATCTCACGTGTACCGTGTACCACATCATATGTAACAGATGTGATCAACCTCTGTGGGTGTGTACCCCACGCCAGTGTAGTAGCCAGGGTCGTCCGCACGCCACGAAGTGAAGTGTCCCAACGTCATAGGGCGGGAAGCTGGGTGTGGGTGGTCTCGAAGAGTCGTTTGGATATTTGGTAGAGCTTGAACGGCCCCCCCACGAAGTGGGGGTATTGGCTGGTGTCGCAAGAAAACCCTGGCACTGGGGAGAACACTGAGCGTTCGGGTAAAATGATTGTTGTTGTTGTTGTTGTTGTTGTTTTATTCATATAACGGCGCACCGGGTCCGGGGGCCCGGGGCCGGGACCCCGACCGCAAATGTGGGCCCCGCGGGGGGCCCGGAGGCTCGTCGGACCGCCGGACGCCGTCCAAGATCGTTCGCAGGCGGCTTCGGAACGCGCTCCGATGGCTCCAGATGCCTTCCAAGACGCCTGTCATGACACCAAGAAGGTCCCAGAAGCCTCCAAGACGCTCCGAGAGGCAGCCCAAGAGAGGCCCAAGAAGCAAACATCGTGCCATTCCTATGGGAAAACGTATATTTTTCGCATGTTCGCCTCTTGGGCTTTCACCGCGTCCAAGACGGCCCAAGAGGCGCCCAAGACGGTCTACGAGGCCTCCGGGAGCGCTCCAAGGCTGCGCACGAGTGGCCCAGGACGGCCCCAAGACGGCCCAAGAGAGCCCCAAGACGAGTTCGAGAGGGGTCCCAGACGGAGAAAGCCAACCTCGAATTCCGAGCTTCCGGCCCAAGAGGCTCCAGGAGGCGCCAAAATGCCGCCAAGAGGCGCCAAAAGGCTCCCAAAAGCACCCCAAGACGTTCCGAGAGGCACCCCAAGAGAGGTCCAAGAAACAAAAATCGTGCCATTCCTATGGGAAAACGTATATTTTTCGCATGTTCGCATCTTGGGCTTTCACCGCGTCCAAGACGGCCCAAGAGGCCTCCAAGACGGCCTACGAGGCCTCCGGGAGCGCTCCAAGGCTGCGCACGAGTGGCTCAGGACGGCCCCAAGACGGCCCAAGAGAGCCCCAAGACGACTTCGAGAGGGGTCCCAGTTTGCACGAAGACCCCGAGGGGCATCCCAACAGACCGTGGCCTGCATGCAGAAAACGTCTAACCCACAGCCCAGGCACTACAACTTGAAACAAAAGGGAAATCCCACCATTCCGTTGTTTCCCAAGTTCGCCCACCTGTCGATTCTTGCACAACAGACCACAATTAAGGCCCCAGACAAGAACCCAGGAAGCCTTCGAGGGCCCCAAGTCGTTGAATACCCGGCTGCAACTTATCATTTTCTCGTTGCGGCAGTTCCCCTTCTATACGATTCCGAGGCTCGCGCAGGACCTCCAAAAGAGTCCCTGGACGCAAGAAGCGACAAGGATGATATTCCATGTGTTCGCCCATCAAGCCTAGCTAGAACTTGAGCGCGCGCGAAGCGCGCGCGATGGTTCTAGTTTCAGTATGTTGTGGATATGTTTTGCCGTTCGCCCCAAATCCCCCTGCAGGAGGACATGCCCGACCTAAGAGTACCTTTCCTGGCTGGCCATGGGTCTGGCGCCCACGCGCCAGACCCACGGATCCTTGATCCGTGTCAGCGTACGCTCGAGGGGGCTCGCGTCGTGTCGATGCGGCATTGTGCGGAGAGGACTACACCTTAGGCGATGCTTAAGAAAACTTAAGTTTTCGGCCAGAGTCTCGACTATTCTTGCTGTT
Organism: Prorocentrum cordatum; assembly: GCA_963575745.1. Lineage (NCBI taxonomy): Eukaryota > Dinophyceae > Prorocentrales > Prorocentraceae > Prorocentrum > Prorocentrum cordatum. The sequence goes on along the minus strand of CAUYUJ010019338.1, from coordinate 136,747 downwards.
TCAATGTAAATCCTAACATTTTAATAGAAATGTTGGGTTTTCATCCAAGTTCTGAGACTGTGAGTTTCTTAACCTATGATTTCTTAAGCATTTCGCAGGGTGTACGCTCGAGGGGGCTCGCGTCGTGTCGATGCGGCATTGTGCGGAGAGGACCACGGCAAGCTCGTGCCGCGTCGACGCGGCGGCGACGCCAGCGCGGGCGTTCAGGGCTGAACGCCACCATTGGCCGAGAATGGCCAGTACACCTCAGGCGATGCTTAAGAAAACCTAAGTTTTCGGCCAGAGTCTCGATTATTCTTAATGTTTCAATGTAAATCCTAAGATTTGAATGGGCATTCTGGGTTTTTACTTAAATTCTGAGACTATCAATTTCTTAACCCGTGATTTCTAAAGCATTTCGCAGGGTGTATGGAGCGACCTGGTGATCGAGAAGCCGTTGATCGTTCAAGCTTGGGCGATCCACGCACCGTAGCCTGTTGGCTCAAGCCTTTTGTCTCGAGTCCTTCTTACCCGAGCTGTTTCGGGAAGTCGCCGTCGCGCCTGCACAGCCCATCGCCCCCTCGAATGTCCTCGAAGGGCGCCCCGGCGGAGCTGCTGGTCCAGACACACGCATCGGACAGCGAGTCCTCCTGCTCGTCGACGTCGCAGCTCACCGCCGAGGAGGAAAAGACGCTCCAGTTGCCTCCCCTGAAGAGGCTGATCAAGCTGACCACGGCAGCCTGGTTTGTCGTCGGGTGGATGCTGTTCGTGGGCAAGGACAGGCTCACCGGCGCGTCAGAGTCTGATGCCGAGAGCATGACCGCCGTCTTGTATTGGCAGGCCCAGATCATCACGACCGTCGGTTACGGTGACGTGTGCCCCGCTTCGAACGACAGGCGGCTAATGGTGGCGTTCTACGTGCTGGTGGGGAACGTGATTGCCGGCGTGGGCGTGATGGACTACGTGACCAGTATGCTGGCCCAGGGGGCGGAGGAGACCAAGAAAGGCATGCTCTCAAAGGCCCTCTCGAAGTCGGTCGCCGCCATGGGTGGGGGCTCAGGAGATCTTCCGCAAGAGGCACCCGCCCCGGCGAGGGCGATACGCGGGCCCCCTCCCGTGGTAAAGGCGCTCTTGGGACTCCTGGCGATGATCTTGGTCGGGACAGTCTTTTTCAGCTTTGTGGATTTTTGCACCTGCGATGATTTTGATGCGTGCGACGTGGTGCTCCCTCTCGGCGAGACGCAGGGATGTCTGGATCTCGGCGGAACTCCGCGCACCATGATCGAGGCCTTTTACATGTCTGTCATTACATTAACCACTGTTGGGTTTGGTGATTCTGTTCCGGGTAACTGGGTGGGTCGGCTTTTTGCCACTGTCTGGATGATGGTGGGAGTCGCTTCCATGGGCTATTATCTCGGTCAGATCGCGAAGGCAGTGACTTCAAATTATGTGAACAGTTCTGTTTCGACTGGCATGAGTGAAGAGACTTTCCGGATGATCGATGTTGACAACAGCGGCGCCCTTACAACGTACGAATACGTAGTGTACATGTTGTTGAATTTCAACATGGTTGACGCGAACGACGTGCAACAGCTGATCGACGGGTTCAATGAGATGGACCGGAACCAGAGCGGCACGCTAGAATACTCGGAAGTCATGGGGACGACGTGCAAGAGTTGATCGACGGGCTCCACGAGATGGACAGGAACCAGAGCGGCACGTTGGAATACTTGTTCGGTCGGCGGCGGGGTACAGTTGGTTGCACCAGCGACTAAAGTTTTATTGTTGGCGTTGGATCGTTCAGCAAGGGAATTGATCTTTCGGCGCGCCGATATGTGTGCCGCTCGCGCCAAGGCGTGTCAGGCTGCCATGCTGGCTTGCAAGTGACGTCCTCCTGCGGTCAGCCCAGTGAATTTGATGCATCTCTTTTCTTTCAGGAGCTGGTCGCTCCACCTTGCGTGCACCTTCAGTGCGCGCGAGGCGGTGCTGTGTTTGGCGCGAGACCCCGCAAGTGCCGATCGTTGATAGCGAAGGCCTTACGGCCAGTGCCGCCGACCCTGAATGGTTGACAACCACGACGACGGCGACGACGACGACAGCGACAGCAGCGGCGACGACGACGACGACACTGACGTGGGTCAGAGTCCTCAGGGATGCTGTCTGGGGTCTCTTCGGAGCGCTCTCGGAGACCTCTGGGGGGCAGTTTTGGGGCATCTTAGGAGCATCTTGGGGGCCTCTTGGCAGCCTCTTGGGAGCCTTCTTGCTGTTCGCCGCGGAGGCGATCGTTTATTTCATTCCGCCTTGCGTGCGCACCCGTGAGCAATCGACCAGATAAGTGCGCGCCAGGCTGACGCGTCTCCGTCGGAAATTATAATTTGCATGCCCCGTTTTTCATTATTTCCACTCTAAGGGGCAGCGAGGAGTTTCGCTAAGCCTTGTGCGCGCACCCTTGAAGTACTGACCAGGCAAGTATGAGCCAAGCGATGCGTCTCGACCAGGATACCTCGTCGATGCTCGCTTCTCGGAGGAAAAAATTGGGCGATCCACGCGGTGTCAGAAACCAAAGACGGGGTCATCATTGCACGAACTTGCCGTAATCAACGAGGGATGTGAGTACGCACTTGTTGGCCATTTGAAGAGAGCATCGTTGGTTGTTGGAGGGTTGTTCTAGAGAACGTTCTCGCCTCGGGATGCTCTCCAGCAGTTGCGCCTCGCCGAGAGCAGTTGTTGTGTGATTTTGGAGGCAGCTTCTGTTGGTCCTTAGAGGTTGTCCCGTTTCGCGATGCTTTCCAGCAGTTGCGCCTTGTCCAGAGATTTCCCGGGATGCCACAATCCAACCGAACTGCAGTCGGAGGCAAGAGTTATGACCCGAAAGCCGCCAGGCCACGAAGAGGGCGGTGATGACTTGGCGTGGATGGCTATCGATATCATGGCCAAGGCCATGAGATCTCGCAGCTTACATGGGCCCCTCTTCTTCTTCTTCTTCTTCTTCTTCCTCTTCTTTCAGCACGTTCACTGGCCCCCGCCTCGTCCGCCCACGTGCCTCAGGCATCGATGTGCCAACCCCACTTTTCCTGATGCCTCTCCCCAGCGCACCCAGCCCTCCGTCCTGTGCTTTGGCGGGGGGGGCGGATTACAGTCAAACAGTTGTAGAAGGGCGAGTTTTGCCATCTGCGCTGGCCAGCGCGATCTTTATGACCCTGCAGGAAGGACACGGGCCATCCGTCCTGCTACGAGTTGCCGCTAAGACGAGCAGTTCGGGTCCTTTTGATGGTGGCTCCTCTTGTGCTCCTCGTGCGTCCGGGCACTGCCGGGCCTGTCCCTCTACAGGAGGAAGATCCGATGGCGTCCCGATCCTGGCTTCATCGTGCACCTTGCTGAAGCCTTCTTTCAGGCGATCGCAAACATGGATTAAGGGGGCGTGGATTAGCGGCGGGTCCCGTTTCAATGGGAGATCGCGGATTTCCGCCGCCGAGCGAGGCGGCACCGGCCGTGTTTTGGGGAGGGCACCTCCCCCTATCCATGGATTTGGCGACCGCGCTCCAAATCCAGGGATCGCTAATACATGTTTGCGCGCCCCCGATTCTTAAGTTAGACATAGAAGTTCGCAGTTCACACTGAGCGCGAAGAGTACAACGCCGACATCCGCGAACCAGCCTCCTCTGCCCTCGCCTCTGGCCTGTCAGACTGTGCTGGGCCACTGGGAATGTGATCATCTGTTTTCGCACACGCTTGTTTTTTTTACTGTTTTTAGTGTTCTGTTTTTCTGGCTTCTAGGGTTTCTTACAAGGTTGCTGTGTTTGTTTAGGGTTGTTGTTATGGTTCGTTTCTGTGTTTTTAATATGTTTTGTTTTAGGAGGGGTATCGGGGCGGTGCCACGGCAACGATCGAGGTCTTGCTTCGGCGGTTAGGCTAGCGGCTGGGCCTCAGGCGGCTACGCCCGCGCGCGCGGACGCGCGCGTGGAGGGTTTTGTCTTGCCCACAACAGAGATGTCGCCATGTTGGCTTGGAAACCAAAGTGAACCCTCAACGCTGACCAATCAGATTTCGGTCAACACGCTCGCGCGCGTGTCACCCGATCGCGCGAACGCGCGCGCGGACGCGTGCGTGGCGAGTTCTGCATTGTCAACGACAAGTCTCCATGTTGGCCTGGAAGCTAAAGTAAAGCCTGAACGGTGACCGATCAGCACGCGCGCGCGCCGCGCGCCACGCGCATGGCGCGCGCCTGAAACTGAAGTGAACCCTGAAGTGAAACCTGAAGTCGCCACGCGCGCGCGGACGCGCGCGCGGCGAGTTCGGCAATGTCCACAGTGGAAAAGTAGCAACCAAGGAAGCTCCCTGTTGTCCTCGGTCTGCATACTGAACTGATCGTTCTCATCGTAGGCCAGACCACGCCTAGCCTGGCGCGTTGAGGTCAGCAATTTGGTGCACCCGAATATATATATATATATATATATATATATATATATATATATATATGTACATATATATATATATGTGTGTGTGTGAGTGTGTGTGTGTGGGGACTGGAGATACCCTCTGCCCTAGGCCCTGGGCGCTGGCCTCCTCGCGGCGCCCGGGGCCCGCGCCTTGGATGGGCCAGCGGCCAGCAACCGCCGGGGAGCAGGTCGTTGTGCTTTCGCCCCCGACTGGGTTGTCCGCGATTGGACTCAAGCGCGAGGGGCGCGCTGGCCATCGACATCGTCGCAACAATCGCCCGCTTTCGCCAAGGAGCCTGGCCGGTGCCGTGGACGGACTTCTTCTTGAACGCAGGCGGCCCGTTCGTGATGTTGCGGGCGTTGATGGGCGCCCGGGTTGCAGCGTGTTGACGCGCGTGCATGTTTTTTTCACCCGCTGTGCTTTCCGCGGCATATCCCACCCGTGGGTCGCAGACCGTCGCGCTGGCAAGTCAGGGCTTCCAGCGTGCATGGACGAGTGTTTGACAGACCTGCCGATGTATTTTCTCCTGCCGGAAACATCTATTAACTTTTGTCTGCGCACCTCGCCCTGCGCCGCCGGCCCCTTGCCCCCCGCCGCGTGCCAAATTTCCGCGTGCCATTTTGGTGCCAGACCGGGCGGAACGTCGCGATGTTTGAAAACCTACCAGCGCGCGTTCGACATCAGGAACACTAGCAACGTCAAAAGGTGCGTTCTCTACAGGGGCGCGCGCGCATGCCGACGGGGGCGCCGGGGGGCAGGGGCGCGGGCAGGAAAACGCGGGGGAGGCTCTGATGGGCGCAGTTGAACGATTTGAGGGTGACCTCGCATATCGGTGTATCAAGCGCTCCCCAATCGAACCCCCGCTTCGGCCTTGCCGGGATCGCCGCGCGCGCGTGATATATTATACTAGAACCACGCGCGCGCTTCGCGCGCGCTTAGGTTCTAGCTAGGATCGTCACCGTCGTCATCATGAACATCACCATCGCCATCATTCCCCCCGCCAGGGCTAATGTACATCGTTTCTGGATGCTTCTGGCCGGAATACGAAAGGAGTTTCTGTAGTTAGAATATCTGGGGGAAGTCTCGGGGAAGCTTTTGTTGTCTTTGGTGTTGCGTCGCCAGGAGGTCTGGGCTCCCTCCTCCTCGTGTTCCTACCTCCTCTCTGGACGTCCGATGTCGTGATGCTTTCTGTGCGCGGCCCCTGGACCTCTCGACGACTTCCTGGGGATGTGTTCTTTTTTCATCCTGAGTCGTTTTCTGACGGTCCCGGGACCCTGCGAGGGGCCCCGGAGGCCGAAAATTGACCGAAACCGCCGTCGTGATTTTTCCAAGACGTCGGAGGTCCAGGTCGTGCTTCCCGCCTCCCCAGACCTCCGACGTCGTAATTTTTGCGACCTCGGGCCCAGGAATCGATTGGGAAAACGCACATGGGAAGGCAAGAAATGATGGACCCATCATTTCGTACCTGTGCCTTGATCAGTGGGACGGGCTTCGCACCGCCGCACATCACAAGACACGCTCGAGCGGATCCAGCCGTGGCGACGTCGGGGACTGCAGAAGGTCGCAAGGACACGGAATCTGAAAGGAAGAAAGAGAAAGAGAGAGAAAGAGAGGGAGAGAGAGAGAGAGAGACAGACAGACAGAGAGCGAAGAGAGAGAGAGAGAGATGGAGAGAGAGAGAGAGAGAAGAAGACAGAGAGAGAGAGAGGCAGAGAGAGGAAATGGAGAGGAGGCGAGCTTGAGTCAACGAAAGTCGCAGGGAAGGGGGCAGGGGGAAGAAGGCCAGAGAGCGCTGAAGGATACAAATACTGGAACCCTCTTGGGATTTTTTGGGGGGCCTCGTCCGGCCGCTCGCTGGGAGTTTGACGTAGCTTCTTGGGAGCCTCTGAACCTGTCGGGGGCCTCCTGGAAGCAGGTTCGAAGCATTGTGGGGGCCGATTTGGGGCTTCTCGGGGCCTCCTTTGGGCCTCTTGGGGGTCTCCTGGGGCCTCTTGAGGGGCCTCCTGGGGGCCTCCTGGCGGCCTCTTGGGGCGGAAGGCTCGAGCTTGCGGTTCGTGGTCCCCCTCTGGGCCCCCTCTTGGGCCCGTCTTGGGGCCCTCTTGGGCCATCTTGGGCGCCTCTTGGGCCGTCTTGGGGCCCTCTTGGGCTGTCCTGGGGCCCTCTTGGAAGCTTCTTGGGCCGTCTTGGGGCGGTCTTGGGCGCCTCTTGGGCCGTCCTGTAACGTCGGAAAGCCCAAAAGACAACTTTGTTGAAAATGTACGTTTTACGAAGGGAATGGGCCAATTTTTGCGTCTAGGGGCCCTCTTGGGACGCATGTTGGAGGCTTCTTGGGGCCTCTTGGGGGCGTCCTTGGACGTCTGGAGGCCATCTTCAGCATCTCGGAGCCCTCTTGGAGGCCTCTTGGAAGTTTCTTGGGCCGTCTTGGGCGCTTCTGGGGCCGTCTTGTCTGACCGGGAAGGCCTCCGGCAAGCCCCGACGAGCCTCCGGGCCCCCCGGGGTGCACATTTGCGGTCGAGGTCCCGGCCCCGGGCCCCCGGACCCGGTGCGCCGTTATATGTATACAATGCAGACTATAGTCCAGACAAGTGTCCCCCGATGACGCTGGCGACGACGGCGGCGGCGGCGACGGCGGCGACGACGACGGCGACGGCGACGGCGACAGCGACGGCGACGGCGGCGACTGCGACGGCTACGGCGACGGCTACGGCGACGATGACGACGACGTTGGCGACGATGGTCACGACGAGGACGAGGGCGACAGCGACGACGACGACGACGTCGACGACGTTGCGCTGGTCGCCGTGGAGCAGTCCCCGGGGAGGGGTGCAGCGCGGTAGTGTCCAGCGGGGCTCTCCCGCGCTGCCGCAATCGCTCTCGGGCGGCATGCGCGGCGCAACCTTTGCCCCCGCGAGCAGCTTGTGCAGCGCGCCCGTCGCATTTGAGTTTCGGGGATGGGGTCGCTTGCCCTGCCCCCCCGCCCCCCCCCTTCTCTTGCCGGGGCGCCGCCGCGCCTCCTGCCGAAAGCCGATGCGCCGTCGCGGCGCCGCTTCCGACGCGGGGAATCGCGCCCCGGGCCCGTCGCCGAGATCGAGGGGGGGAGCTCGGGGCCCCGACCTGGGGCGACGCGATGGCGAGTGCGCCGGCCCAACCGCTGATTGGCGCCGGACGAAACAGGCGGGGCGGTTGGTTTTTTCCGACGAACCTGTTGGGGACGAGTATCAGTTTGTGCGCGAGTCGGTAATGCGCTGATCGAACATCATGACATGTTTGATACATGCACGATGCGATTTGGCCAGACCTGCGAACTGGCCGCGCGTTTTCGCACGCGCCAGTACACAGATAATTGTCTTCGGAGCGAACTGGCGAGGCGTTGATCTGTTTCCGCGCGAACCAGAGACAAGTTGATGATGCTCTGCCAATGCCGGGGGAATTTTCACGCGCGCGGCAAAAGTCTGGAGGGCGCCCAGCGACGCGCCCTCGACGAATTCACCCTTCGATTTAGCGCGCCTCCGGAAGGAATCGCTGGCGGCCGGGGGGCCCACGCTCTGCGTCGAAGGCGGGCGCCTGTCGGGGCGCAGGCAAGCTGGCGCCGAGCGGGCGCGGAGGGGGGCGCGCGGGCGCAGGGGGGGGGGGCCTGGCCGGCGTGCGCGACGCCCCCCCCCGCGCAGAAAGCGCATGATAAATTTGCCGACTCCCCCTTGTGCGTCGCCGGGGCGCAACCGCGCCCGCGAGCGCGTCCGCCGCGAGTTCTCGAGGGCTCGCTCGCCCAGTTGCCCGGTTGTTTAGTTGCGCTGCGCCCCCTCCGCCATCGCGCCCGCGCGGCGACGCCGCGATGCCGCGGCGCTGCGACGTCCTCGCGGGGCTTTCGCCTTTCGCCTTCGGCCCCGCGATGCCGCGGCGCCGCGGCTAGCGCAGATCTCGCGCAGTTTATTCAGCGGCCAACAGCGATCTTAAATTTGCGCAAACAGCTGCGAATGTTGCGGGGATTTCAACCAACGCGATGAGGAAATTATGAGATATTTTCCGTTGTGTACGTTTACTTGGTGACGAGGGGCGCGCCGAGACTCGGCGCGTCGCGCGACGGGCGGCGGTTCCGGCCCGGAAGAGGGCGTTTTCAATTGGTGCGGCGCATGGGTGGGGCGGGCCCCAGGCGACGCGAAGCGCGCGAAGACTCCGAGAGTTGCGCGATGGACGTTGGTTCGGACCCGGATCGAAATATTTCAACTGGGGGGGGGCGCAGGAGGGGAGGGGCTCGGGGTTGCTCCGTGATTAGACCTTGCCAGATGACGGCAAGCGCACCGAGATTCGAAGAGTCGCGCGATGGGCGCTTGTTTAGACCCGGATTGATCAACTGGGGAGACGCAGGAGGGGAAGGGCTCGGGGTGCCCCAGAAATCTGAGCCTGGTGGATGACGGTAAGCGCCTTTGCGGAACGAGAAGGTGATGGGAGTTTTCTAGCATGTGCTGACTATGGCATGCGTAAAGAACACTCTCGAGGGACAACTGGCTGGTGACCGTTAAGGTACATTGCTTGGCTGATGACGGGAAGCGCCTTCTCCGACCGAGAAGGTGATGGGAATTTTCTAGCGCGCGTTGAGTAAGGTATACATGATGAACAAAACCGCGAGGGACAATTGGCTGGCGGGTGCAAGGATCAATCGCGTGGCGGATCATGGGAGGCGCCTTCTCGGAACGAGAAGGGAGTTTGTTTGGCCATGCGTAAAACGAACCAAGACATAGCGAAGACGCGAGGGACAATTGGCTCGCGGTTGCAGATGAGTTTTTGTTTGGCGGATGGCGGGTTGCGCCTTTTCGGAGCGAGAAGGTTATTGGAGTTGTCTAGCATGTGCAGACTATGGCATGCATGAGGAACGCTCGCGAGGGACAACTGGCTGCCGGCCGTAAAGGTACACTGCTTGGCCGATGACGGGAAGCGCTTTCTCCGAACGAGGAGGTGATGGGAGTTGTCCAGCATGCGTTGAGAAGCCCGCGAGGGGCAACTGGCTGGCGGGTAAGGATCAATCGCGAGGCGGGTCACGGGAAGCGCCGTCTCGGAATGAGAAAATCCTGCGAGTTTGTTTGGCCGCGCTCACAGCGAACTAAGACGTAGCGAAGACGCGAGGGACAATAGGTTCGCGGTTGCAGATGAGTTTGTGCTCGGCGGACGACGGGGCGCGCCTGTTTTTTGTTAGGGCGAGAAGGTGGTCGGAGTTTTCTCGCATTGTTGAAGCAGGTCTACATCTAGGACGCGAGGGGCAACTGGCTGCCGAGTGCAAGTGCTAAGCGCTCGGCGGATGACCGGGGGCGCCTTCTCGGAGCGAGAAGGTGATGTGCGTTTTCTAGCACGTGTTGAGTAAGAGCTTAGACGCGAGGGACAATTGGCCCCCGACTGCAACTGCTAGACACTCGGCTGATTACGGGAAACGCCTCCTCGGAAAGAGGAGGTGGCAGGATTTTGTTGGGCCGAGCTTTCTAACGCATGAAGAATCAATTCGCGAGGGGCGACTGGCCCCCGATAGCACGGGGCTCATCGCTCAGCGGATGACGGGAAACGTCTCCTCGGGACGAGGAGGTATGCTCCGAGTTTGTTAGGCCGAGCTTTCTAAGAACAGCTATGCAAGATAATCTCGCGGAGGGCAACTGGCTCGGGATTGCGCGGGGTTTTACGGGGAACGCCTTCTCGGATCGAGAAGGCGGTGGGAGCTTGCACGACAAATCCGCCAGGGACAACTGGCGCGGGATCGCGCAGGGGCTTTCGATCGGCGGATTAGGGGATGCGCCTTCTCGGGGCGAGAAGGTGATGGGAGTTTGTTAGGCCAAGCTTTTTAATGACACATATAGAACACACTCGCGAGGGGCACCTGGCTTGGGATTTCACGGGGCTTGCGGATTGCGGGGGGGGGGGGGGGGGGGGGGGGGGGGGGGGGGCGGGGGGGGGCGCCTTCTCGAAATGAGAAGGTGATGGGGTAACAAATAGCGAACAAACTCGCGAGGGACCCTGACCACAAAATTGCACGGGATTTCTCGCCCGGCGGATCACGGGGAGCGCCTTCTCGGAACGAGAAGGTGATGGGAGTTCGTTAGGCCATGCTTTTATCGAACCAATCAAGAACTGGCTCGCGAGAGACAATTTGCCACGGGACTGCAGCTTTTTTTTTTCGTGGCCGATCCCCCCACAAACGGCCGTTTCGCTCGAGAGATCTGGGAAACAATGAGATGCTGACGTCGTGTGTTTCAGACGCTTTTTGTAGAAAAATGAGGCCCTCGCTAGAGACATCCTCGAAAAACGAGCTACCGAGCTTGCTCGCGAAATATCGTTGAAAATCACCGTCGGGAATGGGGGGATGGGGGGGGTGGGGGGGTGGAAGGGTGGCGGGGTGGCGGGGTGGAGGGGCGGGGGGGCGGGGGGGGGGGGGGAGGGGGGGGTGGCAGGGGTGCGGGGGTGGGGGGGGGGGGGGGGGGGTGGAGAGTGGGCGGGGAAGTGGGGGGGAGGGGGGTGGGGGTGGGGGGTGGGGGGGGGGGGGGGGGGGGCGGGCGGCTGGGTTGGTGAGGGGGTGTGGGAGGTGGGAGGGTGGAGGGGTGGGGGGTGGGGGTGTGGGGGTGTGGAAGGGTGGGGTGGGGGGATGAGGAGGTGTGGGGGGGGGGGGCGGGGGGGGGGGGGGGCGGGGGGGCGCGCGCCGCGCATCCCCCCCGCCCGTCGCCCCCATGACACATCCCGCACGCGCGCCGTACATCCCCCCCGCCCGCCGCCCTCACCCCGACGCACACACGCACACGCGCGCACACACATACGCATACACGCACGCATGCGTACACACACACAGGCCACGCACTACAGCTGACCAAAGCAACCACAGCAATCACAAAACCCAATCTAGAAGCAGCAACCACCAGGGCATCTAGGGAGTCTATGCAACTGCATCCCACTTGTGCATCGTTTTCCTGGGTGCGAGACCATGCGCGCGTGCGAACGCAAGCTCATAGAAGCGGCGCTTCCCGTTATTGTCTGGGCAGGTTCCCCCCTTTTCTCGGGCGTTTCTCTCGAGACATCCTCGGAAACGTGAGATGTTGAAGGAACTGTTTGCATGGCGTTTTCTGTCGGAAGCGAGGCTTTCGCTCGAGGCATCCTCGAAACATGGAGATGTTGAGATCGCTCCCGAAACCTAGCCAAGTATACACACGTGCCGTTTCGCTCGAGACATCTTCGAACAAACGAGATGTTGGAGGAGCTGTGTGTACGACGTTCTCTGTTAAACATGAGGCTCTCGATAGAGACATCCTCTAAAAATGAGCTACTGAGCCCGCTCACAAAATTCAGCGAATCGTTGGAAATTGCCCTTTCGCTCGAGACATTCTCGGACAATTGAGATGTTGAAGCCGTGTGGTTAAGACGTCTTCTGTGAAACATGAGGTTCTCGCTCGAGACATCCTCGGAAAGGGTGCCATAAGGACTCCCCGAATAACCACAGGCAACCAGTGAACACAGTGGCTCCGTAAGAGCGACCTGTGACGTACAAGCTGATACGACCATGGCTCCCAAGAGCGAACGGTGACGAACACAGCTCTTCTCATGCAGTATCCGAAGGGCGAGCGGCAACGTGACAAGCTCTTAACACAAAGGTTCTCAAGAGCGAAGGGTGCCATGAGCTATTCGGGAGGGTCGCACCCCGGGAGAACCACAGGCAACCAGGTTCCCTAAGAGCGACCTGTGACGTAAACGAGCTGGTATGACCAAGATTCCCAAGAGCGAGCGGTGACAAAACAAGGCTCTTCGCATTAAGGACCCAAAGAGCGGGCGGTGACGTAACAAGCTCTGCACTTCAAGACCTCAAGAGCGAAGGGTGCCAAGAACCATCTCAGGCAATATCTGTTTTCACTGGTTGTCTGTGGTTCTGCCATGGGGCGACCCCCCGAAGAACCACAGGCAAGCAGTGAGTACAGTGCCTCCCTAAGAGCGACCTGTGACGTGAACGAGCTGGCACGACCAAGACTCCCAACAAATGGTGACAAAAATGTCTCTTCACATCAGGGTCCCCAGGGCGAGCGGCAACATAACAAGCTTTCGACACCAAGGCTCTCAAGAGCGAAGGGTGCCATGAGCTGTCTCAGGCTGTATCTGCGTTCACTGGTTGCCTGTGGTTCTTCGGGGGGTCGACCCTCCCGAGGAGCCACGGGCAACCAGTGAGCATTGAGACTCCCTACAGTAATAGCGAGCTGTGGCGTAAACAAGCTTGTGCGAACAAGGCTCCCAAGAGCGAACGGGCAGACGCGGTTTTTCTGGACACACACACACACACACCTACCCGGACAAGAACGGGAAGCGCCGCTTCTCTGAACTTGCGTTCGCACGCGCGCACGCCCCGCACGCACGCCGTGCACCCCCCCGCCCGTCCCCCCCAGAACACGCCCCGCACGCACGCCATACGCTCCCCCGTCCCGCCCGCCCAGCACACACCCAGCACACACCCTGCACACGCGCGCAGCCGCACACACAGCCGCACTCACCAGGCACACAGGCACGCACGGTCACACGCACACACGCACACGCGCGCACACACGTACGCATACACGCACATCGCACATATACGTACACACCTACACAGGCCACGCACTAGAGCTGACCAAAGCAACCACAGCAATCACAGAGCCCAAGTTAGAAGCAGCAACCATCTGAGCATTCAGGGGATCTGCGACTGCACCCCACGTGTGCACGAGTTTGCTGGGTGCAAGTCCGTGCGCGCGTGCGAGCGCAAGTTCAGAGAAACGGCGCTTCCCGTTCTTGTCCGGAAAGGTTCCCCCCTTTTCGGGCGTTGCGCTCGAGACATCTTCGAACAAATGAGATGTTGAAGCCGTGTGGTTAAGACGTATTTTGTTAAACATGAGGCTCTCGCTCGAGACATCCTCGAACAATGAGCTACTGAGCTCGCTCACGAAATTCCGCGAATTGTTGGAGATTGCCGTTTCACTCGAGACATCCTCGCAACGTTGAGATGTTAAAGCCGTGTGGTTAATACGTCTTCTATTAAACATGAGTCTCTCGCTCGAGACATCCTCGGACAACTGCATTCGCAGAATGTTAGCTCGAGGTCCTGTCTCCTCCGTCTCTTCCGTCTGCTCCGTTTCTGAGGTCTCCTCCGTGAGGTATCCGTCTCTTCCGTCTCTGAGGTCTCCTCCGTCCCTCAAGTCTCCTCCGTCTCTACTCCGTCTTCTCCGTCATCCTCCTTCTTCTCCTCGTCCCCCTCCTCCTCCTCCGGGGCCTCGCGGGATGGCTACGCCTAGAGGGGCTCGCGCGCCGCCGACCGCTGCCGCCTTGCTGGTGGAGGCGGCCGTCCGCGGCGCCGTCCTGGGAGGCGCCCCGCGCCGCACCGTCGCCGCGGTGGCCCGATCGGCCGTCTCGGCTGCGCTGTTCTCGCAGCGCGCCGAGGCGCCCGCGGAGCCGCCGCGCGACGCTGCCGCGGGTGCTGCTCCTGATGCTCTTCCTGGTCCACGCCCCGACCGAGCCGCGAAGCGGCGGCGCCGCCGCCAGCGCCGCGCGGCGAGGACGGCGGCGGCGGGCGCGCCTGCAGCTGGAGAGGAGGAGGAGAAGATGGACGTCGAGAAGGAGGCCGCGGGAGCGGCTGCTGGCGCTGCTGGTGCGGGCCTCGTGCTCGCGCGGGTGGCGGTGGCTGCTGCGGACGCTCACGCCGCCATCGACGACATGGATGACGAGTGGGCCGATGGCCTGCATCGTGCGGCTCCCGTGGAGCCCGCGGCGGCGGCTGCTGGTGCGGCGGCTGCGGCGGGCGGAGCAGGAGACGAGATCGCGTGGCACGGGCAGGCGCTGCTGCAGCCGCTCCCCGCGATGGTCAGGGCCCGCCACAAGGCCGCGCTGGAGCGCTTGCGCGCTGGCGGCCGTGGCCGCGGCCGCGGCCTCTCGAGTTCGTCGTGAGGCCGTTCGTGACCGGGCGGGGGGGGGTCGCAGTGGGAGACGGTGAGGGCCTGGCCGTTTCGCGGCTGGCCCGCCGTCCCTCCCCCCTCCCTGCACATGGTGCTGCTCGTCGGCATGTTTGAGCCCGACGACACGGTCGGGGACCTGGCACTTCAGGTGGTGACCAGGTCCCCGCGGCCGCGCCCGCTCGGCGGGCGCGCTCAGTCGTGCGCGACTCTTCCCCTCGGGGCTGTCCTACCTACCTACCTCCTCCTCCTCCTCCTCCTCCTCCTCCTCCTCCTCCTCATCCTCATCCTCTCTTCTTCGTCTCTGAGATCTCCTCCGTCTCTGAGGTCTCCTCCGCCTCTGCGGTCTCCTCCGTCTCTAAGGTCTCTTTTGTCTCTGAGGTCTCCTCCGTCTCTGAGGTCTCCTCCGTCGCTGAGGTCTCCGCCGTCTCGTCTCCTCCGTCTCTGAAGTCTTTTCCGTCTCTGAGGTCTCCTCCGTCTCTGAGGTCTCGTCCGTCTTTGAGGTTTCTGAGGTTTCTGAGGTCTCTGAGGTCTCCTCCATCTCCTCCGTCTCCGTCTCCTCCTCCTCCTCACCCCCTCCTCCTCCTCCTCCTCCTCCTCCTCCTCCTCCTCCTCCTCCTCGTCCTCCTCCTGTTCCTGCTCTTCCTCTTCCCCCTCCTCTTCTCTGAGGTCTCCTCCGTCTCCTCCGTCTCTGAGCTCTCCTCCGTCTCTGAGGTCTCCTACGTCTTCGAGGTATCAGCCGTCTCTGAGGTCTCCTCCGTCTCTGAGGTCTCCTCCGTCTCCTCCGTCTCCTCCGTCTCTGAGCTCTCCTCCGTCTCTGAGGTATCTTCCGTTTCTGAGGTCTCTTCCTTCGCTGAGGTCTCTTCCGTTTCTGAGGTCTCGTCCGTCTTTGAGGTTTCTGAGGTCTCTGAGGTCTCCTCCGTTTCTGGGGTCTCTTCCGTCTCTGAGCTCTCCTCCTTCATTGAGGTCTCTTCCGTCTCTGAGGTGTCCTCCGTCTCTGAGGTCTCTTCCGTTTCTGAGGTCTGGTCCGTCTTTGAGGTTTCTGAGGTCTCTGAGGTCTCCTCAGTTTCTGAGGTGTCTTCCGTCTCTGAGGTCTCCTCCATTTCTTCGGTCTTTGTCTCCTCCTCCCCCCTCCTCCTCCTCCTGCTTTTTCTCCTCCTGCTCCTCCTCCCCCTCCTCTTCTCTGAGGTCTCGTCCGTCTAGCACCGCAGACCAGCGCGGCACGCCAGCGCGGAGTTTTTTGGTGTGCTCAACCAGACGCTATCTGACAAGCCTCGTGGACAAAGCGGCGCTACCCTTTCTTGTCCGGTCAGGTTCCCCAGAATGGCAATTTCGCTTGAGACATCCTCGCAACATCGAGATGTGGGAGGCTATCGTGTAAGACGTCTTATGTTAAAAAGTGAGCGTTTCGCCTGAGACATCCTCGGACAACGGGGATGTTGAAATCGACTGCCGAATTTTCGAATCTTCGGAAATGGCCGTTTCGCCTACGACATCCTTGAAGAAATGGGATGGGGAAAAGGCTGTTTGTAAGCATCTTGTCGTAGCGATCTCGGATGACGTCCAAGGTGGCCGAAGAAGGCGAAATTATTGAAACAACCATGGGACTTTAACAGTTTTGTTCCCGACCATCCTGTGGTGTTGGGTCCTCGTTTTGAAGAGACGGTCCCCGCGTTCCTCCTCTCCTCCCCCTCCTCCCATCCCTCCTTTCACCCACCCAATACAGCGTTTCGTGGCCCCATAGAGAGCTCCACCGAAGCCCCCAGTGGGACCGCCCGCATGCGTCCGCCACCACCCAGCACAGCCCCTGCTCCATGCGTTTCACCCACCCAGTGCAGCGCTTCGTGGTCCCATAGGGAGCTCTTCGGAAGGTCCCAGTGGCACCGCCCGCATGCGTCCGCCACCACCTAACACGGCCCCTGCTCCCTGCGTTTCGCCCACCCAGTACAGCGTTTCCTGGACCCATAAAAGGGGCTCCACCGGAGGTCCCAGTGGCACCGCCCACATGCGTCCGCCACCACCCAGCACAGCCTTTTGCTCCCTGCGTTTCGCCCACCCAGTACAGCGCTTCGTGGCCCCATAAGGAGCCCCACCGAAGGTCTCTGTGGCACCGCCCGCATGCGTCCGCCACCACCCAGCACAGCCCTTGCTCCCTTCGTTTCGCCCACCCAGTACAGCGCTTCGTGGCCCCATATGGGGGCTCCACCGAAGGTCCCAGTGGCACCGCCCGCATGCGTCTGCCACCACCCAGTTTAGCCATTGCTCCTTTCGTTTCACCCACCCAGTACAGCGTTTCGTGACCCCATAGCGAGCTCCACCGGAGGTCCCAGTGGCACCGCCCGCATGCGTCCGCCACCACCCAGCACGGCCTTTTGCTCCCTGCGTTTCGCCCACCCAGTGCAGCGTTTCGTGGCCCCATAGGGAGCCCACCGAAGGTCTCTGTGGCACCGCCCGCATGCGTCCGCCACCACCCAGCACAGCCCTTGCTCCCTTCGTTTCGCCCACCCAGTACAGCGCTTCGTGGCCACATATGGGGGCTCCACCGAAGGTCCCAGTGGCACCGCCCGCATGCGTCTGCCACCACCCAGTTTAGCCATTGCTCCTTTCGTTTCACCCACCCAGTACAGCGTTTCGTGACCCCATAGCGAGCTCCACCGGAGGTCCCAGTGGCACCGCCAGCATGCGTCCGCCACCACCCAGCACAGCCTTTTGCTCCCTGCGTTTCGCCCACCCAGTACAGCGCTTCGTGGCCCCATAGGGAGCCCGCCGAAGGTCTCTGTGGCACCGCCCGCATGCGTCCGCCACCACCCAGCACAGCCCTTGCTCCCTTCGTTTCGCCCACCCAGTACAGCGCTTGTGGCCCCATATGGGGGCTCCACCGAGGGTCCCAGTGGCACCGCCCGCATGCGTCTGCCACCACCCAGTTTAGCCATTGCTCCTTTCGTTTCACCCACCCAGTACAGCGCTTCGTGACCCCATAGCGACCTCCACCGGAGGTCCCAGTGGCACCGCCCGCATGCGTCCGCCATCACCCAGCACAGCCTTTTGCTCCCTGCGTTTCGCCCACCCAGTACAGCGCTTCGTGGCCCCATAGGGAGCCCCACCGAAGGTCTCTGTGGCACCGCCCGCATGCGTCCGCCACCACCCAGCACAGCCTTTTGCTCCCTGCGTTTCACCCACCCAGTACAGCGCTTCGTGGCCCCATATGGGGGTTCCACCGAAGGTCCCAGTGGCACCGCCCGCATGCGTCTGCCACCACCCAGTTTAGCCATTGCTCCTTTCGTTTCACCCACCCAGTACAGCGCTTCGTGACCCCATAGCGACCTCCACCGGAGGTCCCAGTGGCACCGCCCGCATGCGCCCACCACCACCCAGCACAGCCTTTTGCTCCCTGCGTTTCACCCACCCAGTACAGCGCTTCGTGGCCCCATATGGGGGCCCCACCGAAGGTCCCAGTGGCACCGCCCGCATGCGCCCGCCACTACCCAGCACAGCCCTTGCTCCCTGCGTTTCACCCATCCATCACAGCGCTTCGTGGTCCCATAGGGGGTTCCACCGAAGGTCCCAGTGGCACCGCCCGCATGCGTCCGCCACCACCCAGTACAGCCCTTGCTCCCTTTGTTTCGCCCACCCAGTACAGCGTTTCGTGGCCCCATATGGGGGCTCCACCGGAGGTCCCAGTGGCACCGCCCGCATGCGTCCGCCACCACCCAGCACAGCCATTGCTTCCTTTGTTTCACCCACCCAGTACAGCGTTTCGTGGCCCCATATGGGGGCTCCACCGAACGTCCCAGTGGCACCGCCCGCATGCGTTTGCCACCACCCAGCACAGCCCTTGCTCCCTGCGTTTCACCCACCCAGTACAGCGTTTCGTGGCCCCATAGGGAGCGCCACCGAAAAAGATATTCACAATTACGGTATTCACAACTGCATATGGTTGGGTCTTTCGCCAGGCTAGTTAAACTCAGAGTGTTTCGCTCGAGACATCCTCCAAATATTGCCTTCGAACGGGTCCTCGAAGGCGAAATTCTTCACGCTTCGGGTATCCCCACCAGCCCATTCAGAAGCCCTGCCCACGAGAGCTGACGGGAAAAGGGACGAAAAGACACTTCTAGGGAAGCAAAGCGAGCAACCAGGGTGAACCGAGAGATCTCTGGGTTTCGGGGCGTCTTAGGGCCCTCATGGGGCCCTCTTGGGGCTCTTTTGGGGTTTTCTTGGCGTTCTCTTGGAGGCCTCTGGGGAGCTATGGAGCGCCTCTTGGGGCCGTCTTGGGGATCATCGATCAAAGGAGGGGGGTCCTCGATTTGCCCCCTCCCCCCCCCCTTCCAGGGCCATCAACATCGCCTCTTGGGGCCCATTCGGGGCGCTTTGGGGGGAGATCTTGGGCGCTCTTGGGGCCGTCTTGGGGGCCTGTTGGGCCCCTCGTGGAGCTTTCTTGGGCCATATTGGGGCCGTGCTGAGGCGCATCGGAAGCGAAAGGGCGAGAAGGCAAAAATCATTGATGATCCTTAGGTTTTTGAAAGATTTCGGCTTCTCGGGGAGGGCCCCGAGGGAGTTCTGAGAGCACCTGGAACCGTCTTGTGGCCCTCTTGGGGCCTTTGGAAGCATGTTGCTAGTTTTCTTGGGCCATATTGGGTTCTCTGGAGTGATCATGGACGCTATCGTGGGCTCTCTGGGGTCATATTGGAGCCATCTTGACAGGACAGGGGCCCTCTGCCACCTCGCGCCCCCCCCGTCCAGGTCCAGGGGAGGGGGTAGGGGGAGGGTTAAACCCTCTCGTTGGGGAAGAGGGGGTCTTGGAAGAGGGAAGAATGATATGGCTGGTGGGTTCATTGAAAAAAAACGATGGTTTCCAACAGTTTTGTTAAACAGAGAGCGCTTCGCTCGAGACATCCTCCAAACATTGCCTTCGTACGGGTCCTCGATACCATCAGGTTCCTCCTCATCCTCTTTTTTCTTCTCGGGGTGAGCGGCGCGTCTGGACTTGCGCGGGTCGTGAACGCCATGTGGTACCCCCAGTGCACGTTCAGGAAGAGCGCCTGTGCGACGTGCGACCTGGATGTTGGCGCACGTGTTTGCCAAGCTCTTCGGTTTCACGCTCTTCTCCTCCTCTTCCTCCTCCGTCTCATCTCCCTTTTCCCCCTCCTGCTCATCATCTTCGTCCTCTGCCTGCTCCTCCTCCTCCTCCTCCTCCTCCTCCTCCTCGTCATTCTCACATCACCTCCTGCCCTTCCTCCTCGCCACGCCTGATCTCGCGCTGGTAGTGATCTACACGTGGCACTTGTTTCCCAACCATCCTGTGGTGTTGGGTCCTCGTTTTGAAGGGACGGTCCCCGCGTTCCTGTCCTCTTCTCCTCGTCTTCCCCCTCCTGCTCTCCGCCGCCCGCATGCGTCCCCCCCACACACACAAATTACGGCACATCCCTCACACGCTTCGTGGCCCCATAGGGAGCTCCACCGGAGCCCCCAGTGGGACCGCCCGCATGCGTACCCCACACCCACTTTGGCATTTTCACCCACCCAGCACAGCGTTGCGTGGCCACATCGGGAGCTCCACCGAAGCCCCCAGTGGGACCGCCCGCATGCGTCCCCAACACCAAAGTTGGCATTTTCACCCACCCAGTACAGCGTTTCGTGGCCACATAGGGTGGCCCCATAAGGAGCTCCACCGAAGCCCCCAGTGGGACCGCCCGCATGCGCCCCCCACGCCCAATTTGGCATTTTCACCCACACAGTACAGCGCTTCGTGACCCCATAAGGGAGCTCCACCGAAGCCCCCAGTGGGACCGGCCCGCATGCGCCCCCCACACCCAATTTGGGATTGTCACCCACCCAGTACAGCGCTCCGTGGCCCAATAGTGAGCTCCACCGAAGCCCCCAGTGGGATCGCCCGCATGCGTCCCCCACACGCCTAATTTAGCATTTCCACCCACCCAGTACAGCGTTTCGGGACAACATAGGGAGCTCCACCGAAGCCCCCAGTGGGACCGCCCGCATGCGTCCCCCACGCCCAATGTGGCAATTCCACCTACCCAGTACAGCGCTTCGTGACCGCATAGGGAGCTCTACCGAAGCCCCCGTGGTACCGCCCACATGCGTCCCCCACATCCAATTTGGCATTTTCACCCGCCCAGTACAGCGTTTCTTGGCCCAATAGGGCGCCCCACCAAAGCCCGCAGTAGGACCGCCCGCATGCGCCCCCCACACCAATTTGGCACTGTCACCCACCCAGTACAACGCTTCGTGGCCCCATAGGGAGCCCCACCGAAGCCCCCAGTGGGACCGTCCGCATGCGTCCCCCACACCCGATTTGGGATTGTCACCCACCCAGTACAACGCTTCGTGGCCCCATAGGGAGCTCCACCGAAGCCTCCAGTGGGACCGCCCGCATGCGTCCCCCATACCCAATTTGGCATTTTCAACCACCCTTTACAACGCTTCGCGGCCCTATGGGGAGCACCACCGAAGCCCCCAATGGGATCGCCCGCATTCGTCCCACACGCCTAATTTGGTATTTTCACCCACCCAGTGCAGCGTTTCGTGGCCTCATAAGGAGTTTCACCGACGGCCCCAGTGCTACCGCACGCATGCGTTCCCCCCCCCCGCCCAGCGCAGCGCTTCGTGGCCCCATGGGGAGCTTCACCGAAGAAGATGTTCACAATTGCGGTACCCACAACTTCATATGGTTGGGTCTTTCGCCAGGATAATTTTGAACGTTCGGGTTAGCGGCACGTCTGAATTTGTGCGGGTAGTGAATTCCATTCGGTACCCGTTCTTGAACGCTCGGGTAAGCGGCACGTCTGAATTTGCGCGGGTGGCGAACTCCATTCGGCACCCATTTTGGACGTTCAGGAAAAAACACTTGCGCGACATGCGACCTTGATGTTGGTGCACGTTCTTACCAAGCTTTTCGATGTCACGCGCTTCCCGTTCATGTCAAGCAAGGTGACCCTGAATGGCCATATTGCCTGATACGTCCTCACACCATGAAGATTTCGGAGGATCCATGTTCGGGCGGTTTTTGTTCAAAACGAAGCTCTCACTGCAGACTTCCTCGAAACATGGAGATCCTGAAATCTCTCGCGGAATCCGCCGATCTCCAAACATGGGCCTTCCGCCTGAGATATCCCCGAAACAAACAGATGCCGACCGAGCTGTGATGACACCTCTCCTGCTCAAACTGCAGCTCTCGCCCGAGACACCCTCGGAAAACGGAGATGTCCAGGGAGCGTGCGAATTTGTCGTATTTTCAAAAATCACCACCCACCAAACCACCCCAACCCAACCCGAAGGCTCAGATTTACCCTCGATTTCTAGTGGGGGGGGGTCCGGGAACATCGAAAAACCACATATGGAGCCCATACCCCCCCAACCCGAAATTCGTTTTTTCGGGTTGGGTTGGGGTGGTCTGGTAGGTAGTCAAAAAAAGAGGCTACCGCCTGAGGCATCCTTCAACACATGCGATGTGCAATAAGCTGTCTTACGACATATGTTTGAGGCGTTTTTTGGATGACCCCCAAGACGGCCCAAGAGGGAACCTCTGTAAACAAACAACTTTGTTTTCAACCTTTTCGCTCAAACGTATGTATTTCGCTCGACACATCATCAAACTTAGCATCGTCGTCGTCAGCATTGTTGTTGCTGTCGTCGTCGTTGCCATTATCATCGTCATCGTCGGTGTCGTCATTCTCCTCCTCGTTATTGTCGTCGTCGTCCTTGTCGTCGTCATCGTCACCGTCGTCGTCATCATCGCCGTCGTCGTCGCCGTCGTCGTCGTCATCGTAGCTGCGCAAGCGGGAGGTGCGCCTCGTCTGAGCTCGAGCGGAAAGTAAACTCGACCTGACATAGGGGAACGCGAGGGTGGGTCACCGCCCACCAAACCACCCCAACCCAACCCGAAGGCCCCAATCTGCCCTCCATTTCCAGTTGGGGGGGGGGTCGGAGAACGTTGAGAAAACACACATGAAGCTCGTACCCCCCCCAACCCGAAATTCGAGTCTTCGGGTTGGGTTGGGGTGGTTTGGTAGGTAGTCAGTGGGGGCTGTGGGTCTGGAGACGGATACTGCCGAGACGCGCCAGCGGGAGGTGCGCCTCGTCCGAACTCGCGCGGAAAGTCAACTCGACCTGACATAGGGGAACGCGAGGGTGGGTCACCGCCCACCAAACCACCCCAACCCAACCCGAAGGCCCCAATCTGCCCTCCATTTCCAGTTGGGGGGGGGGTCGGAGAACGTTGAGAAAACACACATGAAGCTCGTACCCCCCCCAACCCGAAATTCGAGTCTTCGGGTTGGGTTGGGGTGGTTTGGTAGGTAGTCAGTGGGGGCTGTGGGTCTGGAGACGGATACTGCCGAGACGCGCCAGCGGGAGGTGCGCCTCGTCCGAACTCGCGCGGAAAGTCAACTCGACCTGACATAGGGGAACGCGAGGGTGGGTCACCGCCCACCAAACCACCCCAACCCAACCCGAAGGCCCCAATCTGCCCTCCATTTCCAGTTGGGGGGGGGGTCGGAGAACGTTGAGAAAACACACATGAAGCTCGTACCCCCCCCAACCCGAAATTCGAGTCTTCGGGTTGGGTTGGGGTGGTTTGGTAGGTAGTCAGTGGGGGCTGTGGGTCTGGAGACGGATACTGCCGAGACGCGCCAGCGGGAGGTGCGCCTCGTCCGAACTCGCGCGGAAAGTCAACTCGACCTGACATAGGGGAACGCGAGGGTGGGTCACCGCCCACCAAACCACCCCAACCCAACCCGAAGGCCCCAATCTGCCCTCCATTTCCAGTTGGGGGGGGGTCGGGGAACGTTGAGAAAGCACACATGACGCTCGTACCCCCCCCCCCCCAAACCCGAAATTCGGGTCTTCGGGTTGGGTTGGGGTGGTTTGGTAGGTAGTCAGTGGGGGCTGTGGGTCTGGAGACGGATACTGCCGAGACGCGCCAGCGGGAGGTGCGCCTCGTCCGAGCTCGCGCGGAGAAAGTCCACTCGACCTGGCATCTGGGGAACGCGAGTGTGGAGGCCGGGGGTCTGGTGGCGGAGCACGCCGAGGTGCACCAGCGGGGGGTGCGCCTCGTCTGAGCTCGCGTGGAAAGTAAACTTTCGGGAGACTCTCCATGGGATCCCCAGGGGATCCTATGGGATCCCCCCCCTGGGATCCTATCCCCCCATGGGATCCCCCCCCAGGAAGAGTCTCCCGAAACTTCACCTGACACGGGGGAATGCGAGTGGGGAGGTTGCCGGTCTGGACACGGATAATGCAGAGATGCGCTTTTGCAAAGCTAGTCGCTTTCACGCGCTTCCCGTTCATGTCAAGAGAGGCTCCCCAGAATGGCCCTTTCGTCTGAGACATCCTCACAACATGGAGATCTCGGAGGATTTATGTTTGGGAGCTTTATGTTAAACATGAAGCTCTCGCTGCAGACATCCTCGAAACATAGAGATCTTGAGATCTCTCGCGGAATCCGCCAATCTCCAAAAATGGGCGTTCTGCTTGAGACATCCTCGAAAAACACAGATGCCTACAGAGCTGTGATTAGACCTCTTGTGTCAAATCTGTAGCTCTCGCCCGAGACACCCTCGAAACACGGAGATGTCCAGGAGCTTGCGAATTCGTCGTGTTCTCAAAAATGAGGCTCCCGCCTGGGACATCCTCCAACACATGCGATGTGCAATAAGCTGTCTTACGACACACACACATATATATACATATATATATATATATGTGTGTATGGTTGTTCAACACTTTCGCTCAAAAGTATGTGTATCGCTCGACACATCATTAAACTTAGCATCGTCGTCGTCATCGTCGCCTGTGTTTTTGTCGTCGTCGTTGTCATTGTCATCGTCATCGTCGTTGTCGTCGTCCTCCTCGTCGTCATTATCGTCGTCGTCACTCGTCGTCATCGTCATCGTCGTCGTCATCATCGCCGTCGTCGTCGCCGTCGTCATCGTCGTCGTCGTCATCGTAGATGCGCCAGCGGGAGGTGCGCCTCGTCTGAACTCTCGCGGAAAGTAATTTCGACCTGACATAGGGGACATCGAGGTGGGGGGGTGCGGGTCTGGAGACGGATAGCACCGAGATGCGCCAGCGGGGGGTGCGCCTCGTCCGACCTCGCGCGGAAAGTAAGCTCGACCTGACATGTGGGAACGTGAGTCGGGAGGTCGGGGGTCTGGAGACTGATAATGCCGAGATGCGCGTGCGGGGGCTGCGCCTCGTCTCAACTCGCGCGGAAAGTACACTCGACCTGACATATGGGGAGCGCGGGTGGGGAGGTCGGGGGCCTGGACAGATCATGCCGAGACGCGCCAGCGGGGGGTGCGCCTCGTATGCATTCGCGCGGAAAGCAAAGTCGGCTTGGGGAACGCTAGTGGGGAGGATGGGGGTCTGGAGATGTGCCAGCGGGGGGTGCGCCTCGTCTGAACTCGCGCGGAAAGTAAACTCGACCTGACACAGGGGAATGCGAGTGGGGAGGTTGCCGGTCTGGAGACGGAAAATGCCGAGATGCGCCAGTGGGAGGTGCGCCTCTTCTGAACTCGCGCGGAACGTAAACTCGACCTGACATAGGGGAGCTCGAGTTGGGAGATGGGGTTTGGAGACGCAGAAAGCCGAGATGCGCCAGTGGGAGGTGCGCCTCGTATGCATTCGGGCGGAAAGTAAACTCGACCTGACATAGGGGAATGCGAGTGGGGAGGTTGCGGGCCTGGAGACGGATGATGCCGAGATGCGCCTGCGGGGGTGCGCCTCGTCTGAACTCGCTCGGAAAGTAACTTCCACCTGACATAAGGGATCGCGAGTGAAGAGAGTTTGTTTGCATAGCATTTTATCGTGACGATGTTGCACGTTCTTGCACAGCTCGTCGCTTTCACGCGCTTCCCGTTTAAGTTAAGAAAGGTTTTGTGTTCAGCTGGATTCGCAGCCACATAGGTTTCAACATATAAGTTCAATACAAGTTTTAGTACTTACGGCCGGTGCCGCCTACCCTGGAGGCCTCGGCCCTCGACGGAAATGGAAGGGAGAGGGCGGGCCATGGGCCCAGGGAGGGTGGTATTCTGACCCGGGACCCCCCCATGGACCCCCTTCCGTGACCCCCCCCTTCGAGTAAACACCGACGTTGCTCTGATTGGCTTCCCCTCCGCGTCGCGGCCGCTCCCCTCCCCCGCCCCCCCCCCCCCTTGGGGTATCCGGGTGGGCCCCCCCCCCCTCTCCGCCCCTCGGGGGGAAGGGATAAAAGGTAAGGGGCTTCCCTTCGAGTTGACGTTGCTCAGATTGGCTTCCCCCCCGTGTCGCGGCCGCTCCCCTCCGCGTCGCGGCCGCTCCCCTGCCTCGAAGGGAGCCGCGCGGGTGCCCCCCCCCCCCCCCATCCGGGTGCGATCCCCGCTCCCCCCTTCCCGCACACCCCCCCCTGCACCCCCCCCCCCCTCTCGGGGGGGAAGGGATAAAAGGGAAGGGGCTTCCCTTCGAGTAAGCTACGACGTTGCTCAGAGTGGCTTGGCTTCCCCCCCGTGTCCGGGGGGGGGGGCAGATTGGCTTCCCCCCTGGGTCGCGGCCGCTCCCCTCGCCCGGGGAGAGTCGACCACTCCCCCTTCTGGAGCCGACGTGGCGGTGTCGTGGGCAGCTCCCCTCCCCCCAGGGGAGCCGACCACCCCTCTTGGAGCCGACGTGACGATCTCGTGGGCGACGACGACCCACGCAAGATGACGAGACCAGGATGCGTCTTCCACACGCCGACAGGGTCGGCGGAGTCGCCGAAACATGCATTCACCTGGGGGCGTATGGAGAAGCTCCCAGCTTAACCCTAGCGGCGACACGCCTCGCGACTGTGTCTGGTGGCTCCAGCGTGAAGCCCGGCAATCCTTCGCCGGTGGGGGGCGCGTCTCTTCCGACCCCGGGAAACCGTCGGACGTCCAGCGCTCGGCCCTCCTCCGCGGGCCCGCGGCCGCAGGGCACGACGCCGCGGCGCGGGCACAGAGTGGGATGGCGTCGTGCTGTCGCCGTGCCCGCGCGGGCGGCTACGCGCACCACTGGCTGCGACCCGATGACCCTGGGCGTCCGCCTCGCGCCTGGCTCGGGGCCTGCGCCGCTTCCCCCGCGCCGCCACTGCCCGCGACAGCTGCCAGCGCAGCTGATCCAGCGGTGCGGGTCGTGGAGGGGGAAGGAAGCTGGAGTATTGGGGACCTTGCTGCCTGATCGGGAGATGGGTGCCACAGGTGTTGTTTGCATTCAGCTTAGCGGTAAAGCACGCCCCTGTGTTCCGTCACCCAGTTGCCCAGTTTCTTCACGCACGGTGTTTGGGTTGGTCGCCCGCGCCCCCTAGGTCACATGCCTTCCCCTGCCAGTCCCTCCCCCCTCCCCTCCTCCTCCCCTCCCCCTCCCCGGCCGGCCCCTTCGGGCGTCAGCGGCAATGCCAGTTTCGCGGCCGCAGCCTACTGGCTGCCCCCGCGTTGCGCGGCCTGGCGCGCTCTTCGTGGGTTCGGCGCAGTCGTTGCTCCCCAGAGTCGCCCCCCAGTCGTGCTCACTGTGTCCACGACCATTCCGTGCGGGGGTTCGTGCTCCCGGCGCTTGCGCCACACCACGGGCTGGTCTTGGGTTCGATTTGCGTTTGTCACCCAGCCACGATTGGGTCTGCAGCCTCGGTGCCTCCACAGCCCCAGGCGTCTCTTGTTCTCGGCTTCCGATCGTTCTCTCACGCTCCTGTGGTGTTGTTCCCCCCCCTCTTGTGGTGCTCACCAGTGCCTTTGCAAGTCTTGGTGGTCCGCTACCACGGCGTTTCTCAGTCCCCTTTCATTTCTCATTGGATTCCCCGCGCGACTGCTTTTTTCTGGCTCAGCCCCCAGTTCGACCTCGGTCGGCGTTTTCTATCCCGGCAAGGTCTTCGACCTCGCACTCTCGCCGCGTGGTGCGCACCCTGCACGTTCTACAGCGGCATCCGCGCGCCGGTTTTCATGGTCTGAGCGGGCCCCCCCCTCTTCCCCCTCGCGCTCTTTTGCTCCTCATTTCCTGTGCCCCGGTCACTTCCGTTGCGCCCCGCCTCTTGCTCGACCACTGCCCGCCCGTCCTATTGCACCCGTGGGCTTACAAAGTACGGCTGGCAAGCAAACGAGTGGGAGGGTGGATGTCAAAAGCTGCCTGGGAGGAGGGATGCTGATGATATTGATGATGATGAGGAGGAGGAGGAGGAGGAGGAAGAGGAGGAGGAGGAGGAGGGGGAGGAGGAGGAGGAAGATGATGAGGAAGAGGAGGGGAAACAAGAGGAGGAGGAGGAGGAGGAGGAGGAGGAGGAGCAGGAGGAGGAGCAGGAGGAAAAGGAGGACCAGGACTCATGAACGATATTGGAGTGAACTCCCTCCAAGCTCCCTTTTGATAGGTCCCGACAGAGGACTTATTTCCACTGAGGGAAGCACCCAGTTGGAAACGACCGTGAGAAAATCTTGAACTGTGCCAGGCTTCAACACCGCGAATCACCGTTGCTGTTGCCCCTTGACAATCCTGAATCGTGCCAGAACGCGATTTCTGGGAATCACCACGAATCAACGCAACTGTTGCGCCTTGACAGTCCGACATCGTGCCAAAACACCTTTTCTGGGACGTTAGCCGTGAGAATCCTTGAAAGTGTTGTCAACCCTCAGAATAAACGCGCGCGTCACTACGGCGAGAGTCATATTTTGAAAAGGAGCCGCCGTCACGGCGAGAGCCACATTTTGAAAACCGCCCGCCCTCTATCCGTGAAGCGCTTGCATTTTTTTCCAGACGAATGTGCGTGGCGCCAGAACGACAGCCACATTTTGAAAACCACCCGCCTTCCATTCGTGAGACTTTCGCATTTTTGTGGACGACTGTGCGCAGCGTTAAGGCGAAAACCACATTTTGAAAATGACCCGCCCTCTATCTGTAAAACTTTTGCTGTTTTTTTAAAAGACGATTGTGCGCGGCGCCCAGGCGAGAGCTACATTTTGAAAATGGACCTCCCTCCATCCGTGAAGCTCATGCAGTTTTTTGAGACGGATGTGCGCGGCGCTACGGCGGGAGCAACATTTTGACAACGGCCCGCCTTCCATCCGTGAGACGTTTGCAAATGTGAAGCTTCAGGATCATCAGTAGTGAGGGAGTTTCAGGCGAAGCGCCAGGCCCCTCCTCCCGACCGGCCCCCGGGCGCGACAGGGAGGAGTTGTTTAATCGCTTCGCTTTCCTTGCCAGCCTATCTTGTCGCGTGAGCGGACGATGAGGAGAAGGAGGAGGCGATGGTTTTGGGGAGAATTCTTCAAACGAAATTGGGTCGTCGACAAGACGGGCCTCTGGGAGACGACGTGGGGTTTCCTGGGAGGCCTCTTGGAAGCCTCTTTGGAGCTTCTCGGGCTCGTATTTTGGGACTTCTGGGAGCTTCTTGGGGCCCTGCCAGCAGTCTCGTGAGGGATCTCGAGGGGGAGGGCCAGCTCGGAGTACCGCCGCTCGTGGGGTCTTCTGTCAGGAGGGGAAAAAACACACAGACACAATTAATCCTCGATTCCCAGGAAAATATGGGAAAATATGGGAAGTGGGGGGGAAGACAGAAACCCAGAAAATATTGGAAAATATGGGGATTATTTTTGTTAGTGTGTATTTATTTGTGTGTCCCAGGGCCCCTTCATTCTGGGAGTTTCTGGAGCCGTCTTGAGGGGCCTTGTGGGCTGTCTTTTAGCGTGCTGGGGCCGTCTTGGGCTCCTCTTGGGGCGTGTTGGGGCGATTTTGTGTGCCTCCCAGGCAGTCTTGAACGTGGCGAAGCCTCGGAGTCGTTTGCGCGAAAAATGTACGCTTCACGACAGGAACGGGACGATTCGTGCTTCATGGGGCCCTCTTTTGGAGGGCCTCTTGAGCTCGGGGCGTCTTAGCAGCCTCCCGGGCTGCCTGGAGGCCATCTTGGGCGTCTTGGAGCGATCTTTCGGCGACTCGGGGCGTCTTGGACTGTCTGGGACTCCCTGGACCGCCTCGCGAGCGCGAACTAGAAATAGAAACTGTCAGCGTGTAGCCAGAGATCTTAGCACGCCCCTGGCCCGTTGGGCCGGCGAACTTATATCAGGAACAGCAATGGAGGAGCAGGAGCAGCACCAGGAGCAGGAGCAGGGAGGAGGAGGAGGAGGAGGAGGAGGAGGAGGAGGACGAAGACGAGGAAGATAGAGGACGGATTGTTCGTCAATTGTCATTATTCGCCATTACTGGTTCTCTTGAAACAATTTGTTGGTGTCATCCGAAAGGCGTCGGCAAGCATTGCCGCCATGAAGCGCGGGGCCACGAACGTCTTCAAGTTCTCCCCTGGGAGCCGAGGCGGCGCAACCAGTGTCGCCGCGACGGAGGAGGGAGGGAGGGAGGGAGGGAGGGAGGTAAGGGAGGGAGGGAAAGAGGGGAGGGAGGGAGGGAGGAGGGAGGGAGGGAGGAGAAGGAGGAGGAGAAGGGAGGAGGGTGGAGGGAGGAGGGAGGGGGGAAGGGAGGGAGGTGTATGGTCGACCAGGAGACAGGGAGGGAGGGAGGTAGAGAGGGAGGGAGGGAAGGAGGAGGAGGAGGGATGAGAAGGAGGGAAGAAGGAGAGGACGAGGCAAGTTCTTCCCCCTGGGAACCGAGGCAGCGTCACCAGCGCGGCCACGACGGATTCGGTGAGGCAGATGGTTGACTTCGCCGAGGGCGATGAGGCGGAGGTGCTCTCCATAGTGACCGTGCGGGCTGAGGAGGGCATGGACTCGCCGATTGTCGCGGAGCTCGCCGTCGGCATGTTGCTGACGGTCCTGGCCGTCGGGCAGGGCCGCCGCGTGAAGGCTGTCGGCGTCGTCATCACCGGCGCCGTCGCCGTCGCCGTCGCTGTCGTAGCCGTCGTCGCCATGGCTGCGGGCTCGTCTTTTTTCTCCACCCCACGTCTTTTTTGTTTCCCCCCCCGGTGTGTCGGTGTGATGGGATTTTTGTGTTGTTTTGTTTCCCCCCCTGGGGGGGTATTTTTTAGAAATTGTCCCTCAGGGTCTTGTTGTTTTTCCCCTGGGTCTTTTTGTCCCCCCCCCCGGCGCCTTTGGCGGGCCCCTAGATTTGTTGTTTTGCCCCCTCCATGTTTTGTTTTTGTTTCCCCCCCCCCCGGGGGGGGGGGCGGCAGGGGGCGGGGCGGGAGGGGCCCGGGGGGGAGGGGGAGGGGGGCGGGAGGGGGGCGCGAGAGGTTTTTGTTTGAGGGGGTCTGGGATGATGATGCTGTTGCTGCTGATGCTTCTGATGCTGATGCGGATGCTGATGGTGATGATGATTATGATGCTGCTGCTGATGCTGATGATGATACTGATGATGATGATGATGATGATGATGATGATGATGATGATGATGATGATGCGGTTGCTGATGACGATGCTGATGATGACGACGACGAAAAAAATATGATGATAATGCTGCTGATAAGGATGACGATGATGATGATGCTGATGGTGCCGACGATATGATGATGATGATGATGATGATGATGATGATGATGATGTTGATGATGATGCAAATGATGATGATGACGATGATGACGACGATGATGATGACGAAGATGATGATGTTGATGATGTTTATGACTCTGACTCTGATGATGATAATGATGATGGTGGTCATGATCATGATGCTGATGATGATGGTCTTGTTGCTGATGATGAAGATGATGATCGTGATGATACTGGCGCTGATGTTGATGTTGATGGTGGCGGTGGTGATGATGACGGGAATGAGGATGCTGTTCTTGATGACGACGATTATGATGTTTATCATGTTGATCATGCTGTTGCTGCTGATGATGATGACGATGATGATGGTGATGGCGATCATGGTGATGATGATGAGGAGGAGGAGGAGGATGCGGGAGGCAGAGGAGGAGGAGGAGGAGGATGTTGATGATGGTGATGCTGCTGCTGATGATGATGAGGATGTTGTTGATGATGATGTTGTTGCTGGAAATGATTATGATGCTGATGCAGATGCTTTCGTTGATGACTCTGATGCTGATGCTGATGATGATGATGATGATGCTGCCGCTGATGATGACAAAGGCGACGACGACGATGATTGTGATTCTGATGTTGATGATGATGGTGATGCTGCTGATGGTGAGGTTGATGATGACCATGATGATGGTTGTACTGGCGACGATGGCGATGATGGTGACGACGATGGCGACGACGACGATGACGATTATGACGATGATGCTGATGCTGATGCTGCTGACGATGATTTTGCTGATGATGCCGACGACGACGATGATGCTGCTGATGTTGACGATGAGGATGCTGCCCATGATGATGATGATGATGATGATGATGATGGTGATGATGATGCTGATGATGCTGCTGCTGATGATGATGATGATGGTGATGATCACGATGCTGATGATGATGGTCTTGCTGCTGCTGATGAAGATGATGATCGTCATGATAATGGCGCTGATGTTGATGTTGATGGTGGCGGTGGTGATGATGACGGGAATAATGATGCTGCTCTTGATGACGACGACGATTATGATGTTTATCATGCTGACCATGCTGCTGCTGCTGCTGCTGCTGCTGATGATGATGATGATGATGATGATGATGATGATGATGATGATGATGATGATGATTACGATGATGATTCTGATGATGTGGACCATGTTCATGGTTGTGCCTGTTTGGTCCATCCTTGACTGCTTTCGATGGCCCCCCCGCGCTCGAAAAAGCTTCAACACGGGCGTCCAAGGGGATTGCATCCTCATCGCGCATCCTTACCACCAGTTTTGACTCTACCCTGGACTGGAGTTCTCCCGGATAGCTTCGGGCGTCCCAACAGAGGGCTACCACTCTGCGGGGGGTGGGTGGGGGACCCAAAGAATATACACCACCACCACGTCGATTCCTCCCCTCTCCTCTGTCCAGCGAGAGGGAGGGGGGGAGGGAGGTGGTGGTGGTGTATATTTTTTTTTGGCCCCCCATGGGTGGGGGGGGCTGCCGCCAGGTCACGAGGTCGGGGCCTCGCGCGAAGCGCGCGGTTCGCGCCCACGCCCGCCGCTCTCCCCGCGCGGGCGACGAAGCCGGGCGGCATTCACGAAACCAGTCTCGGGGCTCATCGCTCAGATGATCTGGACGCCCGAAATTCAGGAGGGGAAAAAACACACAGACACAATTAATCGTCCACTCCCAGGAAAATATTGGAAAATATGGGAAGTGGGGGGCAAGACAACAACCCAGAAAATATGAGAAAATATGGGGAATCCTTTTCTTTGTGTGTATTTATTTGTGTGTCCTGGGGCCCCTTCAGAAATGGGTACTGAAAGAATGGGTACTATGCCCAACAGCGGATCTGGTTCATTTTGAACCAGATCCGCTGTCCACGCCGCCGCGGCCTGTGCCCAGATTCGAGACAGGAGGCCGCCTGCCCAACAGCGGCCGCTGTTGGTTTGGGACAACATTGGTTGTTGGGCATAGTGCCCATTCTTTCCGTACCCATTTCGTGCGTCCAAACAGATGAGGCAGAGCAAAACGATACCGATGCCGGTGATGGTGGTAATGCTCGGGCTCCCACTAGGCTCCCAGGGGATGGGGGGCAAACCCCCACGTGTGGCTGTTGGTGCCCACTTCAGGCCTCCAGGACCGATGCCGCTGCCCTTGCCCCGTTTCCCCCCCTCGGCCTCCTGGGAGCTCATCGCCGCCGCCGCTGGATCTGCCTCAAATTGGCGGTCAGAACACTCCTGGGAGAGGTTTGTGGGGTGGCGGCATCTCGGTAGTCCCCAAACGTGGTGGTGACAACACCTGGCGGTGAGTCTCGGGCGATTTGGTGTCACCACCCGGTTTGGGGACTCGTGCGGTTTTCCGAGGATGTCCCGAACACTGGTGGGGCCAGGAGTCACAAAACCCGGTGGTGACCCCGTGTCCCCAAACCCAGCGGTGACCTTTTTTGGGGGATTCCAGGTCGCCACCTGGTATCTCACCACCCGGTTTGGGGGTTCCCAAGCATCGGTACCGTTTGGCCACCCCGGTCCCGGGGCTCATCGCCACGCCGCGGTCGCTCAAGGTCGAAGGATCCGCGCGAGTGATCTTTTCGATGTTGCATCTGGCCGCGGCGTCGGGCCTCGGGGGGGAGTCTCCGAGGCCCTCGAAGGCCCCCGGTCTCTGGGAGGAGCCTCGGCCCCCTCCTGCCGCAGCGGTGGCAGCCCATGGCGCTGTGGCTCATGCCAGAGCATGCCAATGCATGCTGCATGCCAGTGCATGCCAATGTGTGCCAATGCGTGCCAATGCCTGCCAGTGCATACCAATGCATGCCATCGCATGCCAATGCATGCCAACGCAAGCCAATGCATGCCGATACGTGCCAATGCATGCCAGAGAATGCCAATGCATGCCATCGCATGCCAATGCATGCCAACGCAAGCCAATACATGCCAACGCATGCCAATGCATGCCAATGCATGCCTCTGTGTGCCAATGCATGCCAATGCCTGCCAGAGCATGCGGGTCGGGTCGAGCGGGCGGGACATTGAAGTGTGATGCGTCATCGAGTTGGCACGCGAGAGCCTTGCCGGGCGTGTCGGGTCGGGCCGGGTGGGCGGGACATTACAAGTTTGACGCATGTTCTAGCTGACGCGCGAGAGCCCTGACTGGCGGGTCGGGCGGGCGGACCCTAACGGTCGGGTTGGATCGGGTCGGGTTGGGCGGGCGGGCCCTAACGGGCGGGTCGGGTGGGTCGTGCGGGCGGACCCCAACGGGCGGGTCGGGCCGGGCGGACCTCAACGGGCGGGTCGGCTCGGGCCGGCGGGACATCAAAATGTCGTGGATCATCAGGGTTCCACGCGAGAGCCCTCACGGGCGGGTCGGGTCGGGTCGGGCGGGCGGACCCTGACGTGCGGGTCGGGTCGGGCGGGCGGGGCATTCAGGTGTGGTGCATGATGGCGTTGGAACGCGAGAACCCTATCGGGCGGGATGGGTCGGATCGGGTCGGGCGGGCGGACCCTAACGGACGGGTCGGGCAGGGCGGGCGGGATATTTAAATGTGGTGCTTAATCGAGAAACTGGACGAGAAACCTGACGAGCGGGTCGGGTCGGGTCGGGTTGGGCGGACCCTAACGGGCGGGGCGGATCGGGCGGGCAGAACTTGCAAATGTGGTGCTTTACGAGATGGCAAGCGAGAGCCCAGACGGGCGAGTCGGGTCGGGCGGGCGGACCCTAACGGGCCGGTCGGATCGGGTCGGGTCGGGTGGGTCCGAACGAGCGGGTCGGGTCGGGCGGGCGGGACATTAAGCTGTTGTGCATCTTCGAGTTGGCACGAGAGAGCCTAGGTCGGGTCTGGCCGGGTCGGGTTCGCGGGACATCGCAAGTTTGGTGCGTGCTCTAGCTGACACGCGAGAGCCCTAACTGGCGGGTCGGGCCGGGTCGGGCGGGCGGACCCTAACTGGCGGGTCGGGTCGGATCGGGTCGGGCGGGCGGGCCCTAACGGGCAGGTCGGGTCGGGTCGGACGGGCGGACCCTAACGGGCGGGTCGGGTCGGGTCGTGCGGGCGGACCCCAACGGGCGGGTCGGGTCGGGCGGACTTCAACGGGCGGGTCGGCTCAGGCCGGCGGGACATCAAAATGTCGTGGATCATCAGGGTGCCACGCGAGAGCCCTCACGGGCGGGTCGGGTCGGGTCGGGTGGGCGGACCCTGACGTGCGGGTCGGGTCGGGCGGGCGGGGCATTCAGGTGTGGTGCATGATGGCGTTGGAACGCGAGAACCCTATCGGGCGGGATGGGTCGGATCGGGTCGGGCGGGCGGACCCTAACGGACGGTCGGGCAGGGCGGGCGGGATATTTAAGTGTGGTGCTTAATGGAGAAATTGGACGAGAAACCTGACGAGCGGGTCGGGTCGGGTTGTGCAGGCCCTAGCGGGCGGGCCGTATCGGGCGGCCAGAACATCCAAGTATGGTGCATTACGAGTTGGCAAGCGAGAGCCCTAACGGGCGGGTCGGGTCGGGCGGGCGGATCCTAACGGGCGGGTCGGGTCGGGTTGGGCGGGCGGGCCCTCACGGGCAGGTCGGGTCGGGTCGGGCGGGCGGACCCAAACGGGCGGGTCGGGTCGGGGTCGGGCGTGACATTGAAGTGTGGTGCTTAATCGAGAAACCGGACGAGAAACCTGACGAGCGGGTCGGGTCGGGTCGGGTCGGGTTGGGCGGGCCTTAACGGGCGGGGCGGATCGGGCGGGCAGAACTTTCAAATGTGGTGCATTACCGGCAGGGCAGAATTGTCAAATCGGGCGGGCGGAACTTCAATCGGGCGGGCAAAATGTTCAATCGGGCGGGCAGAAGTTTCAAATCGGGCGAGAACCTTGACGGGCGTGTCGGGTCAGGTCGGGTGGGCGGGATATTGCAAATCTGGTGCGTGTTTTAGCTGACACGCGAGAACCCTATCTGGCGGGTCGGGTCGGGTCGGGTCGGGCGGGCGGACCCTAAAGGGCGGGTCGGATCGGGTCGGGTCGGGTGAGCGGACCTTTAACAGGCGGGTCGGGTCGGGTCGGGTCGGGCGGGCGGGCCCTAACGGGCGGGTCGGATCGGGTCGGGTGGGCGGACCCTAACGGGCGAGTCGGGTCGGGCGGGCGGGGCATTCAAGTATGGTGGATCATCCGGGTGCCACGCGAGAACCCTCACGGGCGGGTCGGGTCGGGTCGGGCGGGCGGACCTTCACGTGCGGGTCGGGTCGGGCGGGCGGGGCATTAGAGTGTGGTGCATAATCGTGATGTAACGCGACAGCCCTAACGGGCGGGACAGGTCGGATCGGGTCGGGCGGGCGGAACCTGACGGGCGGGTCGGGCCGGGCGGGCGGGACATTGAAATGTGGTGCATAATCGTGTTGGCACGCGAGATACCTGACGAGCGGGTCGGGTCGGGTCGGGTCGGGTTGGGTGGGCCCTAGCGGGCGGGGCGGATCGGGCGGGCAGAACATTCAAATGTGGTGCATTACGAGCGAGAGCCCTAACAGGCGGGTCGGGTCGGGAGGGCGGACCCTGACGGGCGGGTCGGGTCGGGTTGGGCGGGCGGACCCTGACGGGCGGGTCTTGTCGGGCGGGCGGGACATTGAAGTGTTGCGTCATCGAGTCGGCACGCGAGAACCTTGACGGGCGTGTCGGGTGGGGTCGGGTGGGCGGGACATTGGGGTATGATGCGTCATCGAGTTGGCACGCGAGAGCCCTAACGGGTGGGCCGGGTCGGGCGAGCGGGCCCTACCGCGCGGGTCGGGTCGGGTCGTGCGGGCGGGCTTTAACGGGCGGGTCGGGTCGGGCGGGCGGGACGGGATGATGTCTTGGAGGCGGAGTCCGTTGAACATTGGGTGTGGCCCTGCGCGGGGATCCCACGCGCGGGTAGGGATTCTCATGATCCTTTCACTCATCATCATGATCATTATCATCATCATCATCGTCATCAGCATCATCATTATCACCAGCAGCATCATCATTCTCGTGCTCAGTATCATCATCATCAGCAGCAGCAGCAGCAGCATCATCAGCAGCAGCAGCAGCATCATCATCATCATCATCATCATCGTCATCATCATCATCATCATCATCATCATCAGCAGCAGCATCATCATCATCAGCATCAGCATCATCATCAGCATCATCATCATCAGCATCATCATCAGCATCATTACCATGATCATCACAGGAGAGAGGAGAAGGAGAACGAGGAGCAGAGCGAGGCCTCCTGCAGGTCCGGAGGCCCCTGCCGGGCCCCGGGACCGTCCACGAGCGACTCGGAGTGATAAGCCGGCCCGGGGGAAAGGGTCAGGACTTCCAGGGACCACGTACAATATCCGCGTCGCCCCAACATACTTATTCAGAGCCCCGAATCATCAGGGGTAACTCGGGTCAGGGATAACTCGGGTTCGTTTCTCGGGAATCCGAACCCGAGTTACCCCGGACCCGAGCTACCCCGGATAACTCGGGCGTCCAGAGCCCCGAATCATCAGGGGTAACTCGGGTCAGGGCTAACTCGGGTTCGTTTCTCGGGAACCCAAACCCGAGTTACCCCGGACCCGAGTTACCCCGGATAACTCGGGCGCCCAACTTATACTATGTGTGCGTCTCCCCCCCAGGGGCGACGCGCGCACCGAGAAATCTTATAGTACATGTGTCGTGGCGGGCGCTTTCAGCCCGCCCCGCTCGGGAAACGATATACACCTTAGGCGATGCTTAAGAAAACCTAAGTTTTCGGCCAGGGTCTCGATTATTCTTAACGTTTCAATGTAAATCCTAAGATTAGAGTGGAAATGTTGGGTTTGTATTCCAGTTCTAAGACTATGAATTTCTTAGCCCATGATTTCTTAAGCATCTCGCAGGGTGTATACTATATGTTCGGGTCGGACGCGCGCCTCCAAGGAGGACCTATAGTACTGGTAGGTCCCTGTGCGTCCCATATACATTCTCGCGGCGGGGAAGCGGCCCCCCGACGCCGAACGCGTAGGACAAAATTTCAGTCGCGTGTCTCTGGCGGCGACGCTCGGATCTGAGGGTACACTCGGCGTCCCCCCAACATGCTAATACTACACCTTAGGCGATGCTTAAGAAAACCCACGTTTTCGTCCAGAATCTCGATTGTTCTTAACTTTCCAATGCAAATCCCAAGATTTTGATAGAAGTCCTGGGTTTTTTATTCAAGTTCTGAGACGATGAATTTCTTAACCCATGATTTCTTGAGCATTTCGCAGGGTGTACATTCGGCGTCCCCCCAACGTGCTAATACTGTGGGTGCGTCGCCCCCCAAAGGGGCGACGCGCGCGCGCCGAGAAATGTTTATAGTAGAAGCTCCGTGGCGGGCGCTTGCTGGCCGTAACGCAACAGTGTTGTGCAGGATGTCTGTACTATCTGTTCGCAAGGGCTCCCCCGAGGGCGCGAAGTTATTCGCGCTTCGCGCTTCGCGGTCCTCGTTCCTTCTCCCCCTCCTCCTCGTCCTCCTATTCTCCCTTTGGGAGGGCGGCGCGAGAGCGCGAAGTTATTCGCGCTTCGCGCTTCGCGCAGCGCGAAGCGCGAAGTTGGGAGCCCTCTGTACTGTCTGTTCGGGTGGGACGCACGCCTCCAAGGAGAACACCGTAGTACTGGTATGTCCTTCTGCGTCCTAGGACTGTAGTCGTTTTTTCCCCTCCCCCTCACCTCACCTCACCCCCACCCCAGGGGGAAACAAAAACAAGACCCCGGGGGAAAAAAGAACAGACCTCGCCACCCACTTCCGGGCACCAGGGGGGGAAAAAAAGCCTCAGGGGTAACAAAAAAAGATTAGGCCCCCTTAGGGGGAAAAAAAAAACAGGGGGGGGGAACAACAAAAACTTCCCCCCATGGCTGTCGTCGCCGTCGTCGTCGTCGTCGTCACCTCCGAGGTGAAAGTTTCTGGGGAAGAGGCCACAGTAGGCTGGATCAGCACGAAGACAAAGCTCAACGAGCCCTTGGTCATGAAGCGGGGCCTCGAGATCGGTTCGGCCATAGATTTCGAGAAGGGCGGAGTCCACGAGATCAAGGCGATGGTCACCTGTCGTGCAGAGGAGAAGCTAGAGAGCGAGATCCTGCAGGAACTGCAGCCCGGAACCCGCGTCAAGATCGAGGAGATCGGCAAGTACAACAACCGCCGCGTGAAGATCTCCAGGGACGGGCAGGAGCTCGGCTGGATCAGCACCTGCACCAGGCACGGGGAGATGCTCATCGGCGTTGTCTCCGAGGGCGGCAGGCCCGCCGACGGCAGGAGCGGCATGTTCGGGGCGAGCAGCACCAAGATCAAGACCCTGCTGCAGGCGGCCAGGTCTAACGACCTCGAGGAGTTGAAGAAGATTGTCGAGGGCGGCTCGGGTGTGATGTCTAAGTTCTCGAGCCGGCCGAACCTGAACAGCAGCGACATCCGTGGGAAGACCTGCCTCATATACGCGTGCGCCTTTGGCCACAAGGAGATCGTCCTCTACCTGCTGACGAAGACGAAGGAGGTCGACATCAACGCGGTGGACGATACGATGAAGAGCGCGCTGCACCACGCGTGCAAGAGGGCGAAGTCGTCGGACTCCGACACGGTGAACATTGACATCGTCGGCGCCCTGATCGAGGCCGACGCCAACAAGGAGGCCCGGGACCACAACGGGTGCACCCCGCTTATGTTCGCCGTGGCGAACGGCGACCAGCGAGTGGTGCAGAGCCTGATCACGGCCCAGGCCAGCCTGAACGTCAAGGACTACGAGGGGCACACCTGCCTGGACTACGCGAACAACTTCGGGCACGCCGAGCTCTTCAATTTGCTCAAGGCCAGCGGGGCCCAGTCGGGCCTCCCGGAGGACGAGAAGGAGGAGGAGGCCGTCGAGGAGAGGGCGGTCGCCGAAGAGGAGGAGGCCGCGGCGCCGCAGGGCGCAGAGGCAGACAAGGCTCCCAAGGACGACGGCTCCAGCGAGTTGAAGAAGAAGGTGATGAAGAAGAAGAAGACTGCCGAGGAGGGCGCGCCGGCTGCAGAGGGCGAGGAGAAGCCGAAAAAGAAGACGACGAAGAAGAAGGTCGGGGAGAAGGAGAGGGAGGAGAAGAAGAAGATCAAGAAGCGGATGAGCGGCGTGGGCCTGGGCATGGCGGAGGCCCTGGCGGTGGAGCCCGAGGACCCGAAGGGGGAGGTCACCGTGGAGGTCGTGACGGAGGAGTCGAATGCCCAGCAGCGCGCCCTCAAGAAGGTCGAAGTGCTGCTGAAGGACCCCAAGGTCACCGCCGCCGAGCTCAAGGGCGCTCTCGAGGTGGCCAAGGGCGCCAACGTGCCCGCGTCGGAGCTCGCGAAGGCGGAGGCCAAGCACCAGGAGCTCGCCGAGAAGGCGCTGGCCCTCCAGCAGCTGCGGGTGGCCATCCAAGACAGGAGCGTGACGATGCGCCCATGGGGGGAAGGCAGAGGGGTGGGCCTTCTCACAGGGCTCAGAATGTCTCTGGCCTGCTAATCACTTTTCGGAGCCTCCTCCAAAAAGCCACGGGGTGCTTCTCAGAAGGCCAGAGGGCTTCTGAGAAGCCCCGCCGCCTTCTGAGAAGGCTTGCCCCCTCGTTGTCTTACTCTCGGCGCGCGCCGAGAGGAGCGTGGCGATGCTTTGGGAGACGCTGAAGAAGGCGGAGGCGCTCAATCTGAGCAAGAAGGATATCGATCAGGCCAAGCAGGTTCTCAAGGAGGAGGAACCCAAAGAAGAAGCCAAGAAAAAACTCATAGAGGCCGCCAGCAGTGGCGACGTGAAGATCCTGAAGAAGGCCATCAAGGACGCCACCAGGGCCGGCGTGAGCGCCTCCGACCTCGCCGAGTACGAGGAGCTGCTCAAGGGATCGGAGAACAAGGAGGCGGCCGCCAAGGTGCTCAAGGGCGCGCTGGAGTCCATGGACATCCCGGCGCTGAAGATTGCCATCTCCCAGGCGCAAGGGCTCCCCCGAGGGCGCGAAGTTATTCGCGCTTCGCGGTCCTCGTTCCTCCTCCCCCCTCCTCCTCCTCCTCCTACTCTCCCTTTGGGGGGGGGCGGCGCGAGAGCGCGAAGTTATTCGCGCTTCGCGCTTCGCGCAGCGCGAAGCGCGAAGTTGGGAGCCCTAGGAGAGAGGAGCAGGGGGGTGGGGGTGGGGTCCGAGTCGGGCTCCCAACCTCCCGACCACTTCCCCGGGACCGGTTTTTCATCCCGAGTCGTTTTTTGACGGTCCCGAGGCCCGGCGAGGGCTTCCAGAGGCCGAAAACGACGAAAAACCTTTGTCTCGATTTTTTCGAGACGCCCGAGGTCTGGGGAGGAGGAGGGAGCCCTAGCAGGCGAGAGAGGCCGGCGTCGACGCCGCGGCGGTGGAGCAGGCCGAGGAGACGCTGGCGGTCGAGGGCCCGAAGGCGGAGGCCCGCGACGCCCTCGAGGAGGCCATCGAGGGCGGCGAGGTGGCGAGGATCGAGGAGGCCATCGAGAGGGGCAGGAGTCCAGGAGGGAAAGAAACACCTGAGGTCGGACTGAGGTCGGACTGAGGTCGGACCTCGGTCGGACTGAGGTCGGACCTAGGTCGGACCTCGGTCGGACTGAGGTCGGACCTCGGTCGGACTGAGGCCGGACCTAGGTCGGACCTAGGTCGGACCTCGGTCGGACCTCGGTCGGACCTAGGTCGGACTTCGGTCGGACTTCGGTCGGACTTCGGTCGGACCTGGGTCGGACCTCGGTCGGACTTCGGTCGGACTGTAGTCAGGAGGGAAAGAAACACACAGACACAATTAATCGTCGACTCCCCAGGAAATATGCAAAAATATGGGAAGTGGGGGGGAGGACAAGAACCCAGAGAATATGGGAAAATATGGGGGATACTTTTATTTGTGTGTATTTATTTGTGTGTTCCAGTTCCCCTTCAAGGAAGGCGGGGCTGGACGCCTCCGAGATCACGCGTGCGGAGGACGTCGTCAAGACGGAGGGCGAGAAGGTGAAGCTGCTGGCCAGGGTGAGCGAGGTGATGGAGGAGACCATGTCGTGCGACATGAAGGACGTCGACTCCGTGCGTGCCGCGAAGGAGATCGAAGAACATCAGTTGGCGTGCAGATAAGCTTCCTGAGCTCCCCGTGGATTCCTTGGATCGGCGTTGGGCCCCCCTGGCGGCGCCTCTGGCGCCGATCCAAGGCATATGCGCGGAGCTCACATTTTTATATCAAAGTAGGTTTGCCTATATTAGTCCTAGCTCAGTGCGTAGAGAACTGCACTCGCATCGTCTTGATTTTAAGGGCTTCCTAGGCTAATAGCTTCCTCTGCTCTATTTGTTTAGGTTCCTATCGGATCTCCTTGTAACTGTACATGAGTTCTCTGACATTGTAGCTGATCCCTATGGGATCCGTATCGGATTTCTTGTAGGGGTCTTATAGGATGTCACATGGATCACATAGGAACCGTGTACGATTCCCATCGGCTCTCAGAGGAATCGTGTAGGATTCATAGGAGTTGTATAGGGTATCATCGGAGTGCGCTTCCCACATAATCCGTTAGGATAGCATTGGAGCCTTACACCATCCCTGTATGTTTTCAGCTGGACCGTGTAACATTGCGCAGGATTGCATAGGAATCGAATCTAGTAGAGTAGAGTAGACCAGAGTAGACAGTAGGGCAGACAACAGTCGAGTGGAGTAGAGTGTAGTAGAGTAGAGTCGAGTCGAGTAGAGTAGAGTAGAGTAGAGTAGGGTAGAGTAGAGTAGAGTAGAGTAGGGTAGAGTAGAGTAGAGTAGGAGGAGAGTAAAGACGAGTAGGGTAGGGTAGAGTAGATGCGAGTAGAGCGAAGTGCAGCATAATAGAGTATCCGCCGATCCGGCGTGTGAGTTTAGGGGAAGGGGGTGACCGGGGTGGCTCTGCCCGGGTGGGGGGATGGAAGGGAATGGGGGGGGTCCAGTGGCGTGCGTTCCGGTGGCGTGGTGGGAGGGGGGTCCGGTCCCCCGTCCCTCCTGTGGACAGGGGGAATTGGGGGAAGAGGGGGGGAGGGTCCGGTGGCCGTGGTGGCTCTGCAGGGGTAAGGGTATAGGGGGGGGTCTGGTGGCGTGGGTTCGGGTGGCGTGGGGGGGGGTCCTGTCCCCAGTCCCGCTTGTGGACAGGGGGAATTGGGGGAAGAGGGGGGAGTGTTCCAGTGGCGTGTGTTCCGATGGCGTGGGGGAGGGGAAGGGGGGTGTCCGTGGCGTGTGAGTTTGAAGGAGCCTCAGCTACAGCCTCGAGGCTGATTCAGCCTCTGGGGGGCTTGCCGAGGTGGCTCTTCCGGGGAAGGAGGGGAGGGGGGGGGTGCGCGTGTGCATGGGGTAATGTTTGTCCGTGTAATTACGCGAGAAGGGAATCGGGGAAAGAGGGAGAGAGAAGTGGATCGGGGCAAGAGCGGAAAACGGGGAACAAATGGGGGGGAAGACGAAGGCGGTGAAATGCGTGTCTGTTGTTGTGTGTGTGTGTGTATGTGTGTGTGTGTGTGTGTTTGTGTGTTTGTGTTTGTGTGTGTGTGTTTGTGCGGTGTGCGTGGTGTGTGTGTGTATGTGTGTGTGTGTGTGTGTTGCCGGCGTGTGCGTATGTGTGTGCCTGCGAAGGTGGCGCGCATGTGTGAATTTGGTGTGTGTGTGTGTCTGTGGTTGTGTGTGCGTGCGTGTGTGTGTGTGCGCGTGTGCGCGTAATGTCTGCGAGCGTGTGCGCGCGTGTCTGTCAGCGAAGTGTCGCCGCCCAGTCTGGGGGGCACCCCAAGCGACCCGGATCGGCGGCACTGGCCGAAGGCCACTACAATAGCATAATCGAGTAGGTTAGGCCCGGGTAGGGTAAGGCAGGGTAGCACAGAGTAGGATAGAGTAGAGCACAGTCGTGTCGACTATAGTAGGAGTAGAGGAGAGTAGAAGGAGCATAGTAGGTTAGATTCGCGTAGGCTAGGGTCGAGTATAGCGGGGTAGAGTAGTGCAGACTCTGATAGGGTCGCGTAAATGGTAGCGTAGAGTCTGGTATAATCGATTTGGGTAGAACCGAGCAGAATAGGAGTAGAGTAGATGAGGCGTAGGACAAGGGTGGAGTCGAGTATACTATCTTAGAGTGAACTAAAACTAGACTACAGTAGGTCAGGGTCGGGCAGGGTCGGGACGGGCAGGGTTGAGTAGAGTAAGGCAGATCATAGCTGAGTGTTACAGAGTACAGTAGGGTAGATGCTAGAGAAGAGTCGGGTCGACTCCAGTCGAGTAGGGTAGAGTGGGGTAGAGCAGCGTAGGACAAGTTAGAGTAGTGTAGAGCAGGGTGCGTAGAGTAGAGCAGGCCAGCATAGAGTGGAGTAGAGTAGAGCAGATGAACTGGTCCTCAGAGTAAAATCGAGTAGGCGAAGATTAGAGTCGAGTGTAATGGAGTAGGAGTAGAATGGGAAAAGAGTATTGTAGGGTAGGGTATGGTAGGGTCGGGCAGGGTGGAGTGGAGCAGGACAGCGTAGAGCAGAGTATACTAGAGTCAGGCATACGACAGAATAGCGCCCAGTACAATGGAGTTACTTAGACCATATTAGATCAGGTTCGAGTAGAGTAGGTTCGGGTAGGGCACGGTAGGGTAGGGTAGGGTAGAGTAGAGTTGACTAGGGTACATTACATATCTCTCGAGTAGAGTAGGGTACAGAACAGTAGACAGTAGAGTAGAACGAGTAGGGTGGAACAGAGCGACGTGTATGAGAGCAGAGTCGAGTCGAGCAGAGTAGAGAAGAGCCTTGGAGCAGAGTAGAACAACATGGGTTAGAGTATAGTATATCCTATCAGACCAGAGTATGGCAGAGTAGATTAGGAGTAGAGGGAACACCATGATATGAGTAGAATAGAGTAGAGTAGGGTAGAGTAGGGTGGGGTAGAGTAGTGTATATGGTAGAGTAGAGTCGGGCACAGTCGAGTCGAATGGAGTAGAGTAGAGTAGAGTAGAGTAGAGTAG
This sequence comes from Prorocentrum cordatum, assembly GCA_963575745.1. Taxonomy (NCBI): domain Eukaryota; class Dinophyceae; order Prorocentrales; family Prorocentraceae; genus Prorocentrum; species Prorocentrum cordatum. Next base: position 92,024 of record CAUYUJ010019338.1, on the reverse strand, counting down.
AGTAGAGTGGAGTAGAGTAGAGTAGAGTAGGAATGCAATAGAGGAGAGGAAAGGAGAGCATACCAGAGTCAAGCTAGGTGCGCTCGCGCCACGTCTGACATCCGATCCCCCCCCATCCCATCCCTTCGCATTGCGCTTCTTTTTCCTACATGCCTGGACGCGCACCGCAAGGACAGGACAGGAAGAAGCCGCGCCTAGACGGCGCATCGGCACACATTGGCAGGAAAGCGCAGGCCATACCATGTGCAGAATATCATGCCGAATGCACGTGCGCCGGGTCACAGCCACTGTACATCGACCAGTGCTGGGCGGCGGGTGTCGCTACATTCGCACATCGCACACTGAACATGCAGGAGGGCAGGGAGGGAGGGAGCGCGGAGCGGAAGGGAGGAGAGGGGGCAGAAATGGAGAAGGGGAACACGATTACATAGAATACTCGTCAACGGCTTTGCGCCATTGTGCTGGAGAGCCTTGCAGAAGATCGCGCAAGTGGTCAGCGTTGCCCCCAGCTGTCTCGACGGCCTGGGCGTGCAAATATGTTGCCCATTGCAGGCGCGGGCGCCCACGAGATTGTTGACTGTTCCATCGTCTTGGTTGGCAACTGCCACTCTTGAGCAGCATTGCTCTCGGCAGGCTTCTCGGGGAATTCTTGGCCAATTTTCCATATACCTGCAGCTGACGTCTCCATACATCTGCTGAAAAGCGCTTCGGCGTTGCTGACACGAGAGAACTTGGCAGGATGGATGATGTTGCATATTCATCGGGGGCATTTCGCTTGGAAGCTGTCGCGGCGATCTTTGTCAGCTTGTAGCAGCATGCAATATTCCAAACCATATAGCAGGTCTGAAGATACACAAGCATCCAGAACATGGATTTTGTGCTGTCTGGTCATGTTGGCGTGGCTCCACATGCGCTGATCTGTTCGACTCCTATTGCTTCGCCAAGCCTGCGCGTGAGTTCTGCTCGCGGATTCCCGTTGACGCTAAGTAGCCCGCCAAGGTGCACAGCTGAAACGCGTGCCATAGCCGACTTGGTACTCCATTACCCCAGCAAGACACCCTAATTGCAGCAACGGTGACTTGTGGGACCAGATGAGAGTAGGAGCAGAGCAGAGTAGAGTATATTATAATAGCGTAGAGTAGAAGTAGAGTGGAGTCGAGTACAGTAGGTTAGGGTAGGGTAGAGTAGGGTAGAGTAGATTAGGTAGGGCAGGGTAGGGTAGAGTAGAGAAGGGTAGAGTAGAGCAGAGTAGAGTCGCGTATGATAGAGTAGAGCAGAGTAGAGTAGGGTAAAGCAGAGTGGAGTAGAGTTCACCCCAGCTCAGTTCCGTCTGCTTCAGTACACTCCAGTCCACTCCAGTCCACTTCATTGAAGTGTTCTGATCTATTTGGTGTCTGTGCTGGCTGATATTATCCCTCCAGGAGAAGCTCAACGAGGCCGTCATGGCAGCACTGGCCATCGGAGTGAAGGAGGACAAGATCTACGACGCCGAGGTGCGGAGAAAGAAGCTCCACAACACGGTGGAAGACCTGAAGGGGTCGATCCGCGTCTTCTGCAGGATACGTCCCCTCAGCAAGAAGGAGACGACCGCGGGCAGTGCAAAACACCCCCCTCGTCCCTTCCCCCAGTTCGCTCCCCCCCCCCTTCCTCCTCGTCCCGTCCTCCAGCCCTTCTTCCAAGAGAAGAGGGGCTGGTGGACGGCAGGGGAGGGGGGAAGCGGAAGGGCGGCAGGGGAAGGGGGGAAGACTTTCCCCCTTTTCCCTTCCCCTCCTCCACCCCGTCCTCCTCCTCCCCTTTCTGCCCCTTCTCCTCCCCCTCCTCCCCCTCCTCCTCCTCCTCCCTTTCCTCCTCCTTCTCCTCCTCCTCTCTCCCTCCTCCTCCTCCTCCTCCTCCTCCTCCTCCTCCCCCTCCTCCTCCTCCTTCCCCTCCTCGTCTTTCTCCTGCTCTCCCGCCTTCTTCCTCCCCCCCCTCCACCCAGCAAAGCAAGAAGGAGACGACCGCGGGCGACACAAACGTCACCAAGCAGATCAACGTGCAGACCGTCGAGGTAGGCGGCCACCAGTTCAGCTTCGACTCCGTCTGGACGCCTGGCACGCAGGAGGAGGTTCGGCGGCGCGCCGAGGGGTGCAGCTTGGGAGTTTCGGGCTCGAGATTCGGGGTTTTCGGGCGTCCTTCAGCCTCGGGGTGGTCTCCAGAAGCTGAGCCTGGCTGAGAGCGTTCCAGGGGTGCCCAGATCGCGCCAGAGACCCGAGTTGTGACCCGCAAACCAAATTCGGCGGCGCGCCGGGAGGGAAATTGAAGGGGGGTAGGCCTTCTCAGAAGGCGGCGGGGCTTCTCATAGGCCCTCAGGCTTTCTGGGAGGACCAGAAAGGCTCAGAAGGCCTCTCAGAAGGCCGGATGCCTTCCGAGGCTTCTGAGAAGGCCTGCCTTCTCTGTTTCCTCGTGGGCGCGCCGCCCCTGAGGTCTTCGAGGACTGCAAGGATCTGGTGCAGTCTGCGGTGGACGGCTACAACGTGACCATGTTCGCGTACGGGCAGACGGGCGCGGGCAAGACCTTCACCATGGGTGGCGTGCCCGGCAACCTGGGCGTCTCGCCGCGAACCATCGCCCACATCTTCAAGATCCTGAAAGACAACGAGGGCCGGTTCCAGTTCACCGTCATGGGTTCCATGCTCGAGCTTTACAGGAGCGACCTCGTAGATAAGGGAACAAACAATGACATAAACATACAAAAATTCAGAGGTCCGCGCGGTTTTCTCGGATCGGCGCTTGGGCCCCTTGGCGGCGCCTCCGGCGCCGCCCCTGGCGCGCCGCCAGGGAGGTCCAGCGCGGTTCCAAGAAATCTGCGCGGACCTCCGAGTTTTCATATTATGTCATTTTTCGTTCCCCTGGTAGACCTGCTCAGCAAGGGTGACCCCAAGTCAGAGAAGAAGAAACTGAACGTCCGCACAGAGAAGAACGGCGCAGTCACCATCGAGAACCTCTCGGAGGAGACGTGCTCGAATGCGCAGGAGCTCGAGGACCTGCTCGAGAGGGGCAATAAAGCCAGAACGGTGGCCGCGACGGCAATGAACAGCGAAAGCTCTCGGTCTCACCTGGTGCTGATCATCAGGATCATCAGCGTCAACAAAGAGACTAAGCAGCAGCTGCGAGGGAAGTTGCTCATCTGCGACCTTGCTGGTTCGGAGCGGCTGTCGAAGTCCCAGGTCACAGGCGACGGCCAGAAGGAAGCGATCGAGATTAACAAGTCCCTCACATCTCTGGGCGACGTCATCGAGGGTCTTACTAAGGGGTCAAAGGTGATTCCATACCGGAACCACAAGCTCACGCAGCTTATGCAGGACTCCCTGGGCGGCACCGCCAAAACGCTCATGTTCATCAACTGCTCGCCCGCGAACTCGAACCAGGACGAGACGATCATGGCTCTGAAGTACGCACAGCGCGCGAAAACCATCACTAACAAACGGTGACTGGGCGCAGGCGGCGGCGTATTGGTGGAGCGGCCACCCTCGAAGAACAAAGCAACTGCACAAGCATGATCGTTCGGGTGTCCGCGCGGACATCCGCATCCTCATGCCTGTGTGCAGTCGCTTTCTCCCCTGGCATTCACCGATCTGATTTTCTCAATCCGCGGCCCCAGAGGTCCCGACCGCTTCCCCGGGGGCAATCTCTCGTCCCCGAACCGTTTTCGGTGCCCCCTGGCCCGAGAACGGCCCTCTCGAGGGCCCAGGTCGAGGAAAAAAACAGCCGGCGGTTGGTGAAACCACACCGTCGGAGATCGCGATGATGATGATGATGATGATGATGATGATGATGATGATGATGATGATGATGATGATGATGATGATGATGATGATGATGATGATGATGATGATGATGATGATGATGATGTGATGATGATGATGATGCTGATGCTGATGCTGATGCTGATGCTGATGCTGATGACGATGACGATGACGATGACGATGACGATGACGATGACGATGACGATGACGATGACGATGACGATGACGATGACGATGACGATGACGATGATGATGATGATGATGATGATGATGATGATGATGGTGGTGGTGGTGATGATGATGCCTATGCTGATGCTGATGGTGGTGATTATGATGATGATGATGCTCATCCAGATGATGATGACGATGATGATACTGATGCTGATGCTAATGATGCTGCTAACTATGATGTCGATGATGATGGTGGTAACGATGATGATGCTTATGAATCTGATGATAATGCTGATGATGATGATGATTGTGATGCTGATGACGATGATGATGGTTACGCTGATGATGATGATGATGATGATGCTGGTGCTGGTGCTGATGCTGCTGCTGATGATGCTGATGATGATGATGTTAATGATGATGATGATGATGATGATGATGATGATGATGATGTTGATGATGTTGATGATGAGGATTATGATGTTGATGATAATTATGTTGATGATGATGGTGATGATGAGGATGCTGATGCTGCTACTGATGATAATGATGATTATTATGCGGCTAGTGGTGGTTGATAATGATGATGATGATGATGATGATGATGATGATGATGCTGATGCTGAAACCACTGCCGCTCTTGCTGCAGATGATGACGATGATGATGATGACGATTCCGCTACTGCTGCTGCTGCTGCTGTTGCTGATGATTATGATGATGATGTTGATGATGATTGTGATGATGATGATGATGACGATGATGATGATGGTGATGGTGGTGATGATGGTGATGATGATGGTGATGGTGATCATGATGATGATGCTGACGTTGATGATGATGCTGATGCTGATGCTGATGCTGATGATGATGCTGATGCTGCTGCTGATGATGATGGTAATGATTATGATTCTGATGATGGTGATGACGATGGTTCTTACGATGATGGTGATGATGATTGTGGTGATGATGATAGTGATGGTGTTGGTGTTGATGGTGATGATGATGCTGCTGATGATAATGCTTATGCTGATGATGATGATGATGCCGATGATTATGCTGCTGATGCTGCTGATTATGATTATCATGATGATGATGCTGACGATGATGACGTTGATTCTGATGATGATGGTGATGACGATGATGCTGGTGGTGGTGGTGATGATGATGATGCTAATGATGATTCTGATGCTGTTGCTGCTGATGGTGATGATGATATTGATGATGATGACGATGATTGTTATGATGATGGTGATACTGATGATGATGGTGATGCTGATGCTGATGGTGATGATGATGATGATGATGATGATGATGATTGATGATGATGATGATGATGATGATGATGCTGATGATGATGATGATGATGATGATGATGATGATAGTGGTGCTGATAGTGATGATGATGCTGATAATGCTAATGATGGTGATGGCGATGATGATGGCGATGATGATGATACTGATGATGATGCCGATGCTGCTGCTGATGATGATGCTGATGCTGATGCTGCTGCTGCTGATGGTAATGGTGATGATAATGATGCTGATGAAGATGACGTTGATTATGATGATGGTGATGACTATGATGCTGGTAGTGATGGTGATGATGATGCTGAGGTTCATGCTGATGCGGCTGCTGCTGCTGCTGATGATGGGGATGATGATGGTGATGATGAGAACGAAAATGGTTATGATGATGGTGATACTGCTGATGATTATGATGATGCTGGTGACGGTGATGGTGATTATGATGGTGGTGATGATGATAATGGTGGTGATGATGATGATAATGATGGTGGTGATGATGCTGCTGATGATGATGCTGCTGATGCTGCTGCTGATGCTGGTGATGGTGATGATGACGATGATTATGATGATGGGCATGATAGTTGTGATGGTGGTGATGCTGATGATAAAGGTGATGCTAATGACCATGATGATGATGATGATGCTTTTGATAATGATGATGCTGACGACAATGATGATAAGCATACTGATGGCAGTGATGGTTACGATGGTCATGGTGATGATGATGACGATGATTCTGATGATGGTGATGATGGTGATGATGATGATGATGATGGTGATCGCGACTGTGATGATGATGATCATGATCACGATGATGATGCTGATGATGGTGATGGTGATGGTGATGGTGATGGTGGTGATGATGATGATTCTGCTGATGATGAGGATGATGATGGTGATGCTGATGATGCTGATGATGCTGATGCTGATGATGATGCTGATGCTGCTGCTGATGATGATTGTGATGATGGTGAGTCTGATGATGGTGAGGACGATGGTTCATACGATGATGATGATGATGATGATGATGATGATGATGATGATGATGGTGATGATGATGATGATGACGATGCTGATGCTGATGCTGACGCTGATACTGATGCTGATGCTGATGCTTATGCTGATACTGATGCTGATGATGATGATGATGATGATGATGATGATGATGATGATGATGATCATGACCATGATCATGAGGATGAGGATGAGGATGAGGATGAGGATGAGGATGAGGATGAGGATGCTGATGATGATGATGCTGATGCTGATGCTGATGCTGATGCTGATGCTGATGCTGATGATGCTAATGATGCTTCTTGCTGATGCTGATGATGCTGCTGCTGCTGCTGCTTCTGCTAATGATGATGGTGATGATGTGGTCATCAGTGCGCTCGGCTGCACGCGCCGATGACAGACGAGGTGCCAGGCTCGGGGCCGAGAGCGGCCCCCGAGGGCCCAGGCCGAGGAAAAGCAGCCGCCGGTTGGAGAGACCACGCCGCCGGAGATCGGGGCCGCGTCGGGCGCCCAGGGCGCAGCTCCGGGGGCCGCCAGCGGAGGGGAGGAGGAGGAGGAGGAGGAGGAGGAGGAGGAGGAGGAGGAGGAGGAGGAGGAGGAGGAGGAGAGGAGGAGGAGGGAGGAGGGAGGAGGGAGGAGGGAGGAGGAGGGAGGAGGAGGGAGGAGGAGGAGGAGGAGGAGGAGGAGGAGGAGGAGGAGGAGGAGGAGGAGGAGGGAGGAGGGAGGAGGGAGGAGGGAGGAGAGAGGAGGAGGTGCAGACGGCCGCCAGGGCGCTCCTCGCGAGGCCGAGGGACCCCAGGGGGGGCTCCGGCGCTCGGGCCATGGGGCGCCCTCCCGGGCCTCCAGCGGCTGGAGAGCAACGCGAGGCCGAGGACTTCTGCAGCGTGCGGCCTCGGAGGGCCCTCGCGGGGCCCTGGTCAGGAGCGACAAAAGGACGTACATGTACATGAATCCACGCTGGTTTCGAGAGTTCGCATTGCGCAAATGTTGTATAACGCGGCCGGTCTCGCGGATCGAGGGGCCGTGTTCATGTACATAGCTGGGCGCGTACGTCCTTCGTGGGCTCCCTACCTGGGGCCGTCGAGGAGCGGCTCGGGAGGGAGGGCCGGCCCAGGGGGGAAAAAGACAGATCCAGACCTCGAGGTACACCTTAGGCGATGCTTAAGAAAACCCAAGTTTTCGGCCAGAGGCTCGATTATTCTTAATGTCTCAATGTAGATCCTAAGATTTTAATAGAGATGTTGGGTTTGATTTCAAATTCTGAGACTATGAATTTCTTAACCCATGATTTCTAAAGCATTTCGCAGGGTGTACGGTCGGGCCGCTGAAGGAGGAACACTCTTCCTTGGGAAGGGGCTCAGTGTTCCGCACTTGTTTTGCAGCTTGTCTCAGGGGTTTCTCGGGTTCTCTATGGGAGCTCGAAGTTTAGCTGATGGAGACAAGGGGCCTCGTGCCTCAGTTCGGGCTCCTTCTGACCTCGCTTCGGCTGCATTGAGAAGATGAAGACGTCGTGCGTGGCGGGTGGGGCCAGGGACACCTTCCGCGACCCCCGCTCCTGCTGGCGGCGCCCGCGCAGGAGTGGCGCGAGCGCGGCGGCCTTCTGAGACGGCGGCGGGGCTTCCGAGAAGGCGGCGGGGGTCTTCCTGCGGCCTCGCAGCGGAGGCCCCCACGGAGGGCGGGACCTCAGCGGGGGCCTCCACGGAGGCCGCCTCCCTGACACGGCGGGACCTCAGCGGAGGCCTCCACAGGGAAGGCCCGCCAGGCCCCTGAGACGCCTCGCCGGAAGCCTCCCGCCCCGAGCCCGAGCCCGAGCCCGAGCCCGAGCCTAGGGCTGGACTCAAGCTCGAGTGCGAGTCCGAGCCCGCACGCGAGCGCGAACCCGAGCCCGAGCCCGGGCCCTAGCGCGAGCCCGAGCGCGAGCCCGAGTCTGAGCCCACGCCACTCCCTCGTGGGCGCCGCCAGCCCTGGGGGCCAGACCGGGCCGCAAGCCCCATCCCGGGCGCCCTCGCTGGTGCGCGAGGGGCTTGAGCTGGAGCCCCGGCCGCTGCAGGGGAGCCGCGCGCGGGCAGCTCGCGGGAGCTGCTCCTCTGTCCAGCGCGCGGCTGGCCCTGTGTGCGGCGGGGGGCCCTCTTCCAGGAGGGAAGGAGGAGGAGGAGGAGGAGGAGGAGGAGGAGGAGGAGGAGGAGGAGGAGGAGGAGGAGGAGGAGGAGAGGAGGAGGAGGAGGAGGAGGAGGAGGAGGAGGAGGAGGAGGAGGAGGAGGAGGAGGAGGAGGAGGACGATGAGGAGGAGGAGGAGGAGGAGGAGGGAGGAGGAGGAGGAGGAGGAGGAGGACGATGAGGATAAGGAGGGGGGAGGAGGAGGAGGAGGAGGAGAGGAGGAGGGAGGAGGAGGAGGAGGAGGAGGAGGAGGAGGAGGACGATGAGGATAAGGAGGGGGAGGAGGAGGATGAGGAGGAGGATGAGGAGGAGGATGAGGAGAAAAGACGAGGAAAGACGAGGAAAGAGGAGGAAAGAGGAGGAGGGAGGAGGTGGAGGAAGGAGGGGCGAATCTCTATGCAATATTTAAGACGAATGTGCGCGGAGCTAGGGCGAAATCCGTGGCTCTCTCAATTCGCGACGCTCTTGCCATCTTTTCCAATCATCCTCTGGTGTTGGGTCCTCGTTTTGAAGAGGCAGCCCCTCCCCCCGCGTCTCTCCTCCTTCCTCCCCCCTCCTCCCTCTTCCCGTCGTCATCATCGTCAGCATCATCATCATCAGCAGCATCATCACCGTCATCATCATCATCAGCAGCATCAGCATCAGCATCGTCATCGTCATCACCATTCGCATCGTCATCATCATCAGCAGCATCATCATCATCATCGTAGGAACTATCGTCATCACCATATCATCATCAGTACCATCACCAGCACCAGCATCATCATCAGCATCAGTATCATCATCAGGTTCACGTTTATCAGCATCGCCATCATCACCACCATCATGTTCGCATTCATCATCATCATCATCATCAGTTCATCGCCGCCATGGTAACAACTTCAGTGTGGAGTGTGCTGGGGCAGGGGTTCAGTGGCCGCACATATGGGAATATTCGTGTTCAAGCTTTTGAGGGGCATTCAAGCTGCCGCCACGCGTTTCCTTTCGGATCTCGCGCGCGGCGCCTCGCAGGCCCTGGTGGTGTGGTCGGCCTCGCCCTCACCGTCTCCCGCGTGCCCTGCCTGTACGTGCGAGTGCTCCCCGACATACAGCGTCTTCTGCCCGAACATCGACGGGCCCCATGCGCTGCAGGTCTTGACGGCCTGGGGCAGCCACATCGTGTTCTTCTTCTTCGGCCTGCTGGTGAGCGTCTTCGTGGTGCCCGCTATCTGGAGCTGGAGGTCGCAGGCTGCGGGCGTGAAGGCCTCAGTCCCATCGGAGGCGGTCAGCGCTGGCGCGGAGGGCGTGGCGCCGTCCGTCGAGCAGCTTTGCCGTTTGGCTTCGCAGCAGGCAAGGGCCGCCATTCAGAATGCCACTGCCAGGTGATGTGCACGCCGTTCGATACCGTGTGGGAGGACCCGCAGTATACCATGAGCGGACCACGTTGCTGGATGTGCCGCCTGAATCGGCTGTGGTCCTCACGGTGGACGGCGACGTTTACGAGGAGTCGACGGTCGTGGATGCGGACGTGCTCGAGGTGCGGCCTCTTCGGGGCCTCGGGGCTCCGCTGTTCGGCGTCGCCGAGCTCAACGCGTATCGGTTCGCGGCGGCGCCCGACGCGGTCACCATGTGGGCGCACATGCCGGCGGCCGCGATGCTGCGTGGCGTGCCCGTGCCCGCCTCGCCGTTCGTGTTGGCTGCAGGCGTGGGCGGCGGGGCCGCCTGGGCTCCGCAGCGCGTGCAGCTGGACGACCCCGCTGACGCGGCGGCCGTGGTGGCGGCTCCCCTTGCCGCGCCCCCCGTCGGCGGCGGCGCCGCTGGCTTAGGCGGAGCAGGGGCCTTGGCGGCCGCCCTGGGGGTGCCCGCGCCGCTTGCTGCAGCCCCTGCGGCCGCGCCCGCCGCGGCAGCAGGGGATCCCGCGGCTGCGGCAGCTGCCGCAGGCGCTGGGGGGGGGGGGGGGGGGGGCCGGGGGCAGACTGCCGCGTTCACCTGATAGTGCGCGACGCGGCTGGGCGGCGGGCGCTGGACTTCGCCACGGCGGCCCTGCTGGCCTCCTCCACGCCCAAGGCGGACTGGCCGATCAAAGGTCCGCGGACGACACCGTGGTGCCTCGATCGCACGAGGCGCAACGCGGGCGGCCCGCTGGCGTGGCGCTCCAAGTGGAAGGCGGAGGCGATGCTGCGCGACACGGACTCGATCTGCCAGCAGCACGAGATGAACAGCAGGCTGCTCGAGCTAGGCAGACTAACTGCGCGGAGTTGGCGTCGCACGAGCTGATCCGCCGCCAGAGCCAGCTCATCGAGGAGCGGCGCTGCGAGGACGCCGTCTCCGCGCAGGTGGCCGCGGGGGACAAGAAGGCGGGGAAGGACAAGAGCGCCAAAGCTGCCAGCGCGAGCTTGCTGGCGGTGGAGGCGGGCCACTACATGGGGGGGGTCGGCGAGCAAGGGCAACCTATGCATCGCGCCAGCCCCCGCGGACTTCATCGTTGACCAGTTGAAGGCGGAGGCCGCCATTGCCGGGGAAAGGCGCGAAGCCCGCGAGGAGCGGGCGGCGCGCGCATAGCCCTTCGAGAGCTTCTCCCAGGCGGGCGCAGGCGCTTCGGCGCCGCCTGGGCGAGCCCTGCTTTTTCGTGGGGGCTGCGCCTCCACCAGTGTTGTCGCGATGGACCCTGGAGTTCGTCAGCGTAATGTGTTCCCCTTACCTGCTCTGGCGGTGGACGCTCGCGTGGAAGCTTGCCGCAGCCGTCGGGGGCGCCAGCGCGCCCAGCGCGGCGCTGCTTGGCGGAGGTGGGCCAGCGACGGCATCGCAGCCCTGAACCAGCTGAGCGGCCACTTCTCTCCCGCCTGGTTTAACGGCATCGGCGGCGCAGGCGAGCGCGATGGATCGCATCTCTCAGGCCTATCAATATTTTCCGCTACCTCCTGAATATCATGAGGATGCTCATTCTGGCGAAGCAGCCTTGACAGAGCTGCTCGCGTCGGCGCCTGGGTACTCCTCTGACTCCCAGCGCGTCAAGCCCTACAACAAGGACCTGGTGTCCTGGCCTGATCTCTCGACGGCTCCAGTTGATGTCGCTGACCTCGTCGGGGAGGCCGAGCGCGAATGTTTGTCGGGATGGAGACGGACCATGCTCAAGGGTGAGTCGTCTGCTTCAGACCCTAGAGCGGCTTCGGTGCCGCAGCGTCCATACGTCGACCCGATTTTGGGCAACAGCCCCAGGGCCTGCGCCGGCTTCGTGAGGAAGTTGCTGGAGGGCGGTATGATATCCTTCCGTGTGGCGCGGGCTGGTGATCCTTATAGCTTGGGTTTTTTCTTTGCCGAGAAGGTTGGCAAAGGCGCGCTTCGCCTCGTCTTCGACACGAGGGTGGCGAACGAGGGTTTCGCGGCGCCGCCCAAGACCACGCTCCCCGCGGCGGCGGCGCGGGCCGCCCTGGAGTCGGGCCACCCCGCGGTGCTGGCCCAGGGCGACATCCAGTGCGCCTTCTACCACATGCTCGTGCCGAAGGGCATGGAGGAGTTGTTCACGCTGCCCACCATCTCCTATCGCATGCTCAATGTCAAGCAGCTCGACGGCCTCCCCATCCCTTCCGATTGCTTCCTCCAGCCGGTGGTGCGCGTCCTGCCGATGGGCTGGAGCTGGTCGCTGCTGTTCTGCCAGAGCATCATGAGGAGGGCCCTCGCCCACTGCGGGTTCGGCGACGGCGACCTCATCGAGGATGGCCGCCCGAGCCCCGCCCTCTCTGCCAAGGGCAGCGTGGCGGCAGCGGGCTACGTCGACAACTTCGCCATCGTGGGGGCCGACCCCATCGCCGTCACCTCCGAGAGGGATGAGGTGACTCGCGCGCTGGAAGCTCGGGGGCTACCTGTGCACTCGCTCGATACCGCCTCGGCCGTATCCGTCTTCACGGGTCTCGAGATCAACGGCAACCTTGGGGCCGTGAGGGTGAAGCCTGCTAACGTCATGCGCCTTCGGCAGGCGCTGCTGGCGGTGTTGCGGCGAGGCGCCGCCTCGCCTCGCATGCTCGAAGTCCTTCTGGGCCACATCACGTGGACGATAATTTGTAAAAGAGAGACCCTCTGCATCCTGTCGTCTGTCTACGCCTTTAAGTCCCAGAAGGACCCTGGAGTCAGGCCCCTGTGGGCCTCCGTCAAGTTCGAGCTTCGGTGTGTGCCTAGTACTTTACCTTTATGGACTTCGCACATGAACATCCCCTGGGGCTCCCACGTCTCGGCTTCGGACGCTTCTCCGATCGGTGTGGGCGTGTGTGCTCGCAAGGAGGTCGGGCCTCGGGTGGCCGACCTTGGGAGGCAGGCGGAGAGGTGGAGATGTCGTTGCACTTCGGCGGTTTCGGCACGTTCGAATGCGCTGGGTCTCGGAGGGGCCCCCGACGACTTCGACATCATCGAGGGTTTCTTGGGCTCGAACCCCGAGGGCTTCAGCAAGGGCTTCAACGAGATCCCCGAGGAGCTCATGCTGGTCTCGTCTTGGGTCACCGTGATCTCCAGGAGGCATTGGAACCCGTCCAAGAACATTTTAGAGCACGAGGGTGACGCGCTGTGCGACGCAGTTCGGCACGCCACCCGCAACGTTTCGCTTCATCACCATCGCCTTTTGTTCCTTGTAGATAACTTACCTTTGGCTCTGGCGGCTGACAAGGGACGAGGCCGTAAGCCGACCCTTCGGCGACCTTTGCGGAGGATCGCCGCGCTCGCGCTGGCCACCAACCTTCGGTGCTATGTGCGGTGGATACCATTTGAGCTGAACGTCGCGGACGGGCCATCCCGTCATGGCTTCTTCCACGGCAAAAGCTTCGAGGAGGCGCGCCTCTCCTCGGCGGTTCGCTCCCTCCCTGAAGCAGACTGCTGCTCCGATCGTGGCGGCTCAGGCGGCGGTTCACCCTCGGGCCGAGGAGTTGTTCGAGGGGTCCTCAGCTTCCTCGGGAACTCAGCGGTGACCGACCCTGCTCGGGCTCGGTACCGCTGCCGCGCCCTGCGATTCCTGGAATGGCTGGGCTGGCACGACCTGAACTTCACCACCGCCAACCAGCTGGACAGCATCATCGTGTGCTTCCTGACGGACTCGGCCCTGGACGGTTTCGACGCAGCGACGGGGGGGATGACGGTCGCGGCGCTGCGCCACTTCCTGCCGCACATCCTCGTCGGGAAGCGGCCGCTCCCGCGGTCGGCGCGAGCCCTCGATGGGTGGCGCCGCCTGGAGCCGCCGCAGATGTGCCTGCCTCTCCCTCGCTCGGCCGCGATGGCAGTCGCAGGCTGGCTCATCTGGAAGAACCTGCCCAGTTTGGCGGTCTTCGTGGCGCTGGTTTTCCACGCGTACCCCAGGCCGTCGGAGGCCTACATGTTGCGCGTGGGCTCGCTGGTGCCGCCGATCCCAGGGTCGGGCTTCAACGCGTGGGGCATCATCGTGAACGTGCCGCCCTGGCAAGACGGGGGTGATGGACGAGCGGGTGCTGGTCGACGCCCCCGAGCTCTGGCCCGTGCTGCACGCGCTGACGCTCAACGCGCCCGCGGACGTCAGCCTCTGGAACTTCAGGCCCGCCGACGCGCGCGCGATGTTCCGCCAGGCCTTGCACGAGCTGGGGCTGCAGAAGGAGTCTCCGTCCTTGCACACCCTCCGTCATGGGGGGGCCTCGCGCGACTTGCTCTCGGGCGCTCGGACGATAGCAGAAGTCAAGGAGAGGTGGAGATGGATATCAGACAAATCTTTGAGGGGGTACGGCAAGAGGACTCGCGCGCAGCAGCGGATCAGGGACCTCCCGCCTCAGATCGCCGAGTTCGGCGAGCAGGTGCTCGCGAGGCTCCCGGAGCTGATCGAAATCAAGTTCGTGAAGGGCAGCTTCCCGCTGCCAGCGCCGCTCCAGCCGGCGCCCGCCCTGCCTCGGGATGTGAAGCGGGCGCCCGTTCTGTCCAGAAAGTAGCTTCGCGCATGCGTGCTGCCTTCCGACGTGCCTTTGCGTGGGCGCCCCGTCGCCGTCGGCTCGTTCTGCCAGTGGTTGGGCCCCGCGGGGCCCCCATTTGCAAAGCACTGCGCCGTCGCGGTTTGGGTTGCCCCTCGCTTGGTGCAGGTCGAAATGTGGGCCTTGCGCTGTGCGATCAGGGCGTCGTCGATCGACTCCTTGGGTGGATTCGATCGTCGGTGGTCTGTGCTTGCTGGCTGTCTTTGCCACGCGGGTCTTGGATCGAGTCTGGGTCCCCGCCTGTCCGCTCAGCGTCAGACCCGTGGGGTCGGGCCGCGCCTGCTAGCCTGCGGTTGCAGCTCCCGACGTTTGTGGTTGACAATGTCGGGATGCGCGCAGCCCTCAAAGTCATTCGTGCCTGTGTCGACTTGTCTGTACCTGTCTGTCTTGAGCACCCGCGTGCCAGCTTCATGTTTGCGTTGCCTGAGTTTGGGGCTCTAGTTAGTCTCCCGTCGTTTCTTCAAGTGGACCTGGACCTCTGCCAATTCGGAGCGGTAGCCCGCTCGGCCACACGAGCGTTCTGCTGGCACTGTCCTCAGCTCCAGCGCCTCAGCGCTTGTTGCCGTCTGCGTGGCATAGCGCGCCCGGGATCGGGGCGACCTCATTTACAATTCGACGGCCGCACGGCCAGAGGCGTGGCTTGCCGCTGCAAAGCTGCGCGCTTCCCCGTCCGAGCTGCAGAGCTGGTGGCCGACTCCATCGTTGATGCTATAGATGATCTGTCTCGGTCCAGGTTGTATGGCCTCTGCGGCCTGCGGCCATGATGTAGTGTTACACAGTGTACGTATGTGCTGCCTGCAGTGTCTGTCGCCACTCGTGGACTTGATGCATCGTTTCTTGCCATCGCCACCGTCAGCTTTTCTAAAAAGGAACGCTATGGCCACGGCGGCCCTCCTCGGCACGGTAACAACTTTAATGTGGAGTGTGCTGGGGCAGGGGTTCAGTGGCCGCACATTGGTGAATATTTGCGCTCAAGCTCCCAAGCCCGCCCGCCCTCGCTTGAGGGTTTAATTTCGCAATTCGACGTCTGTGCTGCCTGCAGTGTCTGTCGCCGCTCGTGGACTTGATGCATCGTTTCTTGCCATCGCCACCGTCAGCTTTTTCAAAAAGGAACGCTATGGCCACGGCGACCCTCCTCGGCATCATCATCATCACCATTTTATCAGCATTCTCATCATCATCGTCATCTTCATAACCATCATCATCACCATCATTACCATCATCGTCGTCAATATCAGCATCATCACCATCATCACCATCACCACCGTAATCATCACCACCGTCATTATCATTATCATCATTGCCATCATCGTCATCATCATCATCGCCATCATCATCATCATCATCATTATCATCATTTTCATTTCCATCATCATCATTACCACCATCATCACCATCATCATCACCATCATCATGCTACAAGTAATCGCTGATGTTGTTTAAGGGTAACGTCAGGGTGCCCCCAAACATGTTTGCCTGTTCTCAGGGGAGGACCATGGTACCCCTGGGACCCAGGAAGATCATGTTGCCATCGTACTGAGCTCCAAGTTTCACACGGGGGTCCCCCAATGACCCCGATAGCTCGACCATCTCTTAAATGTTGTAACCGATGATTCGTACCAGTTTGGTGTGTTAAATCACCTAGCTCAGGATCTATGGCCACGTTCAGGGAAATAACTATAATTTGGTATGGTGCCTCTGAGGTCGCAAACTCAAAACATTCTTGCGAATCACCTGCTCGCCGAGCGCCAGAGAACATATGAAGAAATACATCCACCGTGTACTTCATTTCTGCCACGATGCTAGAAGTCTTAAAATCGGTAAAGTCCTCTCGGCGGTAGGGGAAGTCGTTAGCATAACTATCATGGTGAGAAGGAGGAGGAGGAGAAGGAGGGGGAGGAGTAGGTACGTGTAGTATTTGGGCGCCTGGATATCCTGCTTGGTGTTCCTATTCGGAGATTGGGGTACTTAGCCGTGGACTTAAATAACCTCCTGCAGGACAGAACTGGTATTCAGCCTCTCGGAGCATCTGAGCTGCTTCTGCTTGTGTTAGGATGCACTGCTGCAATAACTGCTGGCGAGCTGCACGTTGCCGGCATACCTTCACACGAGCGCCTCGCCTGGGCACTCCTTGGGTCCTATCATGTGCACGCTGCTTCTTGCTCTCTTGTTCGATCACAGCCTGCTGCTCCTCCGATAGAGGCGTTAAATGAAATTGTGCAAGCAAGAGGCAGCGTGGTGTGCTGTACGCAAGATGATCCTTCGCAAGCTCGATGGATGAAAACTGACGGGCACAGACGCTGCAAGATTTGGTGTCCACATACCTGGTCGCCATGCGACGAGACTGAAAGTGCTGAGCGCCAGCGTGTGCATTTTTTTTGGGGGGGGGAGACCTCGTGACGGAAATAACATTCATATCGTGACTCATCTTGAGCATGAGAAGGTACCAAATATCGAGGATGAGGAAACCCGTTATCATGTGTTAGGGTCAGAATATGTTGTAACCGTAATATGCAGAATGATTATGTGCATGTTTTTTTACGTGTGCCTGAACAGCTGACTCAATTTTGGAGTGCCACTTTGGAAGAGACCCCAAGATCAATGTCTCCCAAGCCCGAAAGTCTGTCCCTGGAGAGGGTATCTGTCTGAGCTCCGCACGTCGGATCCTCATCCACCTAAGGCCCTCCTCAAGCTGAACTCTCCAACCGAACGAGGGCACCTTGAGGTGGCAGCCACGAGGGCCCTGAGAGGCTGGGGCCCGAAGTGCAAAACCTTGCCTAGATACCTAAGGCGATGCCATCTGAGAGTGGTCTCGATGTCGGGGCGCTGAGGTTGAACGAGCACATGGACAGTAGCAGCTGTCTTCTTCGAGTGCACTGGTAGCCTTGAAGCAGCACGGTACACTCTCGCCACTTGGGTCTATAGCTTTGCCAGCTGCCCAGCCAAGAGTGGAGACCACGCGCAGACACTGTGTAAGTGGCCCGACTGCATACGGCAATCTCCAAGAAGGAGTGCGCTGTGATCAGTGGTGGTGTTGCTCTTGCAGACTGTCCTTCGGAGCGTTGAAAGGGAGCCTGTTGTTTCTCGCGTCCGATGCGCGAGTTCAGCAATAATATCACCAAGGCGTCGATACCTGTGGACGGCGGGAACGGCAAAGCCTTGGGGAGCACCTGGGGTGCCAGGAAGGTGCAGGAAGCCTGTCCGAACATGCCACAGCTCACGGTAAACCTCTTGCTTGCCTGATCCCCAGAACTGAGAGAGCGTGATCCACCGCTGCTTTACTGTGGAGAATCCCCCCCCCCCCTCTTCCTCTGGAACCCGGGGGTTCCCCCCCCTTCGAAAATCCCCCCCGCCCTGCTGGAACCCCTCTGCCTTTCCCCCTCCAGAAAACCATGGGGGGTCACTACCGGTTCGAACTCCCCCCCCAGAAAATTTGGGGGGGTCACTACCGGTTCGAATCCCCCCTCCCCCCCACTCGCCGCCGGCAAACGACTCCCGAGTCCCCACCACCGTCCGCACCACATCCCCCACCGCTGTCCCCAGCATCATGGTCCCCCACCGCTGTCCCCCACCGCTGTCCCCACCACGGTCCCACTCTCCCCACTTTCCCCACGGTCCCCACCACTGTCCCACTGTCCTCACTGTCCCACTGTCCCCGCCGCTGTCCCACTGAGTTGTCCCACTGTTCCCACCACTGTCCCCACCACTGTCCCCACTGTACCTCTGTCCCATTGTCCCACCACCGTCCTCGCCACCGCCCTCAACACTGTCCCCACTGCCCCCACCACCGTCCCCACTGTCCTCACCAGTGCCCCCACCACTGTCCCGCTGTCCCCACTGTCCCCACCACTGTTCCCACCACGCTCCCACTCTCCCCACTTCCCCCACTGTCCCCACCACTGTCCCCACCGTTCCCACTGTCCCACTGTCCAACTGTCCCCACCGCTGTCCCACTGGGCTGTCCCACTGTTCCCACCACTGTCCCCACTGTCCCCACCACTGTTCCACTGTCCCCACTGTTCCCATCATTGTCCTCGCTGTCCCCACCAGTGCCACCACCAGTGTTCCACTGTCCCCACTGTTCCAACCATTGTCCCACCAGGGTCCCGCTCTCCCCATTGCCCCCAACGTCCCCACCACTGTCCCACCGTCCCCACTGTTCCCACCACTGTCCCACTGTCACAGTGTCCCCGCCGCTGTCCCAGTGTGCTGTCCCACTGTCCCCATTGTCCCCGCCACTGTCCCACTGTCCCCACTGTCCCCACCACTCTCCCCACTGTAATTCTGTCCCACCACCGCCTTCACCACTGTCCCCACCACTACCGTGGTCCCACTGTCCCACCACTGTCCCTACCACTGTCCCGCTGTCCCCTCACCACTGTCCCCACTGCCCCTACTGTCCCTACCATTGTTCCACTGTCCCCACTGTCCCTACCACTGCCCCGCTGTCCCCTCACCACTATCCGAATTTCTTGCAATTTGCTCAAGCGCCGCGCTCCCGACACCCAGGCACCCAGGAGTCGCGCTCACGCTTAGGACTCCCTCGCAGATTACCTAGGAATCGGGATCTTGCTGCCCTTCGTGGTCCCGTTGCAGCCCTTCGTGCCCCCCTCGCTGCCCTTCGTGGCCCCGTTGCTGCCCTCAGTAGCCCCGTCCTTGCCCTCCGCGGTCCAGTATACGTATGCCCTTCGTGGCCCCCGTTCGTTCGCGCCCGTTGTGGCCCGTTGTGGCCCCATGTGCATGCCCTTCGTGGCCCCGCTGTCGCCGTTTGTGGCCCCCTCACTGTCGTACGTGGCCCAGTTGCTCCCCTCAGTGGCCCCATCGTTGCCTTCTGTGGCCCCGCATTATCTGCACTTCGTGGCCCCCGCTCGTTCGCGCTCCTCGTGGCCCCATACGCATTCCCTTCGCGTCCCTGCTGTCGCCCTTCGTGGCCTACTTCGTGTCCTTCGTGGCCCTGCTGTCGCTCTCTCTCGCTCTCGCTTTCGCTCGTCGTCGTCGTCGCCGTCGTCGCCGTCGTCGCCGTCGTCGTCGTCGTTGTCGTCGTGGTCGGTCCCCTGTCCGTCCCTCTTGGGGTCGGGTCCACCGTCCGCGGCCGCCCCGCCGATCAGCGCTGCCGCTGGCTAGGCCGACGGTCCGCGGCCGCCCCGCCGCTTGCCGGGGCCCGGCCTGCAGGGAAGAAAGGTATACCCCCCAAAAGGAGTTCGATCGAAGACGAAGATGGCGGGTATCGAGGGTTTGGAAAATACGCGTTATTGGACACTCGAGCAGATAAGGCCGAACAGACTTACAATGGTTGTTGTTGTTGTTGTTGTTGTTGTTGTTGTTGAACTCTCATTCTTGAAGAATAATTATTGTTGATCCCCCCACCGGTGCACATTGATTTTTTTCGATTGAAGTGCCACCCCCGGGGCTCGCACCTTGTTTTTTCTCAAGGAAAGTCTTCCTGCTCAAACTGTGCCCCTGCCCCCCGGGCTACAACAACAACGGCTCCCGCCTGAGACTTCCTCGATTTTTACTCAGGACCCCCGCTCCCGCCTGAGACTTCCGCGCAATTTACTCAGGAAAGGCGCTCCCGTTTGAGACTTCCTCGCAATGTAATCAAGACCCCCGCTCCCGCCTGAGACTTCCGTGCAATTTACGTGGGAACGGCGCTCCCGCCTGAGACTTCTTCGAATTTTACTCAGGACCCCCGCTCCTGCTTGACATTTCCGCGCAATTGACTCAGGAACGGCGCTCCCGCCTGAGACTTCCTCGCAATTTAGTGAGGACCCCCGCTCCCGCCTGAGACTTCCGTGCAATTTGCTCAGGAACGGCGCTCCCGCTTGAGACTTCCTCGCAACTTAGTCAGGGCCCCCGCTTCCGCTTGAGATTTCCTCACAATGTACTCAGGACTGCGCTCTCGCGTGCGACGTCCTCACAAATTATTCTGGAATTGCGTTTCGGCGCTCAGGAACCACGCGCGCGCCAAGGACGCCTTCACAACGTGGTATCTTCCCTCTTCCTTCGTCCTTCCCCCTCCCCTTCCTCCCACTCTCCCTCGTTCTTCCCCTCCTCCTCTTGCAGGGCCCGCGCCAATTCCAATGGCGGGCAGAAAGATGTACGCCCCCGAAGGATTGTCCGCCCGTTCCGGTTTGCCCGTACGTCTAAGCCCGCCGGCCCCAGCAAAGAGAAATAATCCCCCCGAAAGGGGTGTGATCGAAGACGAAGAGGGCGGGCATAGAGGGTGTAGGGTATACGTGTTGAATGACTCGCGGGCAAGTAAGAGCGTACAGCCTTAAAATGGTTGTTGTTGTTGTTGTTGTTGTTGTTGTTGTGTGGTAATTGCTAAACACTTATTACTGTTCGGCCCCAGGCGCTTTGGGGCTCTCGCCTCGGCGCCGGCTACTTTTGTATTGAAAATGAGGTTCGCGCTCGAGCGGTTTGGGGGACGCCAAAACCGGCCCCCAACAACAACAACAACAACAACAACAACAACAACGTTCCCACTCGAGCCTTCTCCTTTTTTACTCAGGGCCGTTGCTCTTGCTCGCCGCCGAAAGCCGCCGTCCTAACAAAACCAGCGCTACCGCCCGACACTTCCTCCCGTTTTACCTTAGAGTGGCGCGCTAAGATTTCTCTCATCGGCGCCGCCCCCAGCAACGACAATGCTCGAGTTCGAGATTTCCTTCTTTTTTTTTTTTTTTACTCAAGGCGGTGTTCCTCCGCGCCGCCGAAAACTGCCGCACCGACAAACCCAGCGCTTCCGCCCGAGACTTCCTTCCGTTTTACGCTGCATGCTCTCTTTTGAATTGGCGCCGCTCCCAGCAAGAACAACGCTCCCGCTCGAGGCTTCCTCTTTTTTCCTCAGACGGTGCTTTTCCTCGCCGCCGACAGCCCCTTCCCGACAGAACCACGGCTCCCGCTCGATCCTTTCTTACTCAAGGCGGTGTTCCTCCTCGCCGCCGACAACCGCCGTCCCAACAAAACCAGCGTTCCCGCTCGAGATTTCGTATTGTTTTACGCTGGACGAGCGCCCCACTTTCTTCAGCATTGACGCCGCTCCCAGCAACAACAGCAGCCCTGCTCGAGACCTTCCTCCATTTCTATTCAGGGCCAGGTCCTTGCCTCACCGCCGACAGCCCCCATCCCCACCAAGCCAATCCTCTCGCTCGATACATTGTTCTTGTGATTTACCATTGGCTGGGGCTCCAGTGGCGGTCTTGCATCGGCGCAGCAAGGCGCGGGCATGCGTTTTCGAGGCGGGATATGTAGAAATTTCTCGGACGGGGTAGTTGCAAGACCTCATTGGGCGGGAGATCTGGGGATGGGAATCACGGACCCCGCTATAGAACAAGAGTCCCCCATGATTTGGATGGTTATCATGATGGTCGCATGCTTCGCGTGGAAACATCGCGCATGAGGGTCACATGATTGTTGTCGTTGCTGTTGCTGCTGCTGTTGTTGTTGCTGATGCTGCTGCTGCTGCTGGTGCTGCTGCTGCTGTTGTTGCTGCTGCTGTTATTGTTGTTGTTGTTGTTGTTGTTGTTGTTGTTGTTGTTGTTGTTGTTGTTGTTGTTGTTGTTGAACATTATTCCTTCTAAAGAATTATTATTGTTGGGACCCCTGGTGCGCGACCTCTGCGCCGCGCCTAGGCCGCAGCTACATTTTCATCATTTTTTCGCGAAAGCTTCAGAAAAGTGGATGAGCTCCGGATCCGGTTTTTTGTTGACGCTCGTTTTCCCTTGCAAAAAACACTAGAAAATGAAAATTATTGTTCTTACTTGATCAAATTGCAAGAATCCCTTGCAAAAAATAAGGTAAAGTGGACATTCGTGCGCGCAAGACGAAATCCTTCCAAAACCTTAGGTTTCGTAGCGATTTTAACATAAAAACATCAAAAACCCAATGGTTTTTAAGAAAAAATTGTCAAAATGTCCTTCCGCGCGCGCTGTCCGAATCCCACAAAACCAATGGTTTTTCAACATTTATGTTACATGAGCTCGCGCGAGCTACTTTTTCTTGTTCTAACATAATCAAATTTCAATAATCCCTTGCAAAAAATAAGGTAAAGTGGACATTCGCGCGCGCAAGACGAAATCCTTCCAGAACCTTAGGTTTCGTAACGATTTCAACATAAAAACATCAAAAACCCAATGGTTTTTCAAAAAAAAATGTCCAAATTTCATCCCGCGCGCGCTGTCCGACTCCCACAAAATCAATGGTTTTTCAACATTTGTGTTACATGAGCTCGCGCGAGCTACTTTTTCTTGTTCTAACATAATCAAATTTCAATAATCCCTTGCAAAAAAAATGTAAAGTGGACATTCGCGCGCGCAAGACCAACAAAAAACACGACGATCTCAGGAACTTGCCCCAAAAATGTGACCAACTCCGCTCTCTCTGTCTCTCTCTCTGTCTGCTCTCTGTCTCTCTCTCTGTCTGTCTGTGTCATGTATTGTATGTCACAATTGCAGGATGCTGGGCACACGCGCGCCCCGAATAAGTGACCAAGTTCTGTGGGTGTGTACCCCACGCCAGTGTAGTAGCCACGGTCGTCCGCACGCCACGAAGTGAAGTGTCCCAACGTCATAGGGCGGGAAGCTGGGTTTGGGTGGTCGCGAAGAGTCGTTTGGATATTTGGTAGAGCTTGAACTGCCCCCCCACGAAGTGGGGGTATTGTCTCGCGTCGCATGAAAACCCTGGCACTGGTGAGAACACTGAGCGTTCGGGTAAAATGATTGTTGTTGTTGTTGTTGTTGGTGGTGGTGTTGTTGTTGTTGACTGTTAATTATTAAAGAATTAGTACAGGCGCCCTGGCGCTCTCGCCGAGGTGCCGGCTACGTTTTCATTGAAAATGAGGCTCGCGCTCGAGCGGTTTCGGGGACCGCCCAAACCGGCCCCCCAACAACAGCAACATCGCTCTCGCTCGAGACTTCGTCCTTTTGTACTCAGGGCTGGTGTTCTTGCTCGCCGCCGAAAGCCGCCGTCCTAACACAACCAGCGCTCCCGCTCGACACGTCCTCCCGTTTTACCTTGGACTTGCGCGCTAGTCTTTCTCTCATGGGCGCCGCCCCAAGCAAAAACAACGCTCCCGCTCGAGGCTTCCTCCCATTTTTACTCGAGGCGGTGCTGTTCCTCGCCGCCGAAAACCGCCGCCCCGACAAAACCAGCGCTCCCGCCCGAGACTTCCTTCCGTTTTACGCTGGACTGGCGCTCAATTCTCTTTTGAATTGGCGCCGCTCCCAGCAAGAACAACGCTCCCGCTCGAGGTTTCCTCCCTCTTCGCTGAAGACGGCGCCGCCGACAACCCCCGTCCCGACAAAACCACGGCTCCCGCTTGATGCTTCTTCCCTTCTTACTCAAGGTGGTGTTCCTCCTCGCCGCCGAAAACTGCCGCACCGACAAACCCAGCGCTCCCGCCCGAGACTTCCTTCCGTTTTACGCTGGATTGGCGCTCAATTCTCTTTTGAATTGGCGCCGCTCCCAGCAAGAACAACGCTCCCGCTCGAGGCTTCCTCCTTTTTTCCTCAGACGGTGCTTTTTCGCCGCCGACAGCCCCTTCCCGACAAAACCACGGCTCCCGCTCGATGCTTCCTCCTTTCTTACTCAAGGCGGTGTTCCTCCTCGCCGCCGAAAGCCGCCGTCCCAACAAAATCAGCGATTCCGCTCGAGACTTCGTTTTGTTTTTCGCTGGACTAGCGCACTACTCTCTTCAGCATTGGCGCCGCTCCCAGCAACAACAGCAGCCCTGCTCGAGACCATCCTCCCTTTCTATTCAGAGCCAGGTCCTTGCCTCACCGCCGACAGCCCCCATCGCTACCAAGGCAATCCTGTCGTTCGATACTTCCTTGTGATTTACCATTGGCTGGGGTTCCAGTGGCGGTCTCGCATCGGCGCAGCAGCGGGCATGTGTTTTCGAGGCAGGATATGTTGAACTTCCTCGGAGGCAGTGTTTGCACGACCTCCATTGGGCGGGAGATCTGGGGATGGGAATAACGGACCCCGCTATAGAACAAGAGACCCCCATGATGTGGATGGTTGTCGTGATGATCGCATGCTTCGTGTGGAAACAGCGTGCATGAGGATAGTAAACTAAATGGTGTTGTTGTTGATGTGGCTGTTGCTGTTGCTGGTGTTGTTGTTGTTGGTGGTGGTGTTGGTGTTGTTGTTGTTGGTGGTGTTGCTGATATTGTTGATGTTGCTGCTGCTGCTGTTGTAGTTGTTGGTGTTGTTGGCGTTGTTGTTGTTGATGTGGTTGATGCTGTTGTTGCTGCTGCTGTTGTTGTTGCTGTTGTAGTTGTTGTTGTTTTTGTTATTAGTGTTGTGATTGTTGTTGTTGGTGTTGGTGTTGGTGTTGTTGTTGCTGCTGTTGTCGTTGTTGGTGTTGGTGTTGTGGTTGCTGCTGTTGTTGGTGTGGTTGTTGGTGTTGTTGTTGTTGTTGAACATTATTACTTCTAAAGAATAATTATTGTTGGGACCCCTGGTGCACGACCCCCCCGCCGCGCCTAGGCCGCAGCCACATTTTCATCATTTTCGTGAGGAAGTCTCAGGCAAAACGGGTTGGTCCGGATCCGGTTGTTTTGTTACGGCCCGCTTTCCCTTGCAAAAAATAAGCTAAAGTGGACATTTCTTGTTCTAACATAACCAAACTTCAAGAATCCCTTGCAAAAAATAAGGTAAAGTGGACATTCGCGCGCGCAAGACGAAATCCTTCCAAAACCTTAGTTTTCGTAGCGATTTTAACATAAAAACATCAAAAAACCAATGGTTTTTCAACAAAAAAATGTCAAAATCTCATCCCGCGCGCTCTTGCGGATTCGTAGGAAACCCAACACTTTTTAACATTTCTGTCAAACGGGCTTTTGCGAGCAACTTTTTCGAACTTCTGCAACAACGGTTGCGCACCTGCCAGGGCCATCATCCCTGTCAAATAATACCATGCGGGACACATTCGTTTTTTCTTCGCGCGCGCACGCCGTCGTCGTCGGCCGCGGGGCCCTGAATAGTAGCCACGGTCGTCCGCATGCCACGAAGTGAAGTGTCCGAACGTCATAGGGCGGGAAGCTGGGTGTGGGTGGTGGCGAAGAGTCGTTTGGAAATTTGGTAGAGCTTGAACCGGCCCCCCCACAAAGTGGGGGTATTGCCCGCCTCCTATGAAAACCCTGGCACTGGTGAGAACGGAGTGTCCCCACGTGCTAGTAATTGTTGTTGTTGTTGTTGTTGTTGTTGTTGTTGTTGTTGTTGTTGGTGGTGGTGGTGGTGGTGGTGGTGGTGGTTGGTGGTGGTGGTGTGTGTGTTGTTGTTGTTGTTGTTGTTGTTGTTGTTGTTGTTGTTGTTGTTGTTGTTGTTGCTGCTGCTGCTGCTGCTGCTGTTGTAAGAGTCGTTTGGATATTTGGTAGAGCTTGAACTGCCCCCCCACGAAGTGGGGGTATTGTCTCGCGTCGCATGAAAACCCTGGCACTGGTGAGAACACTGAGCGTTCGGGTAAAATGATTGTTGTTGTTGTTGTTGTTGTTTGTTGTCGTCGTCCCCCCTACGACCCACCCCGCGACCCACCCGCGACCTACCCCGCGACCCACCCCGCGACCCACCCCGCGACCCATGCGCGACCCACCCCGTGACCCACCCCGCCACCCACACGCCACCTACACGCGACCCACCCTGCGACCCACCCCGCGACCCATGCGCGACCCACCCCGCCACCCACCCCGCCACCCACCCCGCGACCCACCCCGCGACCCACCCGCGACCCACCCCGCGACCCACCCCGCCACCCACCCGCGACCCATGTGCGACCCACCCGCGACCCACCCGCGACGCGGCCTGCGATCCACCCGGGACCCACCCGCGACCCACCCCGCGATCCACCCACATTGCTTGAACGAAAAAAACGGCGCTTGCGGCGGGTCGATGCATAATTTGTAAAAGTTAGGCGCCTGCGGCGGGCTTCTTCAGAGCCTCGCAGACTGGCGACGTCCTCGCCGCCCCCTCAATCTTACCCGCAAGTGCGGAGTGCTTCGTTACCTTTCGAATTGGACTTGATCATTTTTGAGTCAAAAGCCAAAGCTGCCCAGGCATGTAAAGTACCTGGAGTTGGAGGAGGAGGAGGAGGAGGAGGAGGAGAGGAGGAGGAGGAGGAGGAGGAGGAGGAGGAATAGGAGGAGGAGGAATAGGAGGAGGAGGAGGAAGAGGAGGAGGAGGAGGAGGGGGAGGTGGAGGAGGAGGAGGAGGAGGAGGAGGCGGGGCAGGAGGAGGAGGAGGAACATCCCAAATCCTCGATCCAGCCGCCGGGCCACGGGACACCCGCGGTCTCGTTTTTCAGGCCTCGGGCGGCACTCCCGCGATGCAGTGCGCCCCCCTCCCTTCCCCGCGCCCTCTTGTAGCGTTCCCGTCCCGGGCGGCACGCCGTCGTCAGGGCGGTGCGAGCCTGTGCCTCAGCTTCGGAGGGCACCAACTATACACCAACACCGATCCTGGCCCAGGATCACCCTGGGCCCAGGATCGGTGTATATGCCTTCTTGCCCAAGGCAGGAGGGCGTAT
>CAUYUJ010019338.1:45435-60017 GCA_963575745.1 Prorocentrum cordatum | reverse complement strand
CATCCATCCATCCACCTCCTCCTGGCCCCCCTCACTCCTTTGCGCGGTTCGGCCGTGCCCCTCTGTGGTGCCGCGCTTCCCTGATCGCCCCAACTCGCCTGGACATCGTTTCTGGATGGGCTGGTGGGGATGCGCGGTGGAAACTGAATGCTCGAACACAATGTAAAAATCAGTATGGGTGCAAGAAGCTGCCGTGTGAACGTGGAATTCAAAATGTGCCAGGGCGCGCGCGCGCTCTGCTGTCATATTGATTTCGCAATATGTACCCCTGTTAAATAGAAAGCTAAATGCGGGAACCATACTGTAAAACATCATTCTCTGGGTGCAACAGGCGGCCACATAAACGCGCGATTCGACACACAACGTATTGTACCAGGAGGGCGAGCGAGCGCTACCATGCCATCGGTCACTAATGTACAATATGCACGCATGTTAAGTTGAAAACTGAATGTTCAAAACCCAATGTAAAATTTCATTCTCTGGATGCAGGAGGCTGCCATATGAATGTTGATAAAGAAAAACCATACAATGTGCCAGGGGACCCCGCGCGCGCCCCCCTGTCATATTGTATTAGCTGGTTTGCTTCTGAAATACAATCTTCACCAGTCGTAGGCTGAAAACTGAATGTGCTAAACCCAATGCAAAATTCCATTCCCTGGGCCCAAGAAGCAGCACCGTAACAGTTTGATATCGAAAACCAATACAATATGCAAGAAGACGCGCGCGCGCTTGGAAACTGAATGCGCGAATCAACATGTAAGCGCTCGCTCTCTGGGTGCCAGAAGCGGCCATAGGAACGCTGAATATCAAGCAACCAAATACAATGTGCCAGGAGAGCGCTCGTGCGCCCTCCTGTGATTCATTGCATGTCTGGTTGTTTTTGGTAACGAATATATATATATATATATATATATATATATACATATATATATATGCATACATACATATATATTTATGTACATAAATAAATAAACATACACAAAAATGACCATGTACAATCACACCCCATGCTATGTTGAAAACCTTATGTTTTTGCGCACCCGATATGACAATTCATTCCTTGGAAACCCAAGCAATACAAAATGTCAGGGGAGCGCGCGCGTGCTCTCCTGACACTTTTTTCTGTTATGGTCAATCAGCCCGCATGTTAAAGTGAAAACTGGATGTTCAAAACCCAATGTAAAAATGCATTCCCTGGGTACAATAAGCTGAAATATGAACGCGTAGTGTTTTTTTTTGAAAAAAAAAAAATGTGACAGGAGGGTGCGCGCGCGCGCTCTCCTGTCATATCGGTTTAGCAATCGCCCACCGTGTTCAGTTTGAGAACTGAATGTATAAAGCCCAATGTAAAACATCTCTGTCTGAATGCAAGAATCGGCCGTGTAAACATGCAGCGTTACAGCCAATGCAATCTGCCAGGGGAGCGCGCGCGCTCCCCCCTGACACAATTTATGTCATTTGTTATGTGCACTCATCCCCCCATGTCAAGTTGAAAACGGCATGTTCGAAACCCAATGTAAAAATCATTCTCTGGTTACAAGAAGTGGCCATACGAACGTTGAATATGAAGATCAAGTGCAATTAATGCACCAGGATACCACGCGCGCTCTCCTGTAATCTTATATCAGCTTTCTGTGTGCTGTGCATATACAATCGGCCAAAGTGTTAAGTTGAAAACCGAATGTGCAATACCCTATGTATAAAAAATCATTCTCTGGGTACAAGAAGTGGCTGTAAAAGAATATATAATGGAAACAATCAACCGCAACGCAATCTGGCAGGAGAGAGCGCGCGCGCTTTCCTGGCATAGTTCATGGGCTTGCGAAGAATGTTTATGTACAATCGGCCACCCATGTTCAGTGGAAGACTGAATGTCCAAAGCCAGCTGTGAAACAAAACAAATCACTGGGAAGCGGCCATATGAAGTTGAAAGTAAAACACATACAATGTGTCAGGACAGCGCGCGCTCCCCTGTCATACTGTATCATCTGAGTGTATGTGACATATACAATCCCCCCCACGTTAGTTCGAACACTGAAGTTAGAAACTCAACGTAAACAACACAACACATTCTGTGGGCACACGAAGCTGGCGTGTAAACATGCACCATTAATCGACAATATGACAGGAGAGCGCGCGCGCGCTCTTGTGGCATAGTGTGTTAGCTGGTTGTTGTATGTGCAATAATGGTAAACATCATTCCCTGGGTACAAAAAGCGGCCGTGTGACACGCGGGATATCCAACAACCAGCGCAATGTGCCAGGAGCGCGCGCGCACTCTCTTGTCACCACCATACCCCCCCCCCCCCACCCCACACACACACTTTTTGGTTTTTACATATCCACGCCCAACAGGGAACAACATAATATTGCCATGGTAATTTCCCTCTGGTTGTGGGTTTGTACCCCCCCCCCCCCCCCCCCACACACCACACACCACACACCACACACACAAACACAACACACACAACACACCACCACACCACACACACACACACACACACACACCACACACACCGCAGACAGCGCGCGCCACCCCAACGCAGCACCCAGCACCACCACACCGCACCACCGCCCACCCGCACTCACCACCGCCCCCCCCTCCCCCCCCCCCACCGCACACACGCGCTTCAAGACAACCGCCACGACGACTACCATCGCCACCACCACCACCCTTCCCCTGCGCCCCACACGCACCAACGCCAATACCACCACCGTGCCCACCACCACCACCACCACCACAGCCACCACCACCATCACTTATCCCCCCCCCGATCCCCACGCACACACGCGCGCGCGCACACCAAAGTCACCGCGCACCACGCCCTAAAATCAGCCGCGGCGGGTCGGCGGGTCGGCGGGCGGCGGGTCGGCGGATGGCGGGTCGGTGGGCGGCGGGCGGCGAGTCGGCGGATTGCGGGTCGGCGAGTCGGCGGGCGGTGGGTCGTTGGTTGGCGGGTGGCGGGTCGGCGGTCGGCGGGTCGGCGGTCGGCGGGCCGGCGGGCGGCGGGTCGCTGGCTGGCGGGCGGCGGGCCGGCGGTCGGCGGGTCGGACGCGCAGCGCGGGGCGTCATCGACGAACGAGCGGGTGACCCGCGCCTGGGTGGGTCACCCGCGCGCGTCGCTGTTACGCGGATCCCTGAAATTAGAGGATGTCTCAGGCGGGAGCCTCGTCTCGGAGTGAATTGCGAGGAGGTCGCAGGCGGAATGCGTTTATCGCCCCCCGCCAAAAATGGAAGTTAGCGTGGGTTTCACGCCTGTGGCTTTTTTCAAGGCGGCTGGTATTTGTTTCAACCCTTCACCAAGATGAACGTATAATGGTTGGGCAATACCACTCCCGCGTGCTCTGCAGATGCGGGTGCCGAGGGAGTCACACCGCACAGGCGATTTTGGACAAAATAGCTTATGACTTCAGAGTTGCCGCGGGCGGAGCATGGCCCGACGCAGACTCCACGGGTGTTCCGTGGCCAGAGGGCAGTTGGAGAAGTAGAATGTCGGGGCGACCGCTGTTTCCTTCGCAGTTTGGGTTTGGACATTGCCGAGTTGCTCTTGTTGAGATCGGCGCCGATCTCGATGAGATGCAGAAGACGCTGGGGCTTCCTGATTACCGCTCTAAGTATGGCTGTTTGAGATGCTTCCAGGGTTCAGACGAAATCAACAACTTGGCTGCACCAATTCGTAAAAGAAAACACTCATGGTTGGTGGATACGGGGAAAACTTCGTTATCTCTGCATGAGTGTGATGACGGCGGTGTCGAGGCGCTGCGAGAAAATTGCACGGTGCGGCGCAAAAGAGGAGGGGTCGTTCTCAAGCGGTTGGTGCGGGATGAGTTCCCTCTTCTCCAACGCGGGGATCGTCTAGAACCATCTTTGCTTGGATTCCCCGACGTTTGGCACGGGGAGCGTTGCGAGGATTACGAACCTCAGAAAAGGATGATCCTAATGCTTAGCGCTTCGCGCACGCCCACACAACCAGTGCAAATCTGCAGCTGCGGGCCCAATGAGGAGGAGGATGGGGGCAACGCGGGCGGGGGGAGGGGGGGGAGGGAGGAGGGAAATGAGGAGTCGCGGGCCGAGTAATGTGACTTCATGCGCAAGGAGGAACGACGACGGCGACAGGAGTCAATATAAAAGCCTTTGTTGTATTTCGCTGTTCGGCCACCCTGGAAGCATCTTGGTGCCATCGCGGAGCCCTCTTCAAGCAACATTGCACGCGGCCTCTCGGGGCGTTCTTTGGGGCCCAGGTGACCCCATTGGAGGCCCGAGTGAGCTCTCCTACGGCTAAGCGGGGGGGGGTGGCGTCGATTAGCCTTCTTGGGCAATCTGGGATGCCCGTTGCAAGCCCTCTTAGTGCATATTTGGAGCCATCTTGGTCAGCCTGGCTAGTTTTGGAGCGATCGTCGAAGCCGTCATTGGAGCCGTATGCGGAGCCATCTTGGAGTCATCGTGGAGCCGTCTTGGAGCCGTCGTCGATCGTCCGTGGGGTCATCTGTGGAGCCATCTTTGGAGCCATCCTTGGAGTCATCTTTGGAGCCATATGTGGAAATATGTTTACACGTGTTGCCCAGAGGGCTGGTCGATTTACCGCCGCCCTCGCAATAGCATATTGTTCATCAACAGGCTATTCAATATCGAAGACATTCAACTGGGAATACCTGGATTGAAACTCGAGCATTTCCTGTTCGATTCAATGCACTTCGCCGACCTGGGAATTCTCCATTACTATATGGGCGCAGTGGTATGGGCCCTGGCTGATCTAGGATTCTTTGGCGAGATGACAGAGCAGGACCATGACGGTGCCGACTGTGCTTTAAAGGATGCTTACACGTCTTGGTTCAAAAAGTATCGCGTTCCAGATCATGATCGGCTCGTGTCTTTGAATTTCAACATGTGTGGGCCCCGCGAGAGCCCGCTTCTCAAGATGAAGGCTGGAAAGAGTAGAGCGGCACTCCCGTTCATAGTGTATTTGCTCCGATCAGCTGGCGGCCGCGACCTGTTGGACAGCGCCGACCCCGCCGTGTCCGAAGGTTCAAGGTTGTTGGAAGTCGGGGAAGGCATGCTCAAGTATGTAGCGGCATTCTGCCTATGCCGTCACCGTCTCTGGCCCGTTGGGGGCCTATTGGCGGCCTCTCGGGCCAATGTTGGAGCTTCTTTGGGGCCTATTTGAAGCCTCTTGGGGTTTCTTGGGGACCTCTTGGGGGCCCGTTGGGGCCTCTCGGGGGTTTCTCGGGGGTTTCTCGGGGGCATCTTGGGGCGAGAGGGGGGCGCTCGAGGTCGGGCCCCCCTAGGCCACGATCCTCGCGATGGGTGCCAAAAAAATGTTTCCAAACGCGGGGGTCGCGCGGGACACCCCGATATATTTGAGAGCCAGGGCTCCTCCTCCTCCTCCTCCTCCTCCGCCTCCTCCTCCTCCCCCTGCCCATCGCCCTCGTCCTCCTCCTCCTTCTCCTCCTCATTCTCCTCCTCCCCGCTTGCCCCCAATCCGTTGGGCAATTCGGAGACAAAAATGGCCCCTGGCGCACGTGTGGCAACCAGCCTGCTGCGCCGTCCCCGCATATCCTACTCCTCCTCCTCCTCCTCTTCCTCCTCCTCCTCCTCCTCCTCCTCCTCCTCCTCCTCCTTCTTTTGCTCCCAGTCCGCTGGGCAGTTCGAAGACAAAGCGGATCTCTGGCGCACGTGTAGCAACCAGCTTGCTGCACCGTTCCCACATATCCCTTCCTCCTCCTCCTCCTCCTCCTCCTCCTCCCCCCCCTCCTCTTTCCCCTAGCTCCCCCTCCCTCGCCGCGTCCCCCTCCTCATTCCCCTCTCCGCAGCTCTGTCTGCCCCACTTACATTACCACCAGAACTGAGGACTGAGACCCAAACCCAGGACCTTAGGATACGCCCACTCCGTGCCCAGAGGCACGGTGGCGGATTACCAAATATTGAAGTCGCAGCCCCGAAAAATGGACGACTTGTCAATTCAACATTTGGGTGATGTTGCGAATAAAACTGCACATGCATGGATACGTTCTGGCCGTAGGCTCACAATGAAATTCCACGCGTTTGCCAGGCACATCGTCGAGCAGGCCCGCTGGGCGGGCAATCCCGCGTACAGCCAGAACTACAGGGATGAGAGTGAGAATTTTGCAACGCGCAAGCGAAGCGCAGGTGTGAACAGAGTGAAATTCTCTGAGAACAGTGCTACCAAATGGTACATGCAGCATTTACAAAGATTCCACGGGGCTGGATCCGAGGAAAAAATGCAGTGCCACATCATCGCGATCATCACGTCGTGTTGGGTCATCAGTTGTAGGGCCCGTCGGGCCAGCGGTCGAAGAGGAGGAGGAGGATGAGGGCGAGGAGGAGATGGCCTAGGGCTTCCGAACGACCCCGAGGGCCTAGGGCCTCGGGCCTAGGGCCTAGGGCCTATGGCCTAGGAGAGGGCCTAGGGCCTAGGGCCTCGCGCCCTTTCCGCACCCCTCGTCGTCGTCGCCGTCGTCGTTGCTCTCTGCGCTGCTGTCGTTTCCCTCGTCGTATCGTCTTCCCCTCCCCTGCTCTCCTCTTCTCTCCTCCTCCGTGGCCTCCGCCCTCGGTCTCCCCCCCGCCTTGGCGGGCCGTCCTCTCCGCTGTTGTCGTCGTCTTTCGCCTCGTCTCGCCATCGTCGTCCCTGCCCTCTCCGAGGGGTGCAAAATCGTTACAGGAAAGAACTATCCCAGTGCGACCCTACCTAGGAGTTGGAGCCCAAAGAAAGCAGCATTAGTAGTAAACGAAACGCTAAAGCTAAGCCAAAGCTAAGCCAAAGCTAAGCTAACGCTAATACAAAACTAGTCTAAAGCTAAGCTAAAGCTAAGCTAAAGCTAAACTGAAGTTAAACTAAAGTTAAGCTTAAGCTGAGTTAAAGCTAAGCTAAAGCTAAGGTAAAGCTAAGCTAAAACTAAGCTTTACAGCTAAGCTAAAGCTATGTAGCATTACGTTAAATATGAACTACCGCTAAGCTAAAGCTATGCTAAGGCTAAGGTGGTCCTAAGCTAAAGCTAAGCTAAAGCTAAGCTAAAGCTAAGCTAAAGCTAAGCTAAGGCTAAGGTAGAGCTTAAGCGAACGCTAAACTAAACCGAAGCTAAAGCTAAGCTAAAACGTAAGCTAAAGCTAAACTAAAGCTAAAGCTAAAGCTAAAGCTCCCAGGGGACTGGGGGAACCGCGGGGCGGATCCTGGGGGAACCGCCCATGGCGGGCTCCGCTGCCCAACCCCTTCAGCACACAGGGTAAGAACCCTTCTATAGGCAGGGCCTATAGGTAGGGAAAAAATTGAACAAACAAATGAGGAGAACAAGGGAAGAAAACAAATAATTGCAAAGGGGGATATAATGATGATGACGATGATGGTGATGTTGATGATGCTGTTGGTTATTATGATGACGTTAAATGGTTGATGACGATCATGCTGATGTTGATGATGCTTCTGGTTCGAAAAATGATGGGAATGATGATGTTGCCGACGGTGGCGTTGAGTTTGGTGATGATTGTGATGTTGACGACGACGAATGGCAATGACGCTGATGACGTAATGTTGCAATCAATGGTCATGGCGGTGCTGTGCTATTTTGGGGGCACAAGCGGCGTCGATCAATGCAAAAGAGAGATGCCTCCGAATGTCTTAATATGTCTTTAGATGCAATTAATTGGCTTGTAATTCAATGAATCTAGCGAAACTCTGTAAAACTCAAGATAATTCAAGATAACTCATATAAAGATAACTCAAGATGATGAAAAATCCAGGGTGGAAGGTCCGGACGAAGGAGAGCGAGGGCATTACGTCGACCCCAGAGTTCTCGACCCCTTCCCCAGGACCGGTTTGTCATCCTGAGTCGTTTTTTGACGCTCCCGAGGCCCGGTGAGGGCCCCCGGAGACCGAAAATTAGGAAAAACCTCCCGTCATGATTTTTTCATTACTCGAGGGGGTCTGGGGAGAGAGAAGAGAGCGCAGCAGTTCGGGCCAGGCCCTGGTGGAGGCAAGCCCCGGGCGCAGCACCTTTTGGCGCGTGTGCTCCCAGGTCCACGCAGGCATGGCGTCACGGGGGGGGGGCGGAGGAGGAGGAGGAGGAGGAGGAGGAGGAGGAGGAGGAGGAGGAGGAGGAGGAGGGAGCGAGGAGGAAGAGGAGGAAGAGGAGGAGGAGGAGGAGGAGGAGGAGCAGGAGGAGCAGGAGGAGCAGGGGGGGAGGCGCCCCCGACCGCGGCCCAAAGCGTGGCCCGTGGAGCGATTGCCAAGCGTTCGCGCGGGGGGGGCCCCGGACGGGGCAGGGAGCCGGGGGGCGGGGCCGCAGCGGGGCCGGGGCTTCATCCCTCCTCCCTCCTCCTCCCTCCTCCTCCTCCTCTCTCTCCTCCTCCCTCCTCCTCCTCCCTCCTCCTTCCTCCCTCCTCCCTCCTCCTCCCTCCTCCTCCTCCCTCATCATCCTCCCTCCTCTCTCTCCTCCTCCTCCTCCCGCCTCCTCCTCCTCCCCTCCTCCCTCCTCCCTCCTCCTCCTTCCTCCTCCTCCCTCCTCCTCCTCCCTCCCTCCTCCTCCTCCTCCCTCCTCCTCCTCCTCCTCCTCCTCCTCCTCCTCCGCTCCGCGCGCGGCCCCACGGCCGAGGTGCAGGGGCCGGGGCTTCAGGGCCCAGGGCCGGGGCCCGGGCCGAGGCACGGGCTGCCCAGACCTCCTCGCGTCGGGGCAAAAATCACGACGAGGAGGAGGAGGAGGAGGAGGAGGAGGAGGAGGAGGAGGAGGAGGAGGAGGACCCAGACCTCCGGCGTCTCGAAAAAATAGAGACAAAGGTTTTTCGTCGTTTTCGGCCTCTCGAAGCCCTCGCCGGGCCTCGGGACCGTCAAAAAACGACCCAGGACGAAAAACCGGTCCCGGGGAAGGGCGGATCGGACCTCTGGGGGTCGCGTCATGAAAAAATCATGACGTCGGGGGTTTGGGGTTCGGGAAGGCTTCTGGCTTTTGCCGGCCTCCCGGGGCTCTGAAGAACGGATAGGGGGTGACAAGAGCCCGTTTCTTTATTGCTTGGGGCATGCCGGGCGTCATGGCCCCCGCTCCCCCCCCCCCTATGACGTAACGCTCCCCCCCTCCCAGTGCGCTCCGGGCACTGCCGCCGTGCGCATTGGTGTCCGCGTAGGGGTCCGCATTGGGATCCGCCGTGCGCATTGGGGCCCCGTCCCGGGGTCCATCCCCAGGCATCGGGCGTCTCGAAAAAATCGAGACAAAGGTTTTTCATCGTTTTCGGCCTCTGGAGGCCTTCGCCGGGCCTCGGGACCGTCAAAAAACGACTCGGGATGAAAAACCGGTCCAGGGGAAGTGGTCGGGAGGTTGGGGGCCCGTGTCTCGAAAAAATCGAGACGTCGGATGTCTGGGTCTTGCCGGCCTCCCGGGGCCCTGAAGAACGGATAGGGGGTGACAAATTGCGCCGGCTGGACCCCGGGACGGGTATCGGGACTGGGACAAGTATGCGCTTGTCGGCGCCTTCTTTCAACTATAGTGTTTTCCTTCTTTACTGCTTCGAGGACATCAGACATCCTGTTGCAGTCAGAGCCGGTGGTCGGGACCGATTCTGAGTGGATTCCGGCTTCCGTCCCCGACCTGACAGCTCTTCGGGCGCGCCCCAGCCAGTTCAGGCCCCCCCGGCCGTCTCCACACCTGGGAGTCGCCGCAGCCACGCGCGCCGCAGCCACGGGCGCAACGCGCGGACAGACTTGTTTGGCCGCACCCAAGTCTGGGCCTGGGCCAACCTTCGTCGGGGGGGATGGGCTCAGGAGGGGGATGAAGGAGGGAGGAGGGAGGAGAGAGGAGGGGGGAGGGGGAGGGAGGGAGGGGGAGGGAGGGGTTGGGAGGGAGGGAGGGAAGGGGAAGAAGGAAGAAGGAAGGAAGAAGGGAGAGTGGAGGGAGGGAGGGAGTGAGGGAGGAATGAGGGAGAGGGGAGAGGAGAGGAGGCAGGAGGAGGAGGAGGAGGAGGAGGAGGAGGAGGAGGAGGAGGAGGAGGAGGAGGAGGAGGAGGAGGAGGAGGAGGAGGAGGAGGAGGGAGGAGGAGGGAGGGGAGGAGGAGGAGGAGGAGGAGGAGGAGGAGGAGGAGGAGGAGGAGGAGGAGGAGGAGGAGGAGGAGGAGAGGAGGAGGAGGAGGAGGAGGAGGAGGAGGAGGAGGAGGAGGAGGAGGAGGAGGAGGAGGAGGAGAGGAGGAGGAGGAGGAGGAGGAGGAGGAGGAGGAGGAGGAGGAGGAGGGGAGGAGGGGGAGGAGGGGGAGGAGGAGGAGGAGGGAGGAGGGAGGAGGAGGAGGGGGAGGGGGAGGAGAAGGTCCAGGCCAGGCCCAGGAATCTGGCGTCGGCGAAGGTCAGGGGCAACCTTCGGCGGGGGACTCGCTCAGCGGGGGGATGATGCATCGACCCCCGAGCGCCCATTCGTCGCCGACGAGGGCCCGATAGCCCACCCCGCCCAGCAACGCTCGGAGTCGCCATCGGGGGCCCAACGCCGATCTATCCGCAATGTATCTTCGATTCCACGTCGATGTTCCACGTCGAGGGGGATGAAGGAGGGAGGAGGGAGGAGAGAGGAGGGGGGAGGGAGGGAGGGAGGGAGGGGGAGGGAGGGAGGGAGGGAGGGAGGGAAGGAAGGAAGAAGGAAGGAAGAAGGGAGAGTGGGAGGGAGGGAGGGAGGGAGGGAGGGAGGGGGCCCCCCCGAGCTGCTGGTCCCCACCGAACGTTGCCCCTCGGCCCAATAATTCCGCGCGGCGCCGCTCGCAACACACGGGACGGCAAGGGCTCCCTCGAGGGCGCGAAGTTATTCGCGCTTCGCGCTTCGCGGTCCTCGTTCCTCCTCCCCCTCCTCCTCGTCCTCCTATTCTCCCTTTGGGAGGGCGGCGCGAGAGCGCGAAGTTATTCGCGCTTCGCGCTTCGCGCAGCGCGAAGCGCGAAGTTGGGAGCCCTAGTTTTGGCCGCACTCGAGAATCCGCGCGTCCCCTGCCGCCGCTCTTCACCTCTGAAGTAGCTGCCCCTCCGCATGTGCAAGCAGTGCTTTGGGAGGGCGAGCGCGAGTCAGGGTATTTTTCCTGGATGAGGGCACATTCTTTGCATTCGCGTCTCGCACACTCGGTTCCTGTCGGGCAGTGCAACACGCCGGCGCGGGTTTGACGCTCTGCTCGCGTCTGCCCACATGCAGCGCAACCCGTTCGGGGCTGCGGCGGATTCATTGTGCTTCCGCCCAG
The DNA here is from genome assembly GCA_963575745.1 of Prorocentrum cordatum. Classification (NCBI taxonomy): domain Eukaryota; class Dinophyceae; order Prorocentrales; family Prorocentraceae; genus Prorocentrum; species Prorocentrum cordatum. The sequence goes on along the minus strand of CAUYUJ010019338.1, from coordinate 48,808 downwards.
AATGGGTCGTTTGCGAAGAACGCCAAAGGCGTTTCGGGACGCTCTGGAATATTTCTTCGACATGCACTTCTTTTTGCATTGCTCTGTTGAGGCCGTATGTAGCATGCGCGACTGTGTGCAAATTGCGCAGGCAACAGAATACGCAGCCTGGCCAGGACGGCTCCGACCGGGGCTGTTCCCTGGGGGCGATGAAGTCAGTGTCAAGAATTTATGAGCCGCGCCAGACGGCAGCGCTATTTGGTTTTCTATGTAATTGTCTTCGGCCCATCCCGCCACCGTGCCTGGGTTGTGGGTATGAAGCCTATTGAATGTTCGCTGGGATCTTGTGAGAGGCCTATCGTGGGCCTCTTGGGGGCGGTTTGGGGGCCTCGTTTAGGCCTCTTTGGGGCCTTTTGGGGGCCTTTTTGGGGCCTCTTGGGGCCGCTTGGGGGCCTCTCGGGAGCCTATGGGGGCCTCTTGGGCGCCTCTCGGAGCCTCCTGGGGCCTCTTGGGGCGGGTACCTCTGGGGGCCCTCTTGGGAGGCCTCTTGGAGGCCTCTAGGGGCGTCTTGGAGGCCTCTTGGGCCATCTTTAGGTCGTCTTGGGCGTTTTGGAACGATCTTTCGGCGACTCGGAGCCCTCTTGGACCGTCTTGGGGGCCTCTTGGGGCCCTCTTGGCCCGTCTTGGGGCCCTCTTGGCTCCGAAAAAGTCACGCGACAAGACGCGACATGCCTTGAGAGATTTGGTACTTTGGGGTCCGGTGAGGCTCAGAGGGTTAGGCAAAGGACCTGATGACACGCCCACTCCTTGCCCAAGGGCACTGTGGCAGATGTTGTGACCTTTCTCTGAGAGGATGTTCGATTTGGTATCTCGCTCATGGCCGCACGCCCGATGCTAGCGAAAATAAGAAAGACTGTTTCTGCTCGCATTCACGTGTCGCGAGCAAGGGACCTGCCGATGGTATCGTTTTTTTGTTGGCGACTGCGCGCCGTCACGTGTCACCTGCCGCCACTGTGTATGGCCGCCCTGATTCAGGAACTCTTAGCGCATCCCGCGAGGCGTGGCAGACCAGAAACATCGATTCTTGTGCGCACGTGCTCTCTTCGCAGACAGTCCGAGACAGGGCTCGGCGGGCACGTAGGGCAACCCGCTCATGGCGGTGCGGAGGAGGAGGACATGTAGAAGCAGGAGGAGAAGGGAGGGAGGGAGGGGGGCGGAGAAGGGAGGAGGAGGACATGTAGAAGCAGGAGGAGGGAGGGAGGGAGGGAGGGGGTGGGGGAGGGAGGAGAAGGAGCTCGGCAACAACTCTGGCGGTACAGCCGCTTCAGACATGCAGTACACTACAAAGACATCCGGGCGAGTCAGGAGGAGGAGGAGGAGGAGGAGGAGGAGGAGGAGGAGGAGGAGGAGGAGGAGGAGGGAGGAGGGAGGAGGAGGAGGAGGAGGAGGAGGAGGAGGTCCAGGCCAGGCCCAGGAATCTGGCGTCAGCGAAGGTCAGGGGCAACCTTCGGTGGGGGACTCGCTCAGTGGGGGGGATGCGTCGACCCCCGAGCGCCCATTCATCGCCGATAAGGGCCTGATAGCCCACCCCGCCCAGCAACGTGCGGCTGGGCTATCGGGGGCCTACCGCCGATCTATCGATGTATCGCCGATTCCAGGCCAAGGTCTCTTCCTGAGCCAGTCCTCACCTAACGTTATCCCTCACTGGTGTGGCCCCCCTTCCTGCCTCGCCGATATGCCTCATATAGTATGGCCCAGTTAGTGAAGGAGGTGCAGAGTTCGTATTGCCGAGCAGGACGTTGATTGTCCACTTTCATTCTATTTTTCTACCCAGCCATCCTGTGTTGAGTTGTGTCCTTGTTTCAGATCCGCAGCGCTCCGCGTCTCACTCCCCCTTCCCCCTCCCCCCATCCCTCCTCCCCCTGCCTTTGCCCTCCGCGTCCACGTTTCGGCACACCCCTCAATCGGCTCGTGGCCCCAGCGGGGAGCTCCAGCGGCTGCCCTCAAACCCTGGGGTCCGCACGGCTTGCCCGCCCCCACTCTGGCGCACCCGCCGCACGCTCCGTGGCCCCAGAGGGAGCTCCGTGAAGCCCCAGATGCCATGGTCCGCACGCCACCCCCGCCCGCAAAGTCGGCGCACCCCTCACACGCCTCGTGGCTCCACGGAGAGCTCCGCTCCTCCTGCATGCCTCGTGGTACCCGCAGCCGCACACGGGTGGGCTCCTTGCCCCCCGGATGTCCTGATGTAGGATTCCATGCCAGATCGAAGCTTCAAGAACAGCTTCAGCTTCCACAGTCGCTGGCACGTCAAACCAAAGTTTGTGCTAAAGCTTACGTGCTAAAGTTAGTCCTAAAGCTAGTCCCACTTGTTGGAAGCAAAAACTCATCACCCATCAAACCACCCCAACCCAACCCGCAGGCCCCACTTTGCCCCCTCCATTTCCAGAGGTGGGGGGGGGGGTTCGGGGAATATCGACAAAAACACATGTGAAGCCCGCACCCCCGCCCAACCCGAAATCTGGGCCTTCGGGTTGGGTTGGGGTGGTCTGGTAGGTGGTCAAGAGCTGGGGGGGGGGAGGAGGGGGAAGATAAGGGGGGAGGATGGGAGAGGGAGGAGGGGGAGGAGGAGGGAAGGAGGAGGGGGAGGATGGGGAGGAGGAGGAGGAAAGGGAAGAGGAGAGGAGGAGGAGGAGGAGGAGGAGGAGGGGAGGATGGAGGAGGAGGAGGAGGAGGAGGAGGTGCCAACGTTGATGTCTGGGTGTCGACATCGTCTCCGCATATCGCCGTCCGCCGGGGGCCGGGGTGCGCCTCCTGCCGCCGCCCGCGCCCCCCCCCCCCGCCAGGGGCCCGAGGCCCTGGGGGGCCACCTTCGGGGCTTCTCGGGAGCATCTTGGGGCCCCTGGGGCCCCATCCTCCTCATCCTTCCTCTCCTCCTCCTCCTCCTCCTCCTCTCCTCCCCCTCCCTCCCCCCTAATCCTCCTCCTCCTCCTCCTCCTTCTCCTCCTCGGCCTCCTCCTCCTCCCCTCCTCCTCTTCTCCCCTCCTCCCTCCCCTAGTCCTCCCCCTCCTCCCTCCCCTAATCCTCTTCTCCTCCTCCTCCTCCTCCTCCCCTCCTCCCCCCCTCCCTCCTCCTCCTCCTCCTCTCCTCCCTCCTCCCTCCTCCCCTCCTCCTCCTCCTTCCTCCTCCTCCTCCTCCTCCTCCCCCTTATCTCCCCCCTCCTCCCCCCCCCCCTCCTCCTCCCACCTCCCCATCGTGGGGAGCACTCGGGCAGTCTCGGGGGCTGCCCGGGGTCGTCCTGAGGCACCGTGTTGGGCCAGTCGCGCGCCCCTCCCTGGGGGCAGTCCTGGGCAGCGCCGGGGACTTTCCACGGCCGTCGTGATGCGACCTCGCGGTA